>VIIQ02000072.1:0-418846 GCA_007449985.2 Desmodesmus armatus | reverse complement strand
ACGGCCAAGGAGGTGAGAGGGGGCATTGTAGCGGGACGCTACACAGACCTATGTAGCGTCCTGCTGCATATATTGGCATGCATGCATGCTGTGGCAGCTCTTGTGTTAGCATGCATACGGTGGCAGCCCAGTGATGGGTGCGCCTGTTAGTGCAAGGCAGGGACTTCGCGCAAACAATCATTGCTGGCTGTATCTGAGTAGTGTCAGACAGCTGTTATTAGTCTGCACACATGATGCTGACAAGTAAGTATAAGGTAGCTGGCTAGCATTTACGGCGAGGATCAAGTCAACTTGCGCAATTAATCGGTTTGGCAGCAGTGAAGTGTGGAACCCAAGTAGGATCTAACTTTTGGCCCTGCTGTGTGGCCTGTGGCCTGTCGGTTGCTTGCAGGTTGGCATTGCGCTGGTTGCGTCGGTGCTGCGGAAGCGTCACAACCGCATTGAGCCTGTGGAGCGTGTCAGCGTACAGCCCAAGGGCCGCAGCTACTCACGAACACTGTTCGCACGCGGCACGTGAGTCCACCTGCTGTGGCTTTGGGAAACACCTCACAAAGCTGAGGGCTCCTAGCAAGGCTCCTGTGTGCAGTTCTCCTGTGTGTGCAAGCCTACCAATGTGAGCAATGATCCTGTTCTGAAAGCCCACCGTTGCTTGGGATGCACTGTGTCCCCCTGTGTCGCCGTCTCTGACCCCTTGTTGCCACCCCTATTCCACTCACCCCCCCCCTACCCAGTGATGAGGACTACAACATGATCACGAGGGGCCGGCTGTTGGACCGCATGCGTGTGGCTGTGGCTGGGTCCCTGGCCACCAAGATGGTGCTGGGTGAGGACACTAACTTCAACATAGCTGACATCAAGCGCGTGAGGCGCATGGCGGAGCGATACGTCTTCTACTATGGTGAGGGCCCGGCAGCTTCTGTCATTTTGGGGGGGGGGTACCTGGGGGGGGGGTACCTGGGGGGGGTGGTACTTTGGGGGGGGGGGGGGGGGGGTACCGGGGGGGGGGGGTGAGGGCCCGGCAGCTTCTGTCACCTTGTTAGGAGGGCGCTTGTCTGTATGTGTGGTTGGCATAGCAGTGACAGCAGGTGGCACAGTGAATGTGATTGCAGTTGCTGCTGGACTGTATTGGGTGTGACTGTATGTACTGCAGTGTGGTGCACTGTGATGTTGTGTGGGGTGCCACCTCTTGCCAGTGCATTATGTGGCAATATCCTGGCAGAACCTCACCCATGGGCTTCAATGCTGAGCGTACACATCCAAGTATGCATGTGTTGACACATATGAGTTGGCATGAGTTGCATCAGCAGGTACGTGCCAGGATAACCAGTCGTAATGATGACAAGCTAATCTCATGTGTGTGATGCTGTGCTGCAGGCATGAGTGACTTTGGCATCACCACTTGGGCCCAGCAGCCCTACAGCCACGACTTTGCAGTGGGGTCAAACAGGCCGCGCAAGGTGAGTGAATGATAGCACATCAGCAGCAGTAACGGCGTCACGTGAGGAAGTGGCTGCCTTTTATGATATGTACAGTACAGTGCAGTAATAGTGGGAGGGGGTCCCAACCTCAGCACTACTAGGCTAGTAGCCAGCAAGCCAAGGACAAGGAAGGGATTAGGGGCAAGGTAATTGCTATGTGTTTTCCATTGGGGCAAGGGCTATGTGCTCTCGTGTGTCCTGTCGCTGAGGTACCGAATGTGTCGCACAGCCGCAGCTGATGAAAGCGGTCACCAAGCAAATGTGGGGGTGGAGCGTGCATGACGTGCCCGAGGAGGGGGGGGGGCCACCAAGCACGTGCGCCACACTGGCTTAGCTTGACATATTGTTATTGACGGCGACGGCGCGCGTCTATCTTCGCTGTATCTCTTATGTCACCCCTGCCCCCGTTTGGCCATGAGGTTCTGTCTCGACTGAAGCCCACTGTTTGTGTGTTTGTTACCTTGTGCTGCATATGCACCCTGCCTCCCCAGGTGATCAGTGTTGACGCCATGGATGCTGCTGCTGACTGGCCCACACGCATCGAGGAGCTGCGCTTTGACCCACAGGACGTGTCAGACCCAACCTGGCACAGGTGCGGATGACAGTGGGATGACAGTGTGCCTTCCCTTGTAACTTCCCCCTGTATCTCCCACCTGTGCTTTGTGTGCGCATCTTGTATTGCATAAGCACACACCAGTCGGACGGGCATCAACTTGAAGACAGGCATGTGTGTAGGGCATGCATTGTTTCGTTCAGCGTGTGTTGAGGATGAGGGTGTTGCTTCGTTGAGAATACCTTGGGAGGGTCAAGCTTCACAGTTGGATCAGCAATGGTGGATCAACAAGGTAGTTCCACAATGATTGTGTCGCTGTCCTGGTGTCGTACAGGTACATGGATGAGGTGCGCAAGGTCATCAAGCAGTGCTACGAGGAGGTCTGGACCATACTGTCAGAACACAGGTGAACGGGGAGACGGGGGGGGGGGGGGGGGCAGGGGACATCCTGGCTGTACACATGAAAGAGGCTGGGGACATTCTGTCTGCACACATGAAAGGCAGGATGAGGGGCATGCGAGACGGCATTGCGCCACAACACGCGTAGCCTACTGCGGCAGTGGGATTGGCCAGGGGGCCTTGGGGTGTGGGTGGAAGGCCTTGTCGGCCGTCACTTGATGGTAACATTCACTGCTCAGCCCTGAAACCATGCAGTTCTGCTCATCAGTGATGTACTCGCTGCCAGTGACCACACCAACGGCAGTAGCCCTCTTGTTAGTTGTTGAGCGAGCACTCAAGCAGGCAGTGTACCCTCCGGCCACTGCTCCTTGCATATTCTTGGGTCCTTGTATATCACTAATTCAACCCCTTCCTCTCCTGCCTCTCCTATCGTGTCCTGCTGCCCTGCAGGGAGGCGTTGTGGGCGGGTGTTGCCGCTCTCAGCAAGAGCAAGGAGATGCTGGGTGGTGAGCTGCGCGACGTGTTTGACGCCCACCCGCCCAAGCCTGTGTCTGAGGGTGCACCTGGCGTGCTGGAGGGCATGCAGATCTGGACCCCTGAGGGCCGCAGCCAGCCGTGGCCTTATGGTGTGGACTGGTTTATGGACACGTACACCATGCCGCACTGGGTGCGCGAGCAGCAGCGGCAGCAGCAGCAGGAGCAGGGTGCAGCTGGCGGTAGTGGTGACGGCGGCGGCAGCAGCAGAGGCAGCAGTGAGAGTTGAGGCTGTGGCAGTTGCTGAGGCTGCGGTTGTGCATGCCTGCTCAGTCTTTAGAATGTGTAAGTTGCTTCTGTCGATGTGGTCTGTCAATGTGGGACCACCGGTGTGTGTTGTTGTAAGGGTCCCCCTTTCCGTTGACTTGCACTTACCACCGTGGAAACAGGTCAATAATATCAGCCAGAGTCTGCAAAGGGCAGTGGCAGCATGTGTTCAGCTGGTATAATGGACAACAACACGAGGCCAGGACCTCCCCGGTTCCGGGCACTGTCTCACGAGGCCAGGAGCACGACTGCATGTCCCTGGTCAATACTGGGGAAGGAGAGGCTTCTGGGTGCTTGGCTGGACAAGCTGCACTGTCATTCTGCAGAGATGAGCATCAACACGTATCCGACTGCCAGCCACGCCCAAGAGCACCCATCATCCACCTTCTTTCGGTCAAAGTGACAGGCTGGCCAACCCTGAACCGCCTCCCTGCGAGGTATCGCAAGCGGAAAACTTGCACATGCGTCCAAAAAAGGGAGAAGAAACAGTTAGTTTGGGTTTGGCTACGACAGCTTGGTGCTGGCTGTCTCCATCGGCATCCGATCGCTGGTTCACTCAGTACCACTGCTGCATTGCACACCCAGCAGATATATTATCTTTTGATTGGTGTCGAGGCCTTCTGCCTTGTGGCGGGGGCTTGTATGGTGCCCCAACACGCCCCTCACATCTCAAGGGCTGTGTTTGCGTACGTATCGGCAACCACTCTGAGCCTACTGTTCTGTCTTTCCAAAAGTCAGGCAGTTCTGCACCCTGTGGGTCCCGATGTTGCGGTTGGTGCGCCAGGCTGGACTGCTGATGATCAAGAGCAGCAGAGTGCAAGGTACATTAACTCAGACCTCGCTCATGCGATGCCAGCCACTGAGGTGCTGTATTATATGAGATTCAAGACGCTCACACTTTTCATTGACCCCATCTGCTGCCAGCAACAACCCCAGCGATCAACTGCTGGGCGAAAGCGCTGGTTAGCAACAGCCCTGGCTGACAACTTGCTGCCCGTGCACGTGGAAGGCACCAATGTGTGATGCCTGGCTCGCATTGTTGCTGCTGCTTGCCCAGGGGCTTACCTGGCATTGAGAGCGGGCTGATGAGTATCCTGGAGTCGCTGCTGCAAACGCAGCTGGGAGTCTTTGTGTTCTCCAATTTTGTCATCGCTTGCTGCACTGCAGTTGCAGCAGTCACAACGGTAAGAGGTGCTGCAGTCACCACTCACCAAGCACGTGGTCGTGCACCGCAGGTAGCATGTTGCCTCTACAGTAGTAGTCGTGGGCAAACATGCAGCATGCTGTGCATCAGCAGCAGCCTGGTTGCCACTGCTGCTGCATTGAATCATTCGCAAATGCAACCAGTTAGCCTATTTGCCCTGCCGTACCTCCCCTTGCAGACTGTATTCCTTGAGAGCCTGACACCCTCTGAGGCTGGTCGCCTGACACAGCGTCTGCTGAAGTACCTGCTGTTCAAGGTTGTGCTGGTGGGCATGGTGGTGCTGCCAAGTGAAGTGCGCCTCCTGCACTGGCTGCCCTGGTGAGCAGCTGGGTGGTATTGTTTGTTTTTTTGGGCGCGGGGCAATAGGGGCTGCGAGTATGAGGCTGGTTGTGTAACGGCTGCGCACATCAGCTGCGTGCAGTTGCATCTCTGGCTGCACAGGGATGCAGCGTCCAGCAGTAGAGTAAACTTGCAGCCCTGCAGCCAGTCCCAGCACGGCCAGCTGCAGCACTGCTGAGCCTGCCTGCCGCACAGTTGACAGCAGTGCATCTGCTGCATGTTCGGTGTCTGCCCCCCCTGGTTGCTGCCGCCCCCGCTACCAAACGTGGACATTGTACCAAAGCCCTCTCCAATCCAAACTCCCCCTCAAAATCAAACTGCTGAATTCGCTGGCTGGCCCTGCAGGCTGGCAGTCATTGGAGAGATGAAGATGTTTGTGGGCCTTGCTAAGGACAGGCTGGCGGGGCTGTCTGTCACTCCCACAGTGGGTCTGTCCCGCCACGTGCGCACGCTGTGCCTGTTGGGCTTCATTCTGTGCAGCAATGCCCTGGGCCTGGCACTGCTGCACAGGCACCAGGGGGCGCTCAGCTGGGCCATCAGCTTACTGTTTGCTCTGGACCTTGGCATCATCAGTGTGGAGGCTACTAAGGCAGCACTCAGGTATATGCAGGATTTGCAGACAGCATATGGTTCAGTTTGGGCCAGCCAAGCAGCAATGAGGGGGGAGGGGTCAGCAGGAGAGCTGCAGGTTGGGTGTGGGAAGGGGGGGAGGGCACCAGAGAAGCATTGAGGCGGGTACACAACAGCAAAGCAGCATTCATTGGGTGTGGGACAGCCAGGCAGCATGCAGCTGGGTGTACTACTGTGTAGCACTGCAAGATAGCACGCAGCTGGGTGTAGGACTGTTGCTCTGTGTTGATCCGTGTGTGCTATGTGTTGATACACGCACGCACTGCAGCATGGCAAGACTGGACAGCCATAAGATGGCTATGCCTTCGCCTGCTGCCTTGTCTTGCTGCTGCTGTCATGTCTGCCTTGCGTCGTTGCTGGTGCTGTCGCTGCTGCAGTTGTGCATCATTGCTGATGGACGAGGCAGTTGCTGTCAGCAGCCCCGCCCTGCACCTGCCCTCGACCCTCAGCGGGCGTGCCATGACGCTGTGGGACAGCTGGCAGGTAGGTAGCTGCTTAGTGCTGGACACAACAAGGGAGCGTTGCTGCTTGAATTGACGGCAGGCTCGACAGGCTGAGCGGGGGACTTTGACTTTGATTCCCTACAACCCGAACTTTCAGACTGGTGCACACCCAAGTGACAGGACTTCGTCAGCCTGTGGCGAGTGCTGAGGATATGGCTCTGTGTTTTTTCTGCATTGCATTTGTTGTACTGCACTGCAGGGCAAGGGGCGTGAGAGGTTCTTCTACACCACAGAGCTGCTGGCTGATGTGGCGGTGCACCTGCTGACGCTGCTGCACCACGTCCATGTGTGGCTGCTGCACGGCATGAGCTTCCACCTGCTGGACGCAGTGCTGCTGCTGGACACCCGCATGGTGGTCATGTCCTTCGTGCACCGTGTGAAGGCACACATGCTGCACAGGTGCGACGCAACCCTGCATTGCCAGCTGCTGTTTGCTTGTGCGGTTATAATGTGCCTTCGATTCGCCTGTACAGGGCTCTCTCAGAGTCGCCCAAACTTGTAACAGCGGTACCTACACTGTCAACAGCCATGAGCAGCCCTGGTGAAATGCAGTCATGCTATCTGCCTTCTGGGGCAGCTGCTTGTCGTATATATGTGCCAGCCTCCCTGAGACAAGGCATGGGATCCTGTCGCAACGTTTGCCTAGTTGACGTACTGATGTACTGATCAGATGTGTGCCTTGTCACGTTGTTGCTGCTGTGTTGTGCTGTGTGCTGTGCTGCCAACAGGGCCGCCACCCACAGCCTGGACTTCACCTTCCCTGATGCCACTGAGAAGCTGCTGCTGGCCGAAGATGCAGACTGTGCAGTGTGCAGAGACAGCCTGGCAGCAGGAGCCAAGCAGCTGCCCTGTGGCCACCTCTTCCACCTGTCCTGCCTGCGCGCCTGGCTGCAGCAGAGCGGCCACGACAACTTCAAGTGCCCGATCTGTCGCAGGGCGCTGTGTGTGCAGCGCTCGGGTGGGGGTCTGGACAGCAGCGGCAGGGGCCCTGCAGCCCCAGCAGGGCAGCAGCCGCGCTGGAGGGTTGCAGGGCAGGGTGGTGCGGGGGGCCTGATGGGCAACCTGAGCCTCAGTATGTCATACAATGACCTGTCAGCGGCGACTGGGGGAGTGCGGCAGGTCAGTTTGGAGGAGCAGCTGCTGCGCGGGGGCTTCTCGGACGATGCTGTGCTTGGTGACGCTGCCAGTGCGCAGCTCTTGGCAGCAGCGTCGGCTGGCAGCAGTGATGCAGAGGGATTTGACGCCTTACTGGCGCAGGCCCTGGCTGCGTCGCTGCAGACTGCGCAGGCAGCGGCTGCAGCAGCGGGCACACAGCATGGCAGCGAGGAAGAGGAGCTGCAGGGAGCTGGTGTGGTTGCAGCTGCAAGACGGCTTGATCTAGAGTTGGAAGCATGGCAGCAGCTTTTGCTGCACAGGCTGGGGAAGTGGACGGCAGTCTGGCTGGTGAGCAGCAGGGGGCGGATCCCTTGGATCCTGTCGCAGACGCCAGCTGCGATGTGGCTGGGTCGAGCGGGCGGGACCAGCACTCCTGCAGCGACAGTAGCAGCGCCTGCGCCCACCACAAGCTGCGGCAGATCACCAGCCGCGCTAGTAGGACAGCCTCGTTGCCGGTTGACCTGCTCGGTTTGGGCTGCAGGCAAGGGGCTGGCCGCCTTGGAGGCGGTGGCAGCGACTGTGGGACTGGCCGCATGGGCGGCAGCATGCAGCAGCAGGCTGGCAAGGAGGGTGGGGTGAAATCAACTGCCTGGAGTAACCCTTTGTCAGGTGCGGCCTGCTGCTTTGGTTTGGACGGCGTTGATGCAGGTTGGCTAGGATCTTAGGCTGCTTGTGCACATATCAGTTGGCGCCAATACCGCGCTGTCTTGCCCACAGCATTCATCCCAAGCAGATCCATAAAGCCATATCGGCACTGTCTCAGTGTGGTGTTGGCATGGTTGCGAGCCAGTCAGCCTAGCCTGGCGTGGGCACTGGAAACACCCCTACATGCCTGCCTGTCGTCTTGACTTTGTCGTGTGCATGTGCTGATTGCAGACTCGGACTGTGCCTCACAAGGAGTTCAGGGCGCCTGCTCTAGTAGCTGGTTGCCTGCCCTTGCCAGCAGCAGCTACAGGATGCAGTCAGGGGTCAGCTCCCAAGCAGCTGTCCAGGCCAGCAGCCTGCCCCGCAGCCAACGCTACAGCCGCAGCTGCAGCCACTTGCCCGACCTGTCTACTGCAGTGGGTGCCTGCAGCTGGGGACCTGCGGCAGGCCGTGATGCTGCTCCTGCTGGTGCTGCGGGTGCAGGCAGTGCTTCAGCAGCAGACCAGCAGCGTGGTTCGGATGTGAGGCTGTGCCCAGGCCCCATCGAGCAGCTGCTGACGCAGCCCCGTGATCCCTTGAAAAGGCGGCAGGGCGGGCGGTGGGGCAGAAGGCGTGTGGTTGTCAATGCTGAGCAGCAGGGAGGGGTGGAGCAGCGGGATGGGTAGGGCAGGGAGGGTTAGCATTCCTTCAAGTTGGCTGTGGTAGTCATGCCCTTTTTCAGTTGAGTTGATGTTGCTGAGTTGTTGCTGCAGGGTGCAACGCTGTGCTTGTAGTTGCACTGGCTCCTGCGCCTGTACTGTACTGTGCATGTTGTCTGTGCAGTTTCTGTTTGTTAGCCTGTCATGGGACGTCAGCGGCTGTCTGCTTGTATACCAGTGCACCGTATGATGGTGCGACAGCTGTGCCTGCATGCTGGCTTCGCAAGGCCAGCTCAGCACTGCTGCTGTTGGGGGCTGCAGGTCACTGTGGCTATCTGTTTGCGGGTCTTTTTCGGCTGAGGGCGAGGAATGGGCGCCAGTTGCGGGTGTGTACACCTACTTGTCTGACTTGGGTTGATGTGATGTGGGGGCGGGTATGTACTGCTACAGGCGCAGACCTGTGCTGCTCGCATGTCGCTGACCGCTACAGCTTTTCAATGCGACCGATGCTGCTATGTCGAAGCTGGTTGTCTGTTGTGCTTCCAGTACAAGGCGTGGATTGTAGGCATTGCACCGCTTGTTTGCAGGAGTGGCAATCCTTTTGTGCCTGCGTGTGGTGTGGGTGGGAGGCATGTAGCAACACCAAGCCACACTGTGACAGGGCTTATATTGACAGCACCGGATGCTGGGCACCACAGACAGTGCCCTGTACACTGACACTGTATTCTTTGCACACCGGGTGAGTGTGCTGGCACCCTTTGTGTTGTTCGTCTGACTTGCGCTGTTGACACGCAACCTTGTTTCTGTGTATGATGTACCTGTTTCCACTATGGGCTCTCGCCAATGCGGCTGGCGCCTGCAGCCCCCCTTGAGTATTGGGTGTTGATGCTGGTGTGCATGGAGAGATGACGTAGATTTGTGTAGACGGCGAGGGATGTGGTTGCATATCGACCTTGTGGTGTGCTTGCTTTTGCGGCAAGCTGAGAGGGGTAGTGTTGCACGGGCAGATGGGTACCCAACTGCTTGAGTCAAGCACTCTCATGTCACCTTTGCAGTCACGCATAGAGGAACGGATGAAGCTGAGGCTGTTTGCCTTGGTCTCACATGCTCCATGTTGCCTTTGAAGGTAAGCTTCAGTGAGATTCACGGTGCAGGGTCACGGTCCAAGCAGTGTGTGTGCCAGGCTGTAATACATTTGTTTACGGAACCCACGTGGCCCCTAGCTGGAAGATTGCATAAGCATTCGTGGAGGAACATGTCGTGACGTTGGCTTTTGTCGGCCTGCGCACCTCACTGAACCTCCAGCTGTTGTGACCAGCGCAGATCATATCAAAGTCTAGGTGTCATTACGCCCGACATGGAAGACTGGAACCCAGCTGTTGTGCAAGACGGACATGTGCCTTCAATCCTAATTTGTTCTCGAGCTCATCAAGCCAGCCAGCGACGGGTTCACAGTCTGCACATGATCTACAGTCAGAAGTAGGATGGTGCGAAAGGACGCATCAACTGTCGCAACAGACTCAACTCCCTCCACAAAAGACTCTCAGATAGTACCGCAGCAGCCATCTAGTGCCACAGCAGCTCAGCAGTCCCCCCCTGCCGCACTGCTGTTGCCGAGCACTGTTGTGAACATAGCACTCCACAGCCTGTTGATGATCACGGTGCCCTTCGCCCTGTTCTTCACCGCACACTTTGGAGGCTTAGACTGTGAGTACCTTGCTGGCTGGTTCGTCCCCGGGTGCAATCGCAGCAAGGGACCAGCCTACCAACCTGTGATTGTGATGCGTTTGCCTAGGCTGACAACAGGGTTGTCCGTATAGATCCTTCGGTTTATAGTGCTCAGCTTGATCCTTTTTGTGGTTTTGCACCTGCTGCTGCAGCACTATTTGAGCTCACAGGACGCGTGCCGAGCAAGGAAACCAAGACGTACCTAGGTGCTGGCTTGGCAGTGCTTGGGGTCAATCTGGTGAGCATCAAAATGGTTCATACAGCTGTATGCAGCGTTCTGCAGCAGCATGCAGTTCATCAAGGCAGTGCGGAATCCTGTTGAATGGTGTACCATCTGCAGGGGGTGCCTGCATGACTAAAACATCATCAGCTCACAAGCACCAGCACCAGCAGTCACTCTGCTCAACCATTGCTGCGCAGGTGATTGCAAGCTTTGTCATCGCAGCTTTCCGTGAGCAGATTCCGGATACCAAGAAGACAGACTGAGCTACCCGCACAGGCCTGGTCCTGCCAGCATCAGCTTGTGGGGATCTTGTCCAGCTGTCCTGCACAGCAGCTGCCTGGCATCCCACAGGCAGAAGCACCCACATACAAGCTGTTATACGGCTGTGCCAGTCTTGGCGTAAAGGCAGCAAAGCCCTTGCAGTCCTGTCGGTACAGCAAGCAGCAGCATGCTGCCGTCTGCAGCACTTCCAATTCAGCTCCCTGTCAGCAGCAATCAGGTGGTGGATGAGGAGGGGCAGCAGCACTTGGATGTGCAGGAGCATGCAGCAGCAGTACAGCTGCTGAGCCGCAGCTTGGCAGTGGCACACCTACGAGCAGAGCTTGCCAAGCCCAGGTAGGGACACTGCAGAGGTGACCGGGTCAGCTCCCAGGGTATCTCTAGTGTCTGAGGGTGAAGGGTCTGCAAGTGGCACATGTCTTTGCGGCAGCGCTTTCAGCAAGTAAAGCTTGCGGGTGGGGCTGCCCTGCAGCAGCACAGCAGTGCATCTGGTGTGCTGGCACTACCAAGATACGTTGCTGCTTTGGCGCATGCCAAAGTGCCAGAGCGACACTGTTACCGTATGCGGGCCCCAAACAATCCTTTACCTCTGCTGCGCCGGCTGTGCAGGGGCCAAGCAGTTGTTGTGAAGCTAAAGGAAGCGCCACCTGCACTGGTCAAGCTGGAGCCAGGCCTGCAGCAGCCAATAGCCACCTTGCAGCAGAGCTCCTGCATCTGGCAGCTTCCCCAGCAGCCGCCGCACAAACCAGCAGCTGCTGCTCCGGTGGGTCCACAACCAGCAACAGCTTGGGTGCCTGCGTGCTGGGTTTGCCTGCAGCTGTATTGACGGGGGGCCATAAGTCCGGCTTGTCTCCCATTGATTCCTTTGTTAAGAATGCTTGCCAGCATGGCGACAGATGCGCGCACTGTACTATAGGGGGTAGCATCACAGCAGGGCCCACACAACTAGTCGTGTCCTTCAAAGTGTGGTGGTGCAGGTGGTCAGTGTACAACATAGCATGTCACATGCTTCACATACTTTGCATGCTGCTCATTTTTTGCGCGCAGGAGATTGCCATCACCGTCAGCAGCAGCTTCCAAGGAGAGCCAGCCGCAGCAGAGGCCACTAGGCAGCAGCAGGTGCCTGCCAGACGCCTGCGACCCAGCGCGCGCAGGCCAGCCTTCAAACCCCCCGACCCTGCGGCCGTCTCCAAGTGGCTGCATGGGGAGGACATTGGGGAGGTGGAGGATGTGGCAGCTGTGCGCATAGGCTATGCTGCCGAAAAGCAGGCGCAGGTAGTCCCGCGCATCACAGCCGACCCCATGCTTCAAGCGCAGCAGCTGTCCGGGTGGACTCGGTTGGGTGCGGAGGGCGTGGCTGCAGAGGCGGCTGGGGGTCAGGCAGGGGAGCAGGATGCTGCAGTGGGTATGGAGGGTGTGGGTGGGCCTGGGGCGCCTGGGGAGCAGCAGGAGGATGAAGATGACTTTATGGAAGAGGAGGAGTGGATTTGAAGGAGCAGCAGCACCAGCAGCGTTCTGTGGTTGCTTGGGGTTTCATGTTGCTTTGTGATGGGCAGTGTATGGTGTTGCGCAGTAGCTGCTGTGCTGCATGGCGTGATGTGTTTTGCTGGGACGCTTGCTGCAAGGGCACACGGCTGCTCTTACATCTCAGGGTGCCTGTCGGCCTGTCGGTTGCTGCAAGAACTGCTTTTGGCGCAGCCTCTGAAGAGGGCGCATGCATTACTGCATAACACCGTGATTCATTCCTTGTTGCTCAGGTGCCATTGGCAAATGCCATGGCTAGAGCCGTCGCTGCTGGTGATTGTCCTGCCCCCCTCCTCCCGATGCATCAGCAGTTGCAGCCAAAGGGTGGCAAGGTGGTGGTGATGTGTGGGATTCTGTAAGACACGGACCCGTGTGTGCAAGTGTTTGCATGATAGCTACACAAGCAGTGCATGCGTGAAACACAGTTTTTAAGAGGGGCGGTTGTCATTGCAGTGCATGCGCCGCTGAAAACACTTCCCTTAATTCAATTGCATCAAGGTCAAGCAAAAATGCTGCTGTTGTGATGATATAACATTTCCGAGCGAACCGAGCGTCCTGGCCACGCGCCGACACAAGCGCAGCGACAGGCCACAAAGCACGGGACCTGGACTTACACCACTACTAAAGAAACCCTGAATGTCAGAGGCGTTTCATCCTTTGGGCATTCCGGTCGCATTGCTTGCTTGCGCAGCTATGCTCTTTTCAAAGAGTGGTCTTGGAAGTGGTCACCAAATTCAGGCTGCCATCAGTACAGAGCCCTTGAGAGCTGGCAAAGAGGACATGCCATAGCCATCACAATATTAGCAGAGAAGAACTGCAGAGGCCACCAGACACTGGGCCCCAGGTGCCTGCTGTCCGGGCACCCGGGTTGCCCTGACAGCACTCATGGCCCCCAGAGCCAATATGCTGTCCAGCTCGCCGATCCCTGGCCCCAACCCTGCAGCCCTTTGCAGGTGGCACAGCAGGGCTTCATTGTCACGCATCTGTTTGCGTTCAAGAAGGTTGCAATGGTGTGCAACATATGGTATGCACTTGGCTTACAGGCACATGCCATGTGCGGCACTCCAGCGCCACAGCTGAGTGGTCTCAGCATGGGGCGGGACCCCATGCTGCAGGCCGCCTGCATAGCAAGGGCCCTGCTATGTCAGCAGGTGTTGGGCTGACGGCCTACACAAGCCTCAAATCCCTTGCAGTATTCTGGAAGGAGCTGCAGCAGGCTTGATTTGCGGACTGGAACTGCGTTTCTGATGGGTTGCATGTCTGGGGTCGGGGGAGGGCCTAGGGCCACTGGCCTGACAGGCCTGTGGTTGAGCGGCACTCAGTGCCAGGCTGGACGTGGGAAGGGGAAGGGTCTTTGCATAGGCATTCCCCGACATAATGAGTTGGAGGTTGCAGAAGGCTTCAGCACTCTCTGGTGCCCATGAGCAGCTGACCAACTGCAATGCTGCAGGAAAGACATGCAGTGGCTGTCACTGATGAGCACTGCTGGAAGCAGCACTTGCCACAGCAATGTTGTCTTGACTTCGATACAACAGTCAGGCAGCGGTGTTGCATAAGTCACAAGACACAACAGTCAGGCAGTGGTTGCTCTTACAGTTGCTGTGTCCTGCATGGCCAACAGGTTTCACAAGCCGCCAGCCAGTGAGCATTGAAGAATCACAAGTCTTGCACTGCAACGGTTTGGGTGCTGGGGCCACCTGTTGTGTGGGCTGTGCGGGAGCCACACAGCTGCGGCTGCTGCGCATCTGCGCATACGGCAGCACTTCCCAGTGGGCCACGGGTATTTTCACAGCAGCCCCAAAGAAAGCGCATGCAGTGCAGCACAGGCATTCACCTCAAGGAGGCCTCAACATCGTGTCACTGGCATTCCGTGGTGGGCTGATGCTATGTAGGTGGCAGCCTCGAAGTGTCACCCCTCAGTGAAGTCCCCCCTCCCCGTCCTTCAATCAATGGAATGCATACATGATGGTGGTGGTGTGTGCATGGTGGTCAAGGATCTCATGTATGTGCGTGCAAGCATGTGTGTGCACAAGCAGTCTGCTGCACGCATGCAGCAGCCATCCAGCGGCCGCAGCATCATGGTCCGGCTTTGGCTGCCCAGAATCGCAGTTCCATACGGAGGTGGTGTACCCCATGACAAGTTGCTGGCCTGTGACTCGTTATTGCGTATAGGGTTTTCAGGCTTTGGGTAACCCCACTTGTGATTGCCCCCCCCCCCCCCCCCAGCCTGGCAGGGGAGGCTCCCTCCGGAGGATCCACTGCATTGATGAGTTGTGCCAAGTGGTGGTAGTGGTGATGGTGGTGATGATGATGGTAGTGGTGGTGATGAGGGTGGTGGTGGTGTGTGCAGGTAGGTCGTGTGTGTCACATGCGGGCTACACCAGCAGAGCAGTGCTGCTGCTTCACTGGCCAGTGTTGGACCGTTCCGGCTCTTGTCTGCAAGACAGGTTCCACTGCGGTGCTGGTACACAACATTCACAGGGACACTTTTGCCGGACTTGCTGCGTGTACAGTAGGGTTCTCGGCAGGTTTCCAGGTTTACGAGACTGCTCAAGTAGCCCTTGGGACAGGGGCTGACGTCAACAGTCCAATCATTCGTCGAAGACAAAAAGAGCAAGGAAAGTACAAGTGATTAGACACTGCTTCACACTCGAAACCAGAACGGAACAACTGTCAGCAGCATCTATCATTTCAGTAGTGACAGACCGGTTAGTGCTGTCAAAGCTTCACTTCGACTCTTAAAGACTCTAGCAGGTGCCTCGACAGGGCCAGGTGCCCTTACCTACTCGCACCAGACTTCCGACACCAGGATGTTGCTGCAATCCAGGCTGGGGTGAGTGGCTGCGTTACAGCCGACGTCAGGACGTCCTCTGCATTCACGTGTAAGGGTTCGTTTGTTAGCAGCAGAGCTGTGGCAGCATGCACGCCCAAGCGGCAGTGGAGAAGAAGCGATGTTGGATGGACCTGACACCGTCTGTAATCCTTTTGTGTGTGTGCGTGCGTGCCCGCAGGCTGCAGCTGCAGCTCGGTCAGTCGACCCAGTCTCGACGGGTCGTCCCTGTGAGGCGTGTTCCCCTGACAGTGCGTGCCACCGCAAGTGCCCCGGAGGGAACAACAGAAACCCGCTGAACAAGTGAGCGAGGGCCCCAGCAGCCTTACTCAGCTCTCAGGATGTGTCAGAGCTGTTCAGAAAGCACTGCATGCGTCTGCAGGAGTGATCACAGTCTCTTGAATGAATGCCTCTGCTGTGCTGGCCCCTGCAGGAAGGCAAAGGAAACCCCAAGGGATGTCAGTGCACAGTTCAAGGAGGACAGCAAGGGCCCCATCAACCCTACATCGCAGCCTGTGCAGCCCGCATTTCCCAAGGGCAAGGGCAAGGCCGTGATGAAGGCTGTTGACGGAAATGAGGCGACAGCCAACATCGCCTACGCCTTCAACGATGTGTCCTTCATCTACCCCATCACTCCCGCCACCCCCATGGGCGAGTGGGTGGACCAGTGGAGCAACGAGGGCCGTATCAACCTGCACAACAACGTCATGGAGGTGAGCGGCAGCATAAGTCCCCATGCAGGCTCCCTCTCAGCTCCACAGCCTGGCAGCAGTTGACGCTGCGCCAAGGTGGACACATGCTTGTGCTGACAATCCACAAGCACAACCTGGTCATGCGATCACCCCCATGCGTGCACACCCACCCAATCTATCACTGCAGGTGTTGGAGATGGAGAGCGAGGCTGGCGTAGCAGGTGCCCTGCACGGAGCGCTGTCAGCTGGTGCGCTGGCGACCACCTTCACCTGCAGCCAGGGCCTGCTGCTGATGATCCCCAACATGTACAAGATCGCAGGAGAGCTGCTGCCGTGCGTCCTGCACGTCTCAGCACGCGCCCTGGCAGGAGAGGCACTCTCCATCTTTGGTGACCACCAGGTACGATTGTCCGTCTTGATGCAGCAGCAGCAGTTGGCAGGCAGCAGTGAGGGCTGTATGCCTGCCCACCCGCAAAGTTTAGGGGACAGTGCAGCTCAGCTTATGCGTGCAGCGGCAGTGCCAACCTTGTGTTGCTGACCCTGTCCTACTGTCCAGCTGTGTGCCCACACTTCTGCCTGCATGCTGTGTGTGCTGTGCCTGCGCAGGATGTGATGGCTGTGCGCCAGACTGGTTGGGCAATGCTGTGCGCGCATGGTGTGCAGGTGCGAGCAACATCCAGCCACAGTCATTCAGGAGGGTCAGCTGCCCAAACACCCAGCTCCGCAAGCTGCACAGCATGCTTACATGAGTGAACACAGCATCTGGCACTGGACTTGGTCTGACACTGTCATTGTCGTTCGTGGCATGCCTTTCAGCTGCCCGAACACCCAGCTCCGCAAGCCTGCAACGTGCTTCTGGTTCGCAGGAGGCTCAGGACATGGCGCTGGTCTCCCACTTGGCCACCCTCAAGGCGTCAGTGCCCTTCGTGCACTTTTTTGATGGCTTCCGGTGAGTGTCAGTGGACTGGGCCAGCATGCTGCTAGACAGTAGCGTGTGCAGATGTGTGAAATCCCTGCGCTTCCTTGTGGCAGCAGTAGGGTTTGCTGGCTGGCTTGGTTGCATGGTTGCTGACCTTGTCTCTCATTGACTGTTCGCAGCACCTCCCATGAGATCTCCAAGGTGTCTGTGCTGGACCAGGAGGCTCTGCGGCCCTTGCTGAACAACGTGGCTGATGCCATCCAGCACCACCGCGAGAACGCACTGAACCCAGCACACCCACACCAGCGTGGCACCAGCCAGGGTGAGAGCATCCGCAATCGTCGCTTTGCCTGAGAACACCAGGCAGCAGCTTCTACCTCAGCCTCCCTGTGTTGGCGATCTGCAAGCAATTCATGCAGGCAGGCATGCAACCGGCAGTCGCAACAGCAAAATCACAGCTTACGGTGTCTACTTCCTTGCAGGCCCTGACATCTACTTCCAGATGCTGGAGGCAGCCAACAAGTATCACCTGGTGAGCAGCTGTGTGTAACATGCACGTCGTGTGGTTGTGCCAGCAGCTGCCAGCCATCAGGTGGCCTTCAGACAGCAGAGGGCATGCGGTCGGTAGCCTCATTTTGCTGCAGCTACACAAGCTTTCCAGCAGTCATGCATAGTGTGCTGAGAGCCTGTGTGCATGCTATCCTGCGGTGTGCGTGTGCAGGCTGTGCCTGAGATCGTGCAGCAGACCATGGACGAGGTGGCTGCCATCACCGGCCGCCCCCACAAGCTGTTTGAGTACAGCGGCCACCCAGAGGCTGAGCGCGTGATCATAGCAATGGGCAGCGGCTGCCCTGTGATTGAGGAGGCAGTTGAGTACCTCACAGCACGCGGCGAGAAGGTGGGCCTGCTCAAGGTGCACCTGTTCAGGCCCTGGTCAGCTGAGCACTTCCTGGCCGGCCTGCCTAAGACTGCCCAGAAGATTGCTGTGCTGGACCGCACCAAGGAGCAGGGCAGCCTGGGCGAGCCCCTGTACCTGGACGTGGCAACCACCCTGGCCAAGGAGGCCATTGGTGAGTCCCTGTCATGGGGTGCCCTGACAGTGCAGCTGCTGGCAGCGGGACTGTGGTCAGGCGAGCTATCTGCAGCAGTTGCCCCTTGTTTGTTCTAGGCAGCTGTCCCACTGAGACAACCGAGAATTGTCACTTTAGGAACCTGTCTGCTTGTGAATCGTTCGTGGCCAACAACAGAGCTACCACAAGTCATGCTTTGCTTCCTTACTGACCTGTTGCAACCTGGCGTCCTGTGTGCGTGTGTGTTGCAGCTGGTGGCACACTGCGCATGGTGGTGGGTGGCCGCTATGGCCTGGGCAGCAAGGACTTCACACCTGCCATGGCCAAGGCTGTGTTTGACAACCTGCTGGCAGACAAGCCCCGTGACAAGTTCACTGTCGGCATCACAGGTAGCTGCTCTGCTACAGCGTGAGGAAGCATTGCAATTTTATTTCGCCTTCCTGACACACTTCACATGCAGCAGCAACGTGTCTGCAGCAAGTATGCTGCACCGGTTGCTGAGGTGCATGCCTGTGTGGTGCGCTGTCACGCTGTTGCTGCAGATGATGTGACCTTCACATCCCTGCCCATCGGCCCTGAGATCAACACCCTGCCCCAGGGCACCTACCAGTGCCTGTTCTGGGGTATGGGGTCTGATGGCACAGTCGGTGCCAACAAGGAGGCCATCAAGATCATTGCCAAGGGTGACGACACCTTCGCACAGGTGGGATGCAGGCAGCGACCACTCTGTCTTGTTGGTCTATTGCATTACCGTCTGTTGCAACGCAGGGGATGTCGCTCTGGGATGTCGCACTTTACCAGTTTTACGATACTTCGCAAGTGTCTGACCAAGATAAGGACTCCCCAATGAGGTAGAACCACAACACGTGCATTAGGGCTGCAATGTCTGCCATACGGCTACCTTGGTATCCACATGTTGCTTTGCTCCGCCTAATTTTGCCCTGCAGGCTTACTTTGCGTATGATGCGCACAAGTCTGGCGGCGTCACGGTCTCCCACCTGCGCTTCGGCCCCAAGCCCCTGACCAGCAGCTACCTCGTCAACCAGGCAGACTACCTGGCCGTGCACCTGCAGTCCTACCTCAGCAAGTATGACTGCATTTCCCGCCTGAAGCCTGGGGGCGTGCTGGTCGTGAACGCCACCTGGAAGTCAGCTGAGGAGATGGATGCCGCGCTGCCGGCCAGGGTCAAACGCCAGATTGCAGCTCTCAAGCCCCAGCTGTATGTGGTGGACGCCCGCGCAGTGGCTGACAGCGTAGGCCTGGGCAAGCGCATCAACATGGTCATGCAGACCGTCTTCTTCCAGCTGAGCGGCGTGGTGCCCCTGGCCAAGGTAGGCTTGTGTTTGACAGCGGTGTTGCAGTGTCTGCTGGGCATGACGATGAACCATTGCTTTCGCTGCCTCCTCGCCACATCAGCAGCGCTCACAACAGCCGATGCATGTGAGGACCCACCAACACTTGACACACTATGTTGGCTCTTGTGTTGGCACCTGCCAGGCCATCCCCATGCTCAAGGAGTCCATTGTCAAGGCCTACGGCAAGAAGGGAGAGAAGGTGGTGGCTCAGAACCACGCAGCTGTGGACGGGTCCGTCAGCAGCATCATCAAGGTTGAGGTGCCCAGCGACTGGGCAGATGCCAATGATGCACCAGAGGGACGCCTGGGCACCTCCCACACCCCTGCTGCACAGGCGGCCGCCCAGAAGGGCCCCGCACACTTCCTGGAGGAGGTGGTGAAGCCCATCCTGGCCATGGAGGGCGACAGGCTGCCTGTCAGGTGAGGAGGGGCTGCTGTGGCACTTGGCTGGTTTGCATCGCAGCTGCCACTACGGTACTCAACTATGCTGTTCTGTAGTAAACATGTGCCAGTGGATCGCTGGGGCGTGATGTTGTGTTGTGTGCCCTGTCATCTACTTGATGCGTATTGAGCTAACTGCCTTCTGGCCTCATTTGCCTTGCAGTGTGTTCAAGCCTGGAGGCTTCATGCCCCCTGGCACCACGGCCATTGAGAAGCGCACCATCGCCTCGTTTGTCCCCACATGGCAGAGCAGCGCATGCACTCAGGTACGTTGATGATGGCAACAGGGTGTGTGTGCTGTTGACAAGCACAGTGTCGTACAGCCCTTGTGGCGTACAGCAAAGCCACCGCGCCTCTGCGCCGCCATCAGCAGTCTGCAGGCAACGCTAAAGCACTGAAAACTGACACGTGTGCCCTGTCTGTCGTCTGACTCGTGCAGTGCAACATCTGTGCCTTTGTGTGCCCCCACGCTGCCATCCGGCCCGTGCTGGCCACCCCTGAGGAGCTGAGCGGCGCACCTGCTGGCTTCGACACCCTGCCCATCAAGGGCAGCAAGGAGCTGTCGCAGTACCAGTACCGCATGCAGGTGTCGCCTCAGGACTGCACCGGCTGCGAGCTGTGCGTGCATGTGTGCCCCGATGACGCCCTGACTGCCACACCCATCTTGGACGTGCTGGCGCCTGAGACTGCCAACTGGGACTTCATGCAGACCATCCCCAACCGTGGCAGCCTGTTTGACAAGAGCACGGTAGGCAGGCTGCTGCAACATGCTGTCGTTGTGTTTGCTGAATGTGCTGACAGAGGAGCTGAATGTGCTGACAGTGGATGATTAGTGTCTTGGTTGGCAAACAGACAGCAGCATAGCCTGTGCCATCCACAGACAGCTTGGCCAAGCTCGCCGTAAACGTGTGACACCACCGTTAACTTGCCTGTTGTGTCCTGCAGGTGCGTGGCAGCCAGTTCCAGCAGCCCCTGATGGAGTTCAGCGGCGCCTGCGAGGGCTGTGGCGAGACACCCTACGTCAAGGGTGAGTGGCACTCGTTGAAGCAGGCTTATTGCTGCTTTGTGCAGGTAGAGCAGTAGCGCAGAGAGACAGGACACATCCTCAGGCATGAGTAGTGCGGGCTGGGCGATTCACACCCTGAACATGTGTCCTGACATGTGCGTTTTGTATGTCCTCCTGCAGTGCTGACCCAGATGTTCGGTGAGCGCATGGTGGTTGCCAACGCCACCGGCTGCAGCAGCATCTGGGGTGGCTCCGCCCCATCCAACCCCTACACGGTCAACCCTCTGACTGGCCGCGGTCCTGCCTGGGCCAACAGCCTGTTTGAGGACAACGCTCAGTTTGGCCTGGGCATCTCCATGGGCCTGAAGCAGCGCCGTGCCAGCTATGCAGCTGCTGTGAAGAGCGTGGTGGCAGACAAGCAGGTTGGCAGCCCTGAGCTGCGCAGTGCCCTGGAGGAGTGGCTGCAGGTGAGCCCTGCTGGTGATTATGCGCACCCGCCGCAACTCACACAATGCCATGTTGCTGACAGATGATACAACTACTTCACTGGATCAGGGCCTTGCCTGATTGCCCTATCAGGGGCGCACAAGGCTCACAGGGCATGAAGCACTCGGCAAGAGACACGCGAACTGAGCAAAAACAAAGCCACTTGCTAGTCAGCTATTGACTGCTCCGACACTACAGGACTTCACAGCTGCTGAAGTTGTGCCTGCTATGGCTTGTTTGTTTGTGTTTTTTGTGTGTGTACAGGTCAAGGACAACGGCCTGCTGTGCCACCAGGCTGTGGAGCAGCTGAACCCCCTGCTGCAGGCGGAGGCCACCCTGCCCAACGCCCCTGGTGCCCTGCAGTGGCTGTACAACAACGGCAACGACATGCTGGAGAAGCCTAGCATGTGGATCATTGTGAGTGGTGGCGGTCTGCGCTGGCACGGTCTGTTGTCTGTTGTGATCATTGTGCTGGCGATAGCGCATCCACACTTGAAAGTGCTGTTGCGCACCCGTACAGCTAGCCACGGTGTGACCCGCCAACCTTCTGTTTTTGTGTGCAGGGTGGTGATGGCTGGGCCTACGACATTGGCTTTGGTGGCCTGGACCACGTGTTGGCCAGTGGTGAGGATGTCAACATCCTGGTGCTGGACACTGAGATGTACAGCAACACTGGTGGACAGAAGGTGAGCTTCTAGTGTGCTGCGTGCATGTGTTAGCACTGTAGCTGGTGTGCAGCTCATTCCACAACACAAACACTTAGCCCTTTGATGATTTGTCTTTCTGATCGTGCTTGTTGTCCTTGAATGCACAGTAGGATTGTGTGTAGGAGGCATCCAATCTATGCAAGATTCAGATCTCAAGATATGTTCTTTCCTGTGCTGCGCCCTTGCTGCTGAACAGAGCAAGGCCACCCCACTGGGTGCCGTGGTCAAGTTTGCTGCTGGTGGCAAGCAGCGCGGCAAGAAGGACCTGGCCATGCTCGCCATGGAGACGTACGGCCAGGACGTGTATGTTGCCAGCGTGTGCCTGGAGGCCAACTACGCCCAGGTCATGAAGGCCTTTGCTGAGGCTGAGGCACACAAGGGTGTGAGCCTGATCGTGGCGTATGCCCCTTGCGTCATGCAGGTGAGGCGGAGTGTTGGATTGGTGCTGCCGTCATTGTCAGCCATGCGACAGCAAATCAGACACACTGTACAGCTTTCAGTCTGGCGTTGCCCATCGTCTTGCTCAACACTGGTGGAGACAGTGTCGCCCAGATGTGGCTTAGCTGCAAAATCTGGGGTTTGTACCTGCTGCAGGGCATCTCTGATGGCATGAGCTGCGCTGTCACTGAGGCTCGCCTGGCGGTGGACGTTGGCTACTGGCCCCTGTACCGCTACACACCTGAGACCGACTTGCCCAGTACCACTGACGAGGTGAGGGTGCGCGGCAAGGGTTGACACCACTTGCATCGCAGGAACCAGCATGCACGCCTGCTTCTGAGTTTGTTGTCGCTATTTTGGTTTAGTTAATCATGTGTACCTCCCTTGTCGATGCCTGGTCAGATAGTCGGCTCATGTGCTGTTGCACACTTCTGCAGGAGGGCTTCGTGCATCTGGCACAGCACGGCAGGCTGACCCTGGACAGCAAGAAGATCAAGGGCGACCTGGAGACCTTCCTGGCCAAGGAGAACAGGTTCAGCAGCCTGACCCGCAAAAACCCCGAGGCCAGCGCACGCCTGCACCACCACCTGCAGGTAAGCATAGCAGCTTTCCACTATCCGACCCTGGCAGCGTTCTGCTTTTACATGGTTGCCGCTGTGTAGGGGGACGGACCACTCGGGCATGGGAGGCGGCAATGTGCAGCGAACAGTGTGCATGTAACAAGTACAGTGTGCATGTAACGTTATCAGTCTGCTTGCAGCCTTGTTTGGCACTGACGATGTGCGTTTGTTTCTGTTTGTGTGTGCTCGCATGCTGCAGGATGATGTCACAGCTCGCCAGGCCAAGCTCACCGCCATGGCTGAGGAGTCGAAGAAGGACGATGCAGCCCGCAAGGCCAAGGCAGAGCCCAAGCCGGAGCCCACACAGGAGTGAAGCAGCTGTGTCCTAGAGTGGTTTGTGCACAGTCGCCCGGTCGGGGGCTGAGCCTATCCACCTGCGCGTTGAGAATCATTTGTTCTTGCACTTCTGTGCCTTGCTCACAACAAATATCTTGTGCCTACTTGATTGACAACATGGAGGCATGGCTGTGCCTTGCGCAGCCCCTTGGCGAGACCGTCAGAACATGGTGTGAGGTTGTGGGCCGCATGAGATGCTGGTCAGCCTTGTGTTGTGCAGCATCCGTTGCGTGTGGTGGTTATGTTTGGGTTGGGCGCGGTACTCAGAAGATCACTGTTGCATCATGTATATCAGCCTCAAGCACTTGTCGTCCCAAGGTGATCTTACTGTTACCATACTGGCATGGTCCACCTCGTGTTTTACTGTGTGGCCATTGCACTAAGTCAGAGCGAGCCAGTGCTGTCAGCTGTTGGGTTGCCTGAGGTCGGGGTTTGTATTCGTGCTGTCCAGGACTGGGCCTTATATGCAGGGGTTCTCTTACATGGCCAGCCCTGTTGCTGCACCACGATTCACAGTTGCTTCATGGACCAAATCCTCATTGCTTAAGAGGGTGCGCTGCATAGGCGCTATGATAATGTGTGTGGTCAGTACTGGGTGTGGAGGGCAAAGGCGGAGGCGGGCAGTGGGCAAGTGCCTGAGGAATGCGCTTATGGTTTGACGTGGGCACCGTGCACTCAGCTTTCCAGCTGCAGCATTGTGTGCAAGCATTTGTGTTTGTGATGGTGGATGCTTCATGTGTGCTTGACCAGCAAGCACATTGTTGGTGTGGTGGTGTTTTTGATTGGTATTGCCTGTTGTCTTGCGTACAATGTCTAGGTAGGGAGTTTCAGTACTGCCTAGGTAGGGAGAATTCCTTGTGTCCAAATCAGGCAGATCTGCCTGACATCGCCTTTGTAAGTATGGTATGTGGATTGCCAGCGACGAGGGCTTACAGGCTTGTAGTGGCAGAGAGGATGGTATGATTCATCTGAACGACCAGCTCAGTGCAGCAGTGAGGCTCATTCAGTCGTGATCATGACGATGCACACAAGCACTACTGTAGTATTCAGCTGAACAACCAGCTCAGTGCAGTGGTGCGGCTCATTTAGTCGTGATCCTGAAGATGCACACAAGCACTGCTGTCAGCAAGAAAACTTTTGTGCCACCACTGTGACATTCAAGCCCATCACTACTCCTCATCTAGCTAGAGGCTGTGGTCATCAGCATAACACTCCACCATTCGTTCAGAGCACACGATCCTGCACTGCGTGACGTTGCTGTCAATCATCCCAGCACCACCAGAAAGCAGTGCTGCTCCAAGTTTGTGTGAGTTACAAGGTGGTGTACAGACAATCAAGGTCATGCTGCTCAAAAGGCGTCAAGCCCTGCATGATGAGTGCCAGGCCCTCCCGATAGCTGGGTGCCAAGAGGCCTGCTGACATGCCTTGCTGCGCCTGTAGTAGCTGCTTGAGCTTGTCATTGCGCACACGCTTCTCTTCCAAAGGTGCTTGCCGGCGGCGAGTGTGCTGCTGCTCTTGCTGAGCACTGTCCTCACGTTCCTGCTGCTGTGCCTCTGGGACCCCAGCTGTGGTGGCTGTGTCCAACTCAGGCGGTTGTTGACTGCCCACGGCAGCTGCTGCATCGTTGGACCCTTGTGCCATCTGGCCCTGCAGTAGGAGCCCTGCATATGCCTCCACATCACCCCTGGGCGCTGGCTCATCGTCCACAACGTTCAAAACATCTACCAAAGCAGCTGCATCCGAGCTGGGTCCAAGCTCTTGTGCTGGGCGCTGCTGTGTCCTGCGCTGCATGTCTGCCAGCACAGCCTGTGCAACATCTGCAACGTGGCACCTGGATGTGAAGCGCTGCCGGCTGCGACGCTCAGCACTGGGACGGCTGGGGCCCTGCAACATGCGGAGCATGAGCAACAGGTTGTCAGACACAGGCGCACAACAGCCTGCTGTAGGCCATGGAGGTATAACCACAACTGGGAACAGCAGCCAAGCAAGATATTGCATACACGGGTGCATGATGCCGGCTGGATGTCATGCAATCATAGTGACTGCAGTGCAGTGCAATCATAGTGACTGCACGGCATGCACATACAGACATCATGCTGCCAGCCCCGACACCGCACTATTGGTGCAACACACCTGGGACTGCAGGTTGGACAAGACACTCCGTTTGGGACCATAGATGCCTGCTCGCCATATCGGACCAAGCCAAGCAGACAGGGCATATGATTCAGTAATTAGAGTAGTGGGATCAAGGCCCTGCTCATCAGGCACATAAACAAAACAGGAAGGTTAGCAGCCATATGGTGACCATCAACATTACAGCATGCGGCCTGGCCGTACATGTGTGCATGCCTGGTTGGCAGTCACACCACAACATAGCCACCATTTGGCGAGTCGACAGGGGGCCGGACCCCTGGTGACCAACTGCCTGCCGGTGGCCCCACACGCAACAGCTGCGCCAGGCACACCCAGCTGCTGGGGGCCTGTGGCATTGTCTACCAGTACAAGACCAGAACGCGCAGTACCCTTGATCCAGCAGTTGCCCAGCACCCTGACCAACTCAGTAAGGGGTCTGGGCCCCGACAGTTCCTGCAGCACAGCCACCCACCTCCCAGCCTGAAGATAGTCAGCGGTATGTCGAGCTGCTGGACCAGCTGCACCCATGCTTGCTCCGCCTCCAGCCGTAGCAGGCCCCTGGCAGTCGATGTCCTGCATTCAGAGCTGCCAGAGGCAGCACGCAAGGGATATGCATGCAGTGAGGAGGGCAGAGCTGGACTCACGCAAGTTTGTGTCATCTCCGCATGCCAGAGGATGCTGCAGGCGCCAGCTGTACGTGGGTGCAGCGTCTCAGCAGGTGTGGACAGTTGGCTTTCAAATGAGGTCATCAACAGCTGGCTGGAACATTGACACTATTAAGACCAGTACTGGCATCTGTAGGGCAAGCAACCCATGCAAACCCAGAACGGGTGATGTGTCAAGCTGCCCAGCTAGTGCATCCTTGTGCTGGACCCACCTCTCATCCACCCAATCGCCACCCCAGTCACCATACACCCCTGCGCAGCACAGCAAGATAAAGCAGCAGAGCAGATGGGCGTCAATCACTGTCCAGGACAAGGCACTGTCTAAGTCTTAACCGCCATCCGTGCGCTGATGCTGCAACCCGGTGGCCCAATCAGCAAGGAGTGGACGTGCCGCATGCTGTGACAGCACAGCAAGCAGCACAGCTTGCAGCACAGACAGAAAGGGTTGCACACCTGTGCTGCTGAGGTACCCGATAGCTGCAGGGGGCTGCCCTGCCTCCACAGCCTGGCGCAAGGCTCTGTGCTGGGCAGCGAGCACCTGCACAGCACAGCCACGGCACCAGCCTACTCAATCAAACCCAATGCGTTTGACTGTCATGTTGGCAGCTGACGATTGATCGCAGTCCTTGTGCCTACCGCGCAAAGCGCCAAACGTCTGTAACTGCTGCTGGCACCAGTAGCACACTTGCCATGTGGGTATCAGGTGCTGCACAGTAGCTACAACTGGCAGCTGCACTCTGACGACAATTCCTCTGGCAGCAGCATGGCGTGGCATGGCAGGCATATCGTACTGCTGCACACGGCGTGGTGCAACTCAGCAGCAAACATGTCCATGATGGTTTGCAGGTGGTTCAACTAAGAGGGCTAGCGCAGGGCATCTCTGCACCAGCTGCTGCCGTGCCTACCGGGTCGTACAGCTTGGCCGCCACTGGGGGTATGCTGGTCAGCACATACTGGGCTGACTGCAGGGCCTGCATGCCACCACCACTGCAACGCACCACACAGCACAGCTCGCCTGGAATGAGCGGGACACAAAACAGCACGACTGTGCATCCAGCTGCCATGGTGCCTCTAGCTACCACACTACTATTGCCAAGGTTGGCTTGCAAGCAATGGATTGGCTCAGCATACAAGTGCTGCTTGCAACAGCTCTTGTGCAAGAGAAGCAAGCCCACTGCATTCTGTACACACCGTGTTATGATGGCGTCCCTCCAACCTTTGAGGGAGGTGGGGGAGGGGGGTGTTTGCGCCCTTTGGGGGCTCAACTACGTGGAGGTGGGGTGGGTTTGGGCAGCAGCAGTGGCTTCATTGTGACCCAGCTGCATGCCCAAACGAGCTTCGTGACAACCTGACGACAACACACACTGCGAAGCAATTGCCTACTCACTCGAGCAATTGTCGTCCAGCTGGGTCAAACTGCACCACTCTGTGGCTGTTTGTTTGCAAAGGCGCAAACCTTGCCGGCTGTCTGGCTGTGGAAGTGACTGCCCTGCACAACCAAGCACCGTTAACAATCTTTATCGACACTGGGTGGGCAACAGCTGGCTGAGGTGTGGGTCAGCACTGAACCCACATGCCATTGTGCTGGGCTTGGCGGGCGATGCCAGCTGATGTGTAGCCCAAACCAAAGACAAAAAGACTTTGTGGCGGCATCAGTACGTAATGGGGCCCTTCTGGGACACTTCAACGCACTGAAACACGGCAGCAATGCAAGGCTGGCAGATCTGCACCTATGACAAGGACTAGGATAGGCGTCAAATCTGGCATGTAGCGCTTGCTTGATGCCTCACAGCAAACCTGGACAGAACGCATTCCTGGACAGACATGACCCCATTCATGGAAATGTCTTTGACCAACAACAGCTGCATGTTTACTTCCGGATACAGATTGGGCATCTATCGTCCTGATTCGCAAACTGTTTGATCGACTCGTTACCATCGAATAAATACATACGTTGCACACACAGTCAGGGCTGGATAATCGGACCTGTGGCCTTCCTGTTGTGCACAGGGCCACAGGACCGGCAACAGCCTGGCCATACTGCGCCTTGGCATCTACGTACAGCGCAGTAACGCAGCCTTGCGCTCAAGTTGTCCAATTCCGGCAGTGTGGAGAAACAGAAGCAGTAGCACTTCTGCTGTTCTACTGCTGTTAGGCCAGCAGACCAGCAGTGCATAGGCCAGCACTTCAAAGGCCAGGAGCTGTTAGTCAGACGTCCTTTGACGGCAGGGCCATGAGGTGTTTCCAGCCCACAGCATGGGCGGACTCCTGCATGGCCCGCTGCGGTGTGGGACCACAGCCGAGGCGGATCATCATCCACTACCTGGCGCTGCTTGGCGAACAGCTATCGGCGATGCTGCCACTTTCCCTCTTGCAGGTAAGGCCTCACGTGCTGGTGAGCACGCATACATCACTGCATGCTGCCCACCAGCTCCCCTTCATGCTGTCATGGCACGGCACCGCCTCCATTCAAATTCTCAACTGCCTTGCCACTTGGTGCGCAGGTGGCTGTGCTAGCCATCTTCTTTCACAAAACCGCTGAGAACCCAGGTGTTGCAGCAGCCGGCCTGGTGTCAGCCGTGCTGGGGCTGGTGCTGTTCCTGGATGGACTGCGCCTGTCAATCATGCCCATGGCCATGCAGGTGCGCTGCAAGCATATGTCTGGCCAGTCAGTCAGGCAGGCAGGCTGTCTGTAAGGGCATCCAATTGGGGCATGCAGGTAGTGGTAGTCAGTTGAGGCAATCACGCAAGCAGAGCAATCATGCAGGCAGGCAGGCAGGCAGGCAACCAGCCCATCGGTGCCCCCATACACCACTGCAGCCAAAAGTGGTGCAGCAGCCACCCTGATGTGAGCGTGCTGACCACTGCGTTTACACGACGTCATGACACACTGAAACATCATCCACACGGCTGCATCAGCGCATCGTGCAACACCGCAGTGGCTTTTTGTGTGTGTACTGCAGGTGGGACATCACCTGCCAGACAAAATGCCTTTGTCTGTGGTGCTTGTCATCGCCTTTGGCCTGGGTGTGCTAGTGACATATGCTGAGCCAGCCATTGCTGCCATCAGGCCACTGGCAGCGCTGGTGGACCCTCAGTCAGCGCCCTACTTGTACTACATACTCAACCAGCAGCAGGAGATCACAGTGAGTGCCATGTGCTGTGCAGTACCTGAGCAGCCAAACACACACTACGTGCATCAACATGATTACCGCTGCAGAGCTTGCTGTGCCACTGGGGTTACATTGTTGAAAAGAGCAGCAGTCCTGACACAAGTCACTAGACTAGCCCCAACTTTCAGACCACTTCCAGGTGACACCCCTGGCTCAGGTGTGGGTTGACACCGAGTGATGTATGTAGGCTGACACATGCAACGTACAGCAAGGCCATTCAACTGCACTGAAAGTACAAAGCCAAAGGTGTCATACATTCCATTGTTTTGTTGCCCTGCAGGTACTGTCTATTGGCCTTGGTGTTGGTCTGTCAGCAGTCCTGGGCATGCTCAAGTTCATGTATAACCTGCCTCTCAAGGCACTTATTGCAGCGTCTCTGCTGCCGACAGTTGCGGGTGCCTGCTGGATGCAGTGGTAAGTCGCTGGAAAGCAACTCCTGTAGACATAGTGCACCATGCAAGTAATGCGCCATGCTAGCACACAGCGTTGTGCAGTGGCAACAGTCTCACATATTGTCAACAGCAACAGCAAGTCAGGAGCAGCCGTTCTGTTCAGCCAATGCTGTGCGAGCTACGTGTTTGACATGCCTTGTGTGCTGCCGTGCTGTGCAACATGCAGGGGAAACCCACACCTGCAGCCGATTCTGGGGGTTGCGTGGGACTGCGGTGCCGTGACGACCGGGCCCGTAACAGTTCCCATACTGATCGCACTGGGTGTCTCAGTGATGAAGGCACAGCGGCAAAAGCAGCAGGCTCTCGCAGCAGTGGAGGATGCTGCTGTCAATAGGAGCGAGGGTGAGCGCAGTCATGTCGCCGTGATGGGTACAGCAAACGCCTGCAGTTGACGCTGGGGCTGGTTCAACCTGCTTCAAGCAAGTGACTAGGGTGGGTGGATGTTGCTAGGTAGCCGGGGCCAGCATTTGTAAGCACATATGGGGCGGCTAGATGAACGCCAGGCAAGCTGGCCTGTTCACACACACTGCTGCCAGCCCTGAAAGCTCCACTGTTGCTGTCCCCCTTGCTGCAGGCAATACACTGGAAGGATTTGGCATAGGTAAGGACATGCACGTTGCCAACCAGGGGAACTGCACATGCCACACATGTCAGCTAGGCAGTCATAGTGTGGCTTTGCCACATGCTCACCAAGCAGTGCGTTCATAAAGACCAGCATTGCCATCGCTAACATGCTGCTGTTTGTGCAGCTTACCACACTCTTCAAATCAAGTGGTGTGATTTTTAGTAGTACCCTTGCTGCTGCTGTTCTTGCAGTGACACTTGCCTCGCTGCTGCCCGTCCTGGCAGTTGAGCTGATGGCGATCATCATCAGCCTTGTGTAAGTGTGCAGCAAGCAAGTCCTTTTCCATGTTTGCCTCCAGTAGCTTTGTGTCCCAGCACTGCGCTGCAGGGTGCTTAATAATTGTATGGAATTGCTAGTACCAACACTGCCGCCATCCTGAGTGGAAGCAGATGGACTGGCCGCCAACTCGGCTGGCACCACAGCAGCATCAACAGTACACACTGCCCAGATTGGCCAGCCCACATGCATGTGCATGGTGCCCAGGATATGCTTCTGCGCGGCGAGTATCTGGCTGTGTTCTCAGATCCAACGCGCACCTTCTCGATGCTGTTGCAGGCACCCTTATGAGAAGGTGATGCAGGAGGTATCCGAGGCAGCTAGGCTGGCCAGCACACGCACCCAACCCCTGATCGACCAATCACCTGTCCGCGAGATCGTCTTTGCAGTGCGTGCCATCATGCCGTTGTGCGCGGCCCTGGTGCTGCTGCTGGTGGTGGTGCTGCGCATCCCGCTGCCTGTCAGTCACTTTGACAGTTCAGTTGATGCAGAAGAGGAGGAGCACAGGCAGCAGCAGCGGCACCAGCAGCTAATGGAGGTCTTGCAGCAGCCAGCTGAGCAGGTTTTGTCACGCGGTGAGCTTTCCTGCGCAGCAAGCAATGAAGAGATTCAGACACAGCCTGGAGATGCAGGAGAGTCTACCATGGCGGATGCCCTCAGTACCATCCTGGTTCCAGGCGACTTGCGCCAAGCGTCCAGCCAGCATCCAGCAGCAGCCAAGGTCTTGAGCAGCAGCTTCAGTGTGGACGCGTCAGCCCAGGGCACAGATGCAACAAAGGATGGTGTCCATACTACCAGCAGCCACGCGGGCGAGCAGCGAGTCTCAATGGCAGCATCGGATAGCGCGTGTGCAGCGGCCAGCAGGAGCACGAGCGGGTGCTGCGTGTGGCTGCGCCAGCATTCGGCTCTGCTGTGGGGCATGCTGTTCTGCCAGGTTGGCATGATCCTGTTCAACCTTGGACTCAGCTACGGCTTCACGGCCCTGGGTGACATGACGGGCACATGGCTGCCGTCATCGTTCATGAAGCTGCCGTATGCCCCGGGATCACCGTACTACTCTGTGGCAGGTAAGCAGCAGTCCGCAAACATTCTGGCACACACCGTTTGACACGATATTTGTGGAATGGAATACACGCTCCCATGCTGCACAGCATGGGGTGCGGGCACTCAATCTGTGTCCTCCAGCCCTTTTCTGTACAGTCAGCACATGCTGCCTGAAGCTGTGCTGGTTGCGCTGATCATGACTGACAGAGGTGCTCCAGTGTGTGTTTAACACACGAGCATGTACATATAGTATCATGATGACGTTGATGATGGTGACAGGGCCATGTGTGTGTCAACGCAGTCTGTGTCTGTGCCGTTGCATTGCCGCAGGCGGTGTGGTGCTGACGATGGTCACTGTGTTCCTCTTGGGTGTGCTGGCCACAAACGCGGAGCCGGCCCTGTGTGTCTTGGGTCACACAGTGGAGTCCCTGTCAGGCGGGCGCTTCTCCAAAAGGCTGCTGGTGTGGGCTGTCAGTATCGGGGTTGCGGTTGGCATGGTTATAGGTAGGTGCGCAGGCCAGCAGGTGCACTCTTGGTTGGTTGAATGTTGACTGACAGTGTCAGCGCTGCAGAGCACAGCGGTGCTTTTGTGCCTTTAAGGAGACTTGCGCTGGCTGGGCGAGCTGTGGCATCTGAGGCGCAGCTATGTCCAGCATCTCAGCCCCTTGATGACAAGTCAAAGCATTTCCACCATGGCCTTGGCATGCTCACCGTGTGCTGCTTCCAGGTGCCTGCAAGATATTGTTTGGCTTGCCGCTGATCTACTTCATCCTGGGGAAGTATGCAGTGGCCTCCATCCTGACGTACTTCACCAAAGGTGTGCTCAGCAGGACATGCTGTCTTGCCAAAGCCATTCCAGCCGGTTGGGGGCCTTATCCATCTTAACCTGAGCATGAACAAATGAGTCGCGGCGTTGATTAGAAACACGTAGGGCCCGTGCTGCACTTGACCCTGCATCATGCATGATGTCCTGGTCGCACTGAAGGCTTGCCTCCTGTTCCCTGTTCCTTGTGCGTGCAGAGGCCTACACGGCAGTGGCGTGGGACAGTGCAGGTGGGATCAACCAGTATCAGCCTGGCTATCAGCTGATAAACTCCTCACTTGTGTTGGGTATTGACACTTTGTCTTCAGACAACCCCTGCATGTTGAGCATCTTCAAGCCCTGCGTCAGGCATCAGCAGGCAGTGAGATTGCCTGTCAGTACCACAACACATCGTTTCTGACAGCTGCTCTGCTTTGTGCTGCGGTGTGGTGTCTTCAGGGGTCACCACTGGGCCTGTCACAGGTGGGTGAGGGGGCAGGAGTCGCAATCAGCCGGCAACTCCTGGAGGAGCCGATCATACTTGTTCCACAGCACTAGCTGTTCATGTGTGGAGCTGCTCAACACAGCCTGTGACCCATGCGCCTGATCCAATGTACCCATGCCACTCCTGACCCCCATGCTGTTGTTGTTGAATGCGCATTTGCTGCAGTGCCGTTTGTGTTGGCCATTGGGCTGGCATTCGGCAAGGCTGTGGGAGCGCCAGAGGGCTTTGGCATGCTGACTGGTAAGTGCCATGCTGCCTTGGCATCTGTCGTGGTGTATTGAACTCTACCCTGACAGTAACTGGCTATGTCTGGCATGATGTTCTTCTGTGTCTGACGCGGTGGCATGATGCAGTGGGTCGGCTAATATTGGAGTGGTGGCACCACAACTTGCGCGGTGTTTTTAACACGCCTCCCTTCAACACAAGTCCTTACTTCCTTGCTGCAGTCATGTCAGTGGCCCCCATCATCAGCGTGCTGATCACCAGCATCCTGAAAAAGCCGGTGCAGCGCGCGACCTCGGAGCTGATCAGAGTGTCCACAACCGTCGCCCGCTACTCCCTGGAGCGCTTCTCGCGAGGAGGAGGTGACGCGTCTTCGTCTCGTGGGGAAGGCTTGTCACGCTGGTCGAGGTCCCTGTCCCGGTCACTGACCAAGAGCAGCTTGCCGCGGAACAGCGCACCACGGGCGGCTCCGGCACTGAAACGATGCACGTCTGCACCGCGGCTGGGTGGTTGATTTTTGCCTGCTGCTGCACGAGGTAAGACAGCATTCAGGACAGTGGGCTGGCCCAGTGCACCATTGCGCCACAGACACGCCCACATCAAGGTGCCCATCCGTGCATGCAATGTGTGAGTTGCCAAGCTCGGCGAGTGCTTGTGTAAGCATCAAGTGGGGGCGCATGTCCTTCAGGCAAGGTTGCTATCATCAAGTTCAAGCCTAGCACTGCTAGGTTGATACCAATGCAGCATTTCCCGCCGTTCTCACTGTCTACCTATCTGCAGGTATTGCTCTTGTTGCTGCTGTTGCTGCTGCTGAAGTCTGGGGCTGACATGGCATTCCACAAGCCAACATGGGACCTCCAGCACCTTCAGAGATGCATCCTGGACCTGTCATGTTCCACTGCACAAATGAATTCAAAGCCCCCTTGAGCAGGGCATGCGCATGCACATCCCTTTGTTATTGCTCCGAGCGCAGCTCATCGTCAAAGAATAACCTCAGTAGCATGGCCAAACATGCACCAAGGTGTGTGCACCATGGTATGTGAGTGGCATGCGTCAGCATGCAGGTGTTTTGACGAAGCCTCTCATGCACAGCTGCTTAGTGCAGAGGGAAGCCGTGCGAATGTGTGCAGGATGGTATCACTGTATGGCACTAGGCTCATCTGCACCTCTCTCAGTGTATGGCTGGGCACTGGGAGGGTGACCTAGGGGCTGCTGGTGTATATGTGATTGCTGCGCACATCAGGCGCATCAAGGTGTGTTGACCTGGGCCAGGGATGCAGTCGCAATCATAGTGCCGCCTTATACAACTTTGCACAGCACATGCCTTCGCAAACGATGGCATTGCAACTTTGTTGTTTGCGCACCGAGAGCAGGCACTTAAGTCAGGTTTCTGAGAGTGCCTGATATATTGAAGGAGTGCCTGAGCCCAGCAGCCATTGCTGCTGCGGCAGCAGCATGTCGCTGTTGGCATAGTAAGGGCACCCACACCCTGCTGCATGAAGGACATAGGCACACTGACTGTTTTGTCTGGAGCTTCATTCAGACGACTCATCATGATGATGGTGTAGGTACGAGTGATGCAGGTGTTTGGCACCGTGAAGAGTGCTACCCAGCATGTCATATGAAGGATGTGTGGTGCATGTGTGCACACCACGGGACGGGGACGCAGGTAGTGGTGCAGTTACAGCATCTAGGAGAGGCCTGTAATCAAGTGTGAAACACTGCAACTGCACCACAAGCACTACATGAAGGTGATCCACAAAACCGCCGCCAGTGAAAGCAAGGATGCTCTCCCCCGTCCATATTAGTGCCTGCTGACACCACTATTAACCAAATGTGTTGGTATAACACAGCTGTCACGGCAGCAACAGAAGCTGCATCTATGCGTGCTCTCTGTCAGGTGATTGCCCCCATTGCCGGTACCAAGCCGCATTGTCCTGTGCATTGTCATGCTGCTGCACAGTCACATGCAAGCAACACCACAAAGCATATCGGCCGGTTGCGTTCCATTGGATTGGTCCAAGCGGGCTTGTGCTGCGCATTGCCAGCAGCCACCTCCACACTACCGTCAGGGCACGCTGTCACACAAGCTCACACATGCTGCTGCTGCCACACCAACCGGAGGGTGTGGCAGCCAAAACAGCTGTCAGCCAGTGTATAGCATTGCATAGACGGTAGCATGGAGGGGCACACAGAGTCTATTGAGCTTGACAACGCATCAAGGCCAAGCATCATAGACTCCACAGATATGTAGCAAAGGCAGTGCCGTTGGTGCCATATAAGCAGATAAGCAGGTGCCAGCGCAAGCACAGGCGACATCAAAGTCAAGTGCATCACATGCTACTGTAACACCCTGCAGGCCCGGGTGCAGCCCAAGCCACACCAACGAGCAGAAGACCACATCTGTTGCAGCAACGCGCAAGGCGGCTCAAGAAAGAAGACTTCTAGACTCAAAGGCAGGTGTGCCCCTACTGTCACATACATGACACATGCACACCATTCGCCCAGCACATGCTGCCTAAGGGCCGTTTTACCTCGCATACGACGCTATCTCAACGACCCAATATCTCAACTCCCAACCCACCACACCAGCTAGGCGCAGCACAGTACATTCAGCACTGTCACAGTGTTGCTGCAGATGGCTGCCACACAGCTACTGCACATGCCTATGCTGCCACACACCCCGGGCCTGCCAGCACCAAACTTCAGACAGGCATGCCACAAATCAACACAATTCTGCAGGGCACATCTGCTGCGCCAGAGAGCTGCAGCCAAAGCGCATCTGATACACATGCTACTCCACCCCTCCACACAACTGCACATACAACGCTGAGCACAGCATGCCAAAGACACATGCAACACCAACAACACAACAAAGCATGGCTCAACCCTGTGTTAGCCCCCGTACGCATCACTCCCTGCGTGCATGCCATGCAATCATGCCATACGCAACAGCAGGGAGAGGTTACAGTATGCGGCACAGGGGCATGTGTAGAACACAGGGTCAAGCACTACCTACTACGACTGCCACAGAGCAGTCGCGCAACGGCAGAGACAACAAAGAAACCAGGCAGTGCTGCATGCAGACGCTGCTTGGGCCGTTTTTTTGGCGGGCAACTATATATGTAGCAAGCCACACATTGCACCTTGCGCCCGGAAAGGCACTCAGCCATTGGTATATGCATTGACGGCAGGAAAGGCACCTGAAAGGCAACGCTTGGAACCTGGCCGGCCATGCCTGCAACGTTATCAGCACACACTTTGGCCTCACATATGGCGCCAGCAGCACAGAAGCACGATCCTTGTGCCGCACAGACGCGCACAGGAGTCGCACAATGCTGTGCAAGCATACAGCTGGACAGGTGGAGCCATGCGCAGTGCGTGTGCAGTCAACACATGCCCCGGCATTCACACTCAACAACCCGGGACTGCTCTTATGTCATGCGCCCTGCCCCCAACGGACCAAGGCGGCCACCGTCAGACATGCACACCGACAGGGCCCACAGCGGTGAGAGCACACCATCACAGAAGCTCAACACAGGTGGCTCTTTGCACTGTAGCCACCTGGTGCGATGGCAGCTTGCTGCTGCCGTCCGTGATTTTATAACACACGCGTTCATGTCAACCCGGGGGAAAACGAATGCCTCCTACAGGCTGCGTCCAGTGCCTGGACGCCACACACACCGGAACGCTGTCAAGGCTTACCTACGCACACCCAACCAAACAGTCCGCCCAGCCCTAAACTAGTAATACTCTGGTCCCGCAAACCCTGCAAACAGGCTGCTTTGTGCCTACACAGCAGAGGACACACGCTGGCTTATCCATACCCCCACGGTGTGCCGACACTTTTAGTGCCAACGCCACATTTTGCTGCTGTTTATGACTGCCCAGAAACAGCCTGGTCATGTCAGCACACAGGTGTTGTCATAAGATGTATCCAGCAAGGCACAGGTAAAGTGTCCAGGCAGGAGCGCATGCTCCCGCTGCTGCTGCAGCAGCCACAAGTACAACCAACACACACCAGAGCTGCTGGTGTGTTGGTCTGATAACCACTGCTACACCCACACGCTGTGCACGCAGGTGCACACAATCAGAGATTGATAAGGACGCGCACCAATCCATAACTGGCGCAAATAAAACCCTCAAAGCCTCGGACTTTGCTGTAGCTGTCCCGACTGCCTGCGCCAACACGGTTCGAGTGCGACCCGAAAAGAACAGCACACACACCACCACCCCACCAGCCAACACACACACTCTGCAAAACCAGGCGAACCAAGACATGACCAGCCTTCCCACATCACACCAGCACACCTTGCATACGGGCGTGTTGCTGGGTCTTACCGCCGAGTGGCTGTCTTGAGGAAGCCGAAGCAGCTGTTGATGGTGGTTGCTGCTGCCTGCTGGCCCTGGTGTCCCTGCTCATCCGTCGCCATACCCACACACTCTGCCGACATGTTGGCCAGCACGTGCTTTCCCGCCACCAGGGCAGCTCCTGCAGCCTGGGACATCCCTCCTGGTGCTGCCTTGCAGGCCTGCAGGATCTGTTCAAACTCAGAACAGCTGGCTGCCGAGCCAGCTGCCAGCGCTGCTGCCTCAAGGCTCATCCCAGTGACTGCACTGAGCTGCTGCACGGCTGCCGCAGATGGGCTCGACATCACAGACAGCTTGCTGCCTCCATAAGGACTACTGCTGCTGCCGGGTGCCGCCTGCACAGACATTATCCCGACCCTGTTCCCGCCCAGGCGGGGTGGGGTGTGTGGCCTGGGTGGCAGCATGTGCTGCATGTGCTGGAGCTGCTGCTGTGTGGTCGGCGACTGATCCATGGGGGAGTTGTCACCCGTGGCCTGCCCGTACCCCCAGCTGTGGCTGCTGCAGATGCTGCTGTTGTCCCGGGGTGCGTTGTCAGCACAGCTGCTGCTGCAGGACTCTGTGGACGCCCGTGAGAAGGGCCTCCGAGCCTGATCCGCATTGGTTCCTGCAGAGGTGGTCCGGATGAGGGCTGCAGGAGAAACTGCCATGGGGCTGCCTGCAGGCATGCCGCTCGCATGGGAGATGTGCAGCTCCATGTCCGTGCTGCAGTGGGTTCCTGCAGTTGCAGGAGAGCCCTTGGAGCCATCCTGCATGGGGCTGTGGATACCCTTGCTGCTGTCAGCACGGCCTTGCTGGGGCAGCCTGATGAGCTGCAGGGGCTTGGTGGCGCCAAAGCAGCCTGCTGCTGCAGGTGCTGCCAGGGGCTGCTGCTTCACCACGCTGCCAAACTGCTGCTGCTGCTGTGCCTGGAGCTCCTGCTGTGCGCGGCTGCTGCTGCTGCTTCCGTTGGGGCTGCCTACGGAGGTGGCAGAGTCGTGCGCGGAGCCATTCAGCGGCTGCTGCTGCTGTGCTGGGGCTGCCTGCTGGGCCGGAGTGCTGGCGCCTGAGTAGAAGCGGCCTCCTGGCTCGAAGCAAGCGTTACTGGGCTCTGGAGGCTGGCTCATCATGAACGCCTTCAGGCCGTCAAGGTCGTTGGCAGACTGGCAGCGGTGCACGAATGCGCGCAGCTTGTCCGCTGCTGCACCCAACACCCCACCGCTGGAGGGAGGGGACGGCTGGCTGGCTGCGGCTACAAACGGAGACTCCGCTGCGGGCGCCGGCACTGCTGCTGCTGCGCCAGAGGTGGCAGTGATGGCCACTGGCCCGCCAGGCACTGGGAGCTGCAGCTTTGTGCTGAGGGCCGCTGCGGCTGCCGCCTTGGAGGCGGCTGGCGGCTGCATGCTGCCGTCGGCGGCTGCGGCCAGTGTGTCGCCGTGTGCTGACACGAACAGCTCCTCCTCCTCCTCCTGCAGGTTGCTCAGGCGGCCATCTGCCTCTGAGGGAACCATCTTGTGGCGCGGCACGTGCTGCTGCTGCTGTGCCGCTGCTGCTGGCGCAAAGCCGGGCTGCATGGTGAGGTTGCTGCAGGACGTTGCGCGGCCGGTGGACAGCTTTGCGCGTGCTGGTGCTGCGTACTGGTGGATCCAGGGGTGCTCGGCCAGCTGCTGGATTCCCGGGCGCTTTGCTGCATCCTTGGTGAGGGACCAGGTCACAAAGTGGCGGGCGCTGTCGCTGATCCAGCCAGGGTAGCGCGGCTGCGCGTGCAGGATATTGTCTATCGTGCCGCGCTTGTGTCCTGCGTCAAAGGGCGCCCGGCCGACGGTGAGCTCGTAGGCTAGCACGCCCACTGCCCAAGCATCCACGAGGTATGTGTAGTGCAGGTGGGTTTTCTCCTTGTGGTCGTTGGGGTGCACCTTGTCAGGACAGACCACCACCTCAGGAGCCATGTAGTCTAGGGTGCCCACCCGAGTGACTGGGCGCTCCTGGGTTATGTCGATGGACAACCCAAAGTCTGGCGGGAGTGGGAGAGGTGCGAGGGACGCAGCACAGCAACATGGACGGAGGTAAGCAAGCAAACAGGAGGTGCCACGTCGCCTAAAAACACACGCAAAGGCTGCCAGCCCCAGCGAGCACAGACGAGGAGTGGGGCATTGTCAATTCGACATGAGCTTTCAGCTGCTGAGCACTTGCTGCAGTGCGCACATGCATTGAGTGCTGGCTGAGCCTACCCTTCCCACACATGCCAGCAACCCAACTGCACTAACTGCAGCCCCTGGCAGCAGCACACAACGTCTCACAGCTGCTGGCTGCGTCACAAGCACGCCTCCCGCCCTCCCTGCTGCTGCTGCTTCATCCCCCTCCCTGCTTCTTCTTCTGCTGCTGGTCACCCCGCCTCCCTGCTGGTCTCCTGTCCTCCTCACCTGCCACCTTGAGCACGCCAGCTGCCGTGAACAGCAGGTTCTCTGGCTTGATGTCTCTGTGGATGATGTTGAGCATGTGCAGGTACTCCAGCGCTGACAGGAAGGGGCTCAGCACCTGCCGCACTGCATCTGCCTCTGTCATGCTGCCGCCACGCCTGTCAAGCTCCCCAAATACGTCGCCGCGTGAAGCATACTCCGTCACCAGGTACACCCCCACCTCGTCCTCGAAGGCAGCATACTGAGGGGAGGCAGAAAGATACAGAAACAGGCAGCACGGGCACGGGTTTGTGTTTCATTCAAACACATAGACTGTGAGCAGTTCAGGAGGTGCAGTTCAGGAGGTGCAGTGTACAAGCTGTGTGAAGGCGCATTGAGGTGCGTAAGTAATGCAGGCGTGGATTGTGCATGTGGGGTGCATTGGGCGCTGATGTAGTGTGCTGCACTGGCAGCGGCTGCTGCTGTGGTTGGGGCCAAACACGCATGCTAAAAAATGGTTGTGCACCCTGCAGCTGCAACTGCTGCTCTTGAGTGACTGCTGGTGTTGCGCTGCTGTTCCTGCAGCAGCAGCTGCCAGGGTGGCCCTATGACCCTGCTGACCCTGCTGACAATGCTTTGGTGCTCACCAGCTGCAGCACGTTTTTGTGGTCCAGGCAGCTGTGGATGCGGATCTCCCTGTGCACTTGGTAGTTGTTGAGCTGTGACAGCTTGCAGCGGTGGTACACCTTGATGGCCACCTGCGTGCCTGTGGCCTTGCAGATTGCCAGGTGTACGGTGGATGCATAACCACCGCCCAGCTTCTTGGCAACGACAAACTGATCGATGCTCCTGGAGTTACGCAGCAGACACAAGCAAGGTGTGTGAGTGCTGCTGATGGGTGCTGTTGGACATAGTAGTGGTAGCAAGCTGCATTCAACGCTGATGTCACCCCTTCCAGCTGCTTGTGCTGCTGCAGCAGGGCTGCAAGGATGCAATAGCTGTTGAAACATACCAGTGGCTGCGCCTCATCTCCGCCGGGCAGTGCCTTGTGACCACCAGGGTGGCAGCTCCTGGCCTAGGGCCATGTTTGTCTTCAGGCCTGCAGCAAGTCGCCATCATGCGCCAACAACAAGGGGCAGGCATCGAACAAGTGCGATAGATACTGACGAACGATTTGAAGACCAACGGAGGGGCAAGGAGGACCGTCGGGAACAGTTGAAATGAGGGCCAAGGTGAACGCATACCTTGGCCCCTGACAAGATCGTCCCGGAGGCCTTACAACCAACAAGGGCACCGGCATGTGCTTATATTCAATTCGCCTTTGCCATTGGGTGTGCTATACTGGGTCTGCCTCCTTGGAGCCTCTCGACGATCGAAGTGTTGGCTGGGCACACAGGGTGGTCCAGAGGCACCTTGCAATCTTTATAGAGCTAAGCAGCAGTATTTTGAAGCATGCGGGGCTGTCGTCTCACCTGGGAGGGCTCTGGGCCACCGTCTGATTGGAGGGTGACTGCATTGGGGGTGACGCTGGGGGCAACAACTCCAGCATTCAACACAGATATTTCGGACAACACAAAACAATAGTATATGATCTGTCTCTACTGCATCGCTCGCAAAGCGGGGCAAAGTGCCACGACAGGGGGGCTGAGAATTCGACTAGAAGCCAATGACAGCCTTCCTATGCTTTCTTATAGCCACAGTCACTGCTTGTGGGTTGCTCTGAGCGTCTGAACAGGCACAGTTTTCATGTGAGCCGGGGTTTTCTTGGCCGGCTGAAAAAGAATGAGGAGAGGGAGCCAAGCCAGGGACTACCGAGGTGAAATCAACTTCAAGTTAGCAGGTAAATGTTTTTTTGGCCCTTCCTGCGATGGTGCACCGTCTGACGGGTGAGGCGATTTCACAGGTGAGTCAGGACAAATTTGTCATCTGTCTTCGCGGCTAGATCAGTGTGCCCCATTTCACCCTATGTAACCACGTGCGATGCAACGACTACGACAAAACAGCTTGGGACAATCGACAGGTACGCACAGTCATCCAGCTAACAGCAATGCTGCTGCAAGCTGGCTTGGTCAGCTGCTGATGTTGAGGCAACGGCATGCTGAAGTTTGATGTCACTGGTGCTGCTCTGACATCACTGCCACCCACATCCTGGTGCCACTGCTGGATGCTGCAGCAGGCTTCTGGCACTTGTAGTGACTAGAGGCAATCCAAGCTAAGGATGCAGCTACATATACATATAAACGTACCTGGTTCCCGCTGATATCACACATAACCCGTCTTCGTCGTCCCACGAGGCTCCAGCACATCCCAACACGCCAAGCAGCTCCATTCACCACAGTTTAACTTCTGGGGCTGCTCTGCGCCAGATGCACTTGCAATAGAGATGCAGATGACATGCAAGGCGGCACTGATGTGTTGGTGTTCAGCTGTTGAAGCGTTCGCCGCTCTTAGCTACCTACGTACAGGTCCGCAAATTCGGTTGCTACAGCTTCACCGCCAGTCAGACATGCAAACTACATTGCTCAAACGCTGCAAGCACTGACCATACCTTCGACCTTATGCCTCTGGGCTGCAAGTAAAGGGGCCGCGGCGAGAGAATGTCGCTGGGGGTTACTGCAGCAGCTTCTGCCATGTACCTCTTCTCCCACAATTCGGTGGTAATTGCAGAGACATGCCGTATTTGCATCGCAATACGTTTGATCATGTCTATATATGTTTTGTTTCTTGATGTGGTGCCTTGGGACCATCCTGAAACTATGTTGACAGGTCAGGCTGGTCTTGATGATCGCAACAACCTTCCACAGTCTGTCCAGGGCGAGCTACTGTGACACCAATATAACTGTCAGAGGTGGCTGGAAACACTCACGATTTAATCAGAGGCGTCCAGTGGCGAGCAGTTGGTGCAGTTGCACAATGGACAGCAACAAGCGCCATCAGCATTGCAGATTTGCCGGTGCATGGGTTGGGCAGCCCACTGCTTCTGACACAAGCCTATCTGTATTCATGGCAATTGTAGAACAAGCACATAGCTGAACCATCTCTGCCCTCTGCCTGATGCAAGCCACATAAGTAATAATCCAGGTCGATGTGTGTGGTTACAAGCTGCTGCAACAGCCTCTGTTGTACCCACAACCTCAGTCGAACCACTTCACACTGATATACAAGGGCAGCTGCACCAGGCAGCTGCAACAGCCCCACCCTACAGCCACTCGCATCCTCTCACAAGTGCCAGACAACATTCACCCTCCTGCCTCCCTTTCTCTCCCCTGCTCCCCTACCTACAACCTGGCACTATGTACACCACCACAAGCTACAGCATACAAACAACCGCGCCACAGAAGCAAAATGCAGCCATGCGTGCTGCAAGCCATGAAGCAAAGCATTGCCTGTCCGAGATCAACACAAGCACAAAAAGACGAGTTCTTCTTATCTCAACTCCAAAAACCACCGCCCTTGGCTGCCCCTTCCTTGCCCCTCAGCTGCATGCCAACAGCTAGGACGCCCACTGCCGCCTGCGACTACACCACACCAAACCCACGAGCAAGCAGTTGCTTGGCACCACAACCTCCTGTTGCACCCTGCTGAGGGATTCTTGGCACAAGTCACCTGCCTAAAGCTGAATAATCAAGTGCACTGCCCAGCCAGCCAGCCAGCCAGCCAGCCAACCAACCAACCAACCAGCCAGCCAGTCAGCCAACCAGCCAGCCAGCCAGCCAGCCAGCCAGCCACCCTCTCACTGGCAGCGTCCTGCAGGGCTGTTGCTGGTGGCATCCACAACAGCGTTGGCAGTAGCCATAACCACGGCTGCGCAACCAGCAGTCTTGAGCAGCATGTGCTCCTGCTGCTGCTGCAGCACCAACTGCAGCGCAGTGGGCCCTCCCAGCATCGCAGCAGGCAGTACATTGCCGCCCCCACCGCTGCCCAGGCTGCCACTGTTGCTGCCAGATGCCTGCACCAGCTGACGCTCCCTGGCTGGACCCACCGACTGCTGTGGCTGTGGCTGCCGCACAGACCAGCGGCCATACTCTGAGAGAGCATCGATCATGGCTGCCTGATCAATCTGCTCCTGCAGACCCTGCTGCTGCTGGCGCTCCAGCTGCTGTCCACCAAACCCAAGTTTACCAACTGTGGCGTCTAGCTGTCCTGCTGCAATTGTGCCGCTGCCGCTGCTGCTGGTAGGGCTGCCAGTGCCGTTGCTAATGGCTGTCGGCCTTCCGTTGCTGGCAGCACCCGGAGGTGGCCCACACAGATCCGCCTGCAAACACTGTAGCTGCTGCTGTGGCTGCACCTGCTGCTCTTCACACTCCCACAGCTGCTGGCCATCACAGCTGCCGGTCGCTGCAGTGTCACCCAGGGAAGCACCCTCAGCACATGAGCAGCAGCTGCAGGGCTCAACTGGTTGAGGAGCTGCAGCCAGAGCATCTAGCTGCTGTTGCTGCTGCTCCAGCTGAACTGGGGGGTGTCCATCGCGACCCTGCTGCTGCTGCTGCTGCTGTGTGTGCTGTGCTTGTGCCTGCTGCCGTTGCTCCTGCAGTGACAGGGCTACGGGCCGCGTTGCTTCTACCGCAAGCTCCGCCTGGGGCTGCCACTGGTGGTGACCAGTGCTGCTGCTGCTAGTTTGCCCGCCAGTTGCCACACCATCAGCAGCACCAGGACCCGCAGCTGCACTTGATGACACCACTGCCACGGCTGCCACCCCACCAGCCCCTGCTGCTGTGGCCGCTGCTGCAGCCGCTGCTGCTGCCACGTCACCTGCCCCCACTGCTGTTGCTGCAACGGCTGCCACCCCACCTGCCACTGCAGCGGTGGCTGTAGCTGCTGCTGCTGCAGCCACCACGCCGCCTGGCTGTGTGCCCTGCTGCTGCTGCAGCTGCTGCAGGTGCGTGAGGGCGTGGCGGGGCCGCTGGTGAGGCAAGGCTGGGAAGCCAAACAGCAGCAGCTTCAGCCTTGCCAGCACTCCCTTGGGCATGCGCCGCCAGGAGGTGCGCTCACCAAGCACACCCCAGTACTCACGCAAGTCAAGGTCCTGCAGGCAGACAGGGCAGGAAGGGGCAGAGAGACGAGCGCAGCAGCACACATGCATAAGTGAGCCTGTGGTTTGGACGGTCGCGGGTTGGACAGCATGGCTTTGACATTCATGGTTTGCCCAGTCATGACAGTGAAGGATTGTGGTGCTGCTGTTGTGCTGCACATGCATCCACAACATCAGGTTTCGCTGGCATTGTGCGCCAGTGCTCTGTCAGGTCGTGCATTGTCAGGTCGTGCATGCACATCAACCCCCAGGGAATACACAAGGCCAGGGGATACACAAGGAACAAGCCACACTGCACACATGTGGATGCTGCCCAACGTAGGTATCGCACATGCATGATGGCAAGGATCGAGTGAATGCATGCACATTGCCACAGCAAGGCACGCCTGCTGAAGGGCATGAGCTAGAGTTCTGAGGGTATGCCCTAAGCAATTGGTCTGCCTGGTGATGTTGTGGCTTTGGTGCTCAACCGTCTTACACATGGCTGCCTGCAATGCTCCGCTGCTGTCCTGCGCTGCCCTGCCCTGGCTGAGAGAGCTTTGGATGCAGAACCGCCTGAATGCCTTGAAACCCACCTGCACATCCGACTGGAAGTGCACATACACCTTGGCCCTCAGCAAGTCTGGGAATGCCTGCAGCAGCTGCTGGTCAGCATACAGGAACGTGTCCAACACCTGCAGGGCAGCAGCAGCAAGTGCCAGCAGATGTGAGACAGGGGGGCGCTTATCTCGTACCCTCCAGCCATACCCCAACATCGAGCTGTTGATACTCGCTGCCGTTTGTGCAGCGCTCTGCTAACAGCACTTTGCTAGCAGTGCTGTGTGTCTGCCAACGCGGGAGACGCACAGATGTGACACAGGCATGCACCCCATCAGTGGCACTAAGGTAACATGCAGAGGCAGACGCAGCTCAGCAACATTTGACGAGTGACAATGAACCATCTGATGGGTTGATTAACTGCCGTGCGCCCCTATCAACAGCTGCTGACTCATCTCTGCTGCTGCTGTACTTCACACCAGGCAGTGGTCAGTGGCCCTACAGCTACCAATCATCAGGTTTGATCTCAAAAGGTTTCCAATCATCTTTATATTCCTGGCTGCACATATTATGCACTAGCAGGACACATTCGTGCCTGAGCTGCCATGGCAGAGAGTATCCTGAGGCGTGTGTCAGGCACCACAACCGCTGCACCACCACCACTCACCAGATTCATTTCCCGCCGGAAGATGAAGTTGCGTAGCTGTGGAGGGGCCAACCAACGCTCCTCCCCGCTGACGTGGCAATAGATGTGCAGCTCAGCTGGGGCTGTCCTGCCACTGCTGACCCCAAACAGCCATTCTGCTGTGATCTCATCTCTGAGGATGCGGGTGTAGAACCCCTGCACCTGCCTCTCGTTGTACTCATTGCCGATTGACAGGTTCAATGCCCCTGTTATGTCGTTGTGCGTCAACGTGTAGCGGCGGGAGCTGGGCGGGGAGCCGCTGACACTGCTGCTGATGCGGGCACTGTTGCTGACAGCAGCGCCTGGCAGGTACTGCACGGAGAGCTTGGCTGGCTCAAAGGGAGGGGGCTCAAACAGAGCAGCATCAACCTGTAGGGCATACAAGCATCGTCTGATTGTTATGGTCTGACGCTGGTCCTAATGTCACCAGGTGGGCTTCAGTCTTTGCCTCCCAACACGCCCCCCCCCCCCCCCCCAGCATACAGGGTGAGTACAGGTTGTACTCTGTTCTCCTCTCACCTGCAGCCTGCTGCGCCCACGCCTGCGTGTTGGCTCTCTTCCAGACGTGCTGGCCAAGCTGTTGCTAAGGCGTCGGCCTGACAGGCTGCTACCAGACAGTCTGCTGCTAATGCTGTCCATGGCCAGTCTTGTGGTCCTCACATCACCACTCGACAACGAACGACCGCAAGAAGTCGCATGCGGACACAAAAGCATTGAGTGAAAAAAGTAAACACAATCAGACTCCCATCCTCCCAGGTCAGCGAGCAGTTCGATGAGGTGGGTGAGCTGCTCACGCCCGTTCAGCGCAACAACACACTCCTGATGTCTACCTTGTGCAAACTTACACGTCACCTGCTTGATTGGGGATAGATGTTCTCCGCGAGGTATTGAGGTTGAGCAGGTTATTGCACTGCAGAGACACTCTCAGCGACCAGAACGTTTCGTCAGCTCAACAGTGGGTTATGTTGTGCACTCTGCGGCTGCTCTGGCAGGATCTGGCTTAATGTTGGCACAAAACGTGATCCAAGGCAAGCTGAAGAAGCCAAGCCCCGTCGAAAGAGACGTGTTGGGCTTGAGAAAGAAGTATTGGGTTGTATGTCTAAGGAATTCAGGTCCGTTGTGTGTCGTGTGGATGCAACTACGGGTGCTGGCTGAGGGCTGCCAACAGGGCCAGCCCTGTGCGCCACCCCCCCCCCCCCCCCGCCAGTGATCGCCCTTGGCTGCTGCCACCTTTGGACACACAGCCTCGCATCTTGCACCCAACGAGCAAAACAGCTGACATCCGCAGCATGACATGAGAGAATGCGATATTGCCAGGATCCCCTCCCCACCACCTCAGCAACAGAATCGGATACAATGAAACAGGACCACCACCTTGAGCTTGTACAGTCTGTATTTACATGGCTGGCATCAGTACAGCAACATTCCCAACACGTACATGACAGTACATATGCTCACCAATACGGCCCAAGTGAAGCAAGGACAAGCGCCCCATGCCGCACGGCTTTGGTGCGCAGCTCATGAGCTGCCCTACTGCCACAGGCACACCAGCTGAAACACCCATACGGGCTCCATGGGACCAAGGGCTGCAACACCATCCTGTCAACATCATCCTGGCAGCTGCTTGCAGCCAAACGCCTTGCCGTAGCTCAATGTCTTTCACAGACAAGCTGTGACCAGCAGACGGACAATAGGAACTGATCGTTACTGAGAGCAACGTTGGGACAGAGTACACGAAGGCGTGCAGCAACCTGCGTGCACAGCCTCCAACACAGGCGAAAACACCTGCAATCCGCTCCACTGACGAAAGACACCCTCTGCTGTCCAACCATGCCATGTCACCAGCATCACGAATGCTGGACGATGTCTCGCTGCACACGCTCTTGCACAATGCAGCCAGACAGCCAAGCACTATTGAACGAGGGGAGGCGGCCCCGCATGGCATGCGGTGCACACATGAGCGTACGCCCTACACCCCAGCAATCGCAATCTCAATCTGAGCACACAAAGTGGATGCAACAACAGCCATGCTGCCAGCACCAGGATGCGGCACTAACCGTGCTGCCTGGAAGACAACGACACATCCCGCAGCGCCCAAACGACACGACGACGACAACCTATGCAGTACAAAGACAGCTGACCAACAGGAGCAAGAACACCAAACATCAGCCTGAAGACCGAAGAAGTTGGCTGCCTGGTCATCAACACCTGAGCAACAACACAGTGACTGAAACCAGGCGAAGTGACAAGTGACCAACACGCTGCTGCTCTCCACACTTGTCACACCACACCCTCACACAGCAAGTACTTACTAGAGCTCTGGTGCGCATGCAGGCGTTCAAATGCGCACCAGACAAAGAGGGAGCACAGTGCGCCTGTCACAGACGAATGCAAAAGTGCACACTGCCACGTCTGCCAGACCTGCCAATGAACCTCAACCACAACCCAGCGTCACGCAGATACATGCTGTGGGCTTGACCTGTGTTGTTGTAAAAACATACATCCAAAACACACACTGGCACAGACACCAAACGAAAACGACCAGACCCAACAGCCTTGTCAAGCAACAGATGCTTGCAAATCACGATCAACGCACAACGTGCGGAACACAATCCGCACAACCCTTGCAAACCCACACATGCGACGCATACAGCATTACAACTGGCCCCCTCCCAACAGCGCAGCCTCCCCACAGCCACAAGGGCAGCCCCCCCACAGCCAAACTCATGCGGGGGTGTGCACTTGCAAGGAAGGCCTGCCTGGTCAAGGAACCAGGCTCATGGCGGCCCCACACAACCAACCCTTGAGAACAGGCAAACAAGTGCCGTGGTCGTAGTGGCCAGGCACACAGGGCCAGCCACTGGGGCCCTCAAAAACAGACCAAAACACTACTGCACAGCCGCTTTTATATGCTGCCTAGTAACAGCACCGCAGGCGGGTATGAGGGGTATGAGACAAGCAGGCAAGAGATACAAGATGGAACATGCCAGCTCGGACGCTGACTCAGGCGGTGCATGACGGGTGAAAACGGCATGCACCCCATGCAAGCTGGGCGCACTTGGCATCCCTCATGCCCGCCACACAGGCTGTGGAGTAGATACTGCCACAGCAACAACGGATGCTGCCATGTACGAAATGCAGGGGCCCTGGTGAAACGGCACCATGGCACAGCTGCAATCACCAAATCTGCAGATGAAGGCGCACGGAGACGGATGTGTTGTCACCTCAGCACATGCTGGAAACGGCTGGGTGACAGGGCCTGCTGACTGCATAGCTGCGAGGCTTCGTAAGCAGACTGCAAACATGCAGTGCTGCCATACCTCCAACAAGATGCTTATAGGAAACTTGACGCAGAAAGAAGCTCAGAGAAGAAGCTTGCCTGCACACTATCAAAGTACACCATCAGACCTTCAAAGATGTGCCACCAAACAGACCCTCATGGCTGCACCCTAAGCCACAATCACCAGCAGTCACCAAACAGGGCCTGACTGGGACCTGACACAGCGCAAACATTTTAGCCTTTCGGCCCTGCCTGGGAACCCCTCACCACACTGCAGCGGAGCTGTCCCTCACATGCACAACACACGAAGCGCAAACCAAGCAGACACGGCTCAACACCGCCACACAACATGCAGGGGGACCAAGCAACGCGCATGCAGGCCCCTGGCAAGCTGCCACAAACAACATTAACGAGTGCAGACAGCTGCACAATGCCGATGTCACCACCAGCTGGGGCTGTGCACACCAACCCCTGCCAGGCAACTTGCACGGCAGCAATCTCGAGTGTCTCTCGAGTGTCTCTCGAAACTGAAACTCCAACTGCTCTAAAACAAGATAGACACGTACATTATCTCGTAAGGAAAAAAGCAGAACCCATGACGCTCACTGAGCAGGGAGAGGCAAACCCCTACACTCAATCAGCACATAGACGCACCAGCGGAGAAGACCCGACCAATGCCAGGCCCACCATGCCACGCGCACACTCTCAGTGCTCATGCACAGCGGCACCCTCAACACTCCTGTGCTGCGCCTGCTGCGCCTGGCCCCTGCTTGGTGCAGGCAAAGGCAGTGAAAAACTCCCGCAGGTCCAGGGACTGCTGAGCGATGAACGCGTCCAACTCAGCGCCAGGCGTGAACGGGCCCAGCCACTCCACTGGCATATCCTTGTCGCTGTGGCGCATGTGGGACACAATGGGCTTGCCTGTCAGGCTGGATTCGCTCTGCAGGTACAAACTGGGCTTGGGCAGCAGGTACACCTCCACAGACTCCCACTCCCACTGCTGCTCGCTGCTGTCGCCCGTGCCACTGTCCTTGCTGCCGTTGTTGCCGTTGGCCGCCGCAGACGCTGCAGCGGAAGCCGCAGCACGCTGCTGCAGCTCCGCAGATAGGTACGGCAGGGATGTGCTGACATGGCTGGTTGCTGCTTGGCACTTCAGGGCTGCCAGCCTGGCATGGGGCTGCCCCAGGCTGACCAGCAGGAATACACCCCCAGGCGCCAGCAGCCGGTACACCTCATTGACGTAGGAGACTGCATCTGCGGTGCCATGGCTGCTGCACAGCACTGCGTCCAAGGTGCCCTTGTCCAGCACGCTGCCAAACGAGCCGTCCGCGTACTGCGGCATGGAGCGGCAGTCCGCCACCTCCCACGTCTGACCCTCAAGCTGGTCCATGATGCGCATCTGCTCAATCACGACAGGCGAGATGTCCACGTTGAGTACCTGCAAGCGCATGCAGGAGCAGGAGGGGCAGAAGGCTGTGTCAGCGCTCCTTCAGGTCCATGGTGATGTTGACCAGGCCTGGGTACCAGCAGACTGAGTAGTTCAACACATAAACATCAAGGACAGGGGAGAAGTGCAACGATCTACACAAGTCTGTGCAGACAGCCAACACAGAGTCCGCCACTTGTGTAGGAGCACCAGCGCAGCGCAAATGACACCACAGTGCTCCTACAATGTCAAAAAGGCTTAACCAGCTTCCTACATTACCAGCAAGGCTGTCGACAAAGTTGTGCGCCCTGTAGAGCGGCCAGCATGTGCCACAGCGCATGGAGGCGGGATTGCAGCTCTGCGTGTTGCAAGAGGGTTTAATCATGCAGCTGGTACAGTGCCTGCAGGCTCACCTCAAAGCCATCCTGCACCATGCCCTCAGAGTAGCCGCTGTTGCCGCATCCGACATGCAGGCAGGGCCCCGCTTGGCTGTCGCAGGTGGTGCCAATGAGCTCAGCAAGGGCGCTGTAGTTGTAGAACCAGTCGAAGTGGGTGCTGCGCTCAGCGTACCGGCTGTTCCAGTAGCTGTCAGTGGAGTAGCCCGCCACAGGGGCTGCTGCAGCTGACTTGCGCTCTCCCCTGCTGGGTCGGCGCTCTGTCCTGCCGCTGGACCGTCGCTCCTTCCTGCCTGTGCCAGCGCTGCTTGCGGTGCTGCTGGGCTCCAGCACGGCATCACTGGCTGCTGCTGGGACCGCCGAGGAGGACGTCATGGCTGCGCTGCCGGTGCCCTGGTCACTGTGCAGCTGCACAACGCCCATCTGCTGCTTGAGCTGCTTGGTGCCGTTCAATGTGAGAGGCTGCAGGACCACCTGCGCCGGCACATCCCAGTGCTGCGATGGTGCCTGCTCTAACTTGTGCTGCGGCAGGTTGCTAGTCGTGGGGACCAAGCAACACTCATTGGCTCCCGCCAGAACTGCGACTGGCTGGCTTGGGGCAATCACTGCCAGCATGGGGTGGCCTCCAAGTGCACCACACCTGCAGCAGCAGCAAGCAGCAGGAGTCAGAGGTTCATATCAAGCCGACGACGCGTGACGGGCTGAAACATGCTGTAAACATGCAAAAGGGCGTTCAGCGCGCCCGGTAAGACTGCTACGCCCTCCCACCTGTCAGAAGAAGCCGAGACCACGCCTGGCTAGGAAAGCCTGCGATGTTCGCCCAGCCACAGGTGCGTAGTGCTTTCGACAAGCACCGGGACGTCTCGTAGGTTGAGTTCCTGAAGAGTTGAGCAAGAAGGAGTGAGGTTGCAGTGGCTCCACTATGCTGCCAGTGTGCCTTGCTGTTGCCTCTGGTGCTCACCCTAAGCACCTGGTTGACGGCTTCGTGGCCACACTCCGCAAATAACCCAACGGAACGGGGATTCAACCTGCCCCTAGACAATATCTGGGCCAAAAGCTCTAGCACAATGTCCTCCGGAAGTCCTTTTAAGGAGACAACCCTATCGATGTTATCGGAAACTTGAGAGAGGCAAATATTAAACAGTGTCTGGCCGCTCATGCACCAACACGGACTGCTGCTGCTGATGTGTCGGGAAAAACTGGAAAACAAAACATGCTTCACTGTTTTTACTGTCCGTCCTTGCGAGTTGCAGGCCTTCGGCAGTCCAGATACTGTGAAAAAAATCACACAGGAGGTTTTCTGAGGTTTTGATGATTTGGGTTTGACTTTCTTCTGCAGCTTGTTTTGTTGCTGAACTGTCTGAGCTGAAGTGGCAGTGGCAAGCTGAATGGTATACATGCACGCTTTCATCTCTGGGACCACCTCACGGCTGTGTCACTGGCACCTGATAGACATCTGCAGAACGTGCACACCATCCCTCTTTTGTAGCTGCTGCTGATGGAAAGCACGCGGCACACATGGAGTGCGGTGAGTGCCTGAGAATCCTTGTGCCTGTTTCGAAGCTGGCAGCCCCTACACTGTTGAACAGGCTCGCTATGTGTCGTGGTGCCTGGGGTGATTCACCTAATGCCGGCTGAGTCATCAGCACTGTCTGCTGTGCCAGTTGGTATGGAGACTGTGAAGATATCCTATATGTGCTGCAGGCATACAAGGAGGCTTTGGAGTACGATGCATGGGGACAGGTGAGTCTCTGCAGTCTGTGCTGCTCATGCGCGTCAAAGGGCGCAGCCATATGGATGCACCAGCGGGCAAACAAAGGATACCGTAAGGCCACCACAACATCAGCATCAGGTGCATGCACACTATAGCAGACCTCCCTGGTAGTCTGAAAGAAAGAGAGGTTGTGTGCACATGTTGTTGATGGTGACTGAGAGTGCATGCTTGTTGCAGGTAGAAGAGGCGGTGTCAAGCTACCACCGCCTGCAAGTGGCAACCTCACTGGAGGGCAGTGAAAACAAGCTGGGCCTTCAGGGCCCCCGGCGAGCATCCATAGCTCAACTTGCAGCAGTGCTCAAGCTCAGGATACAGGTGATCCCGGAGCGCTGCTGGCAAGCAGCTTTGTGTGCATGCTTGTGACCTGGGACACGTCCATGCTCCTGCTGACCCAGCAGCCCGTCTGGGCCAGCAACAGTGACGGCCTGGGCCAGCAACAGTGACGGACACAGCCTCCCAGCAGATGGCTCAGCCACTTACACATACTGCGGCTTTGGAGAGCGCACATGTGTACCGTCACGGGCTGCAGGCAGTGCAAAACCACACCCTGCTGTCCAGTGACTGCAAGGGAGACCATGATTGAATCAGCTGTGACCAGCAGCCGGTGACCAACAGCCAGTAATATGAAGCAAACAGGAACCAAGCTTGTGTTGCGCTACATGCCTGCAGGAGCTGAATGGCAGCACCCCAGCACAGGTGCCTGGAGTCGGACTCACAGGCATGCAGGCACTCAAGCCCTTTGTGGCGGGCCTGATTGTGTCAGACGGTGAGTGCAATATGTGCTGCCACCTGGACCATTACCGCAGCAGCATGTGGAGTTGCAGTTGCAGCCCTTAAGCAGCTGCCGCCAGTGCCAGTAGGTCAGGCTAGGACGCCCAAACGCTGTTCTGCCTCGCTGCCTGCCTGCAATGCGACAACCACATGCACTGCCAGACGTGCCAAGCCTGACGTGCGTTTTCAGTCAATGGGTTGTGTTTGCTGCTGGGATGTTTCGTCGTGCGCGCAGTGCAGCTGCCAGCAGGCGTGGCGTTGGCGCTCAAGGCAGCAGACACAGACGCCAGCAGCGGCCTGCAGATGCTGCGGCTGCGGCCACGCAGTGCACAGCCGCATGAGGAGACGGAGGATCTCATCACCACAACCATAGAGCAGCAGGAGAGCACGGAGCTCAGCGTGCCGGAGCGCAAGCAGCCGGCAGACTCAAAGCATGCAGCAACCAGCACCCTGCGGCCAGCAGTCAAGGAGCTGCAGCAGGGAGACGTCACCCTCAGCATATCCTTTGGTGCGTGCCAGGAATGCTCAGCAATCTCATGTCAGCAACGCAATGCATACCGCATATACTCTTGGTGCCGTACCTGCATACTACGGAGTACGCACGCACGTACCGAGCGTTCCAACGGCAGCTGGCTGGAAGCCGGCGTACTCAGCCTCCATGGTGTGCGCACAACGCAGCTCAAGCTGTGGGGCGCTTGCATGCCTGTTCTGCTGCTGAAGCTGCCAGCATGGCATGCATCGCTCTGCTGGCATAAGCAGGTATGCCTGCATAATCTACATACTGCAACCTGTGTGTATGCACGACGTGCTGGGCTGACACAGGCAGCTGGTCAGTCAAGGGTGCAGACAGCATGGCGCAGCCGCATGTGCAGCTCACCGTGAGAGACAAGCGCGGCAAGCTGTTGGAGGCAGTGCAGGAGTCACCACAGGTAGGCACCACCAAGAGCCATGCATGGCCACGGTTGGGTAACAACCATAGTTGTATGGTCCAAACTTTGGGTCAATTCCGGGAATCCTCAAGCACTGTCGTAAGGCAGCCACCACAGCTTGCTGCAGGCGGGGCTCAGCGATGATCATCAGGTGGTTTTACTACCACAACGCCAGTAGGTTATGGTAACCAATCAAAGTTTGTGATTCCTGCGCTACAGCAGCTTCATGTGTGGTCAGGGCATGATGGCTAGAGGTGGCAGTGACTACAAGGTGTGGGAAGACCTTGAAACTGGCACACCACACCGGGTGGTTCACTGCTGGGTGCTGTCAGATGACCCCCCGAATGGTACACTCGCGTGTCAGCAGCATCTTGTGAGCTGCACGTGGCACGCTAGGCACAACGGTGATGTATGGTGTGCATGCTGTGTGCAGGTGTGTGCAGCCCGCTCTGGTGCAGATGACAAGCTGGACCTGGACTTTGTGTGGCACCTGCAGACGCCGCTCAACTGCCTGCCAGAGGATGCTGCCGTGTTTATGGAGCTGCAGCACTGGAAGGCAGACAAGAAGAAGGTGGGGCTGTGCGACACAACAGCAGGGATCTGCTCAGCAGTCTGTCTGCCAGCTGCACCTATGTCGGGCTGCGGTCGCCGCCGCTATGATAGCGGGCATGAAGACAACCCTTGACTGGCATGGTGTGCGAGATGCAACACTGGCTGATTGTTGATGATCCATGATGCATGGTTTGACATCGTCATGGTCAGTGTTGGCTGGAAGGCTTCTCAGCCAACCCCACAGGGCAGTAGTCATGGCATGACCTGTCTGCTCAGCTGAGCATACTTTTCTGCCCTGCTTTATGCCTGTGCAGATGAGTGTCAAGTGTTACGCAGTGCTGCCCTATGAAGAACTGCTGCGGCCGGGTGCCGCCATGCTGCAGCTGTACAAGAAGCCAGCAGACTACAAACCCCGCAGCCAGCGCCCCTCATACACCAGCAAGCCCATGTACGTGCACATTGTGAGGAGCCTCACCAAGCACTGATGGGGGTACTTCTGTGCCGACAGCGTCGCCAATTGCCATTGGGCAGCTGGCTGTTGGTTGCTTGTGCTCAACATAGCAAAGCGTTGGATTGCACCCGCTTGTCAACTTGCAGTTGTATTTATGATTAACAAGCAGTGCACTTGTGGTGGTGTCACGGCTCCGTCTGTAATCAGGCGCTATCCAAATGGAGTTGGTGTTGTGGTTATCCAACACACACCTGTCCAGGAGGGCTGTCAGGACTGTGCTGTGTAAGCTCTGTTGTTGGTCGGAAGTTCGAAGCTACCTTCATCAATGGCAGCCTACACCAACATCTTGAATTTGGCCCTCGCTGGCAGGACGTGCCCTTGCTACTGTCCGTCCACCTTTGGATTGGTGTTCACTCAAGACTCATAGCCCTCAGGCAACTTGAAGAGTGAATCCATAGCCTGTCCAAGGTGTTGATTTGCATCACAGTCCTCTTGGACCACAAGTCGAGTGGGGTTCATGTCACAATTCACGTCCATGCCATGAATTGGACGCCTCCATGAAAGTGCCCAACGGCACCACAGGGTCCACGTGATGAGACGAAGCTCACACACCGTTCTGATACGTATTTAACCGTGAATAGGTCGACAGGCTCCATCTGGCAACAAGGTTGTGGCATAGGAGACTTCAGCAGTGCTGTTGTTGCTAGCCAGACGCCACCATGGCAACAGCCCCCCTCAAGGCTCCCACTCCGGCTCAGGCCATGCAGAGGTTCATCGAGACAGAGGACTTCACATGCCTGGAGAAGCCACTGCTGTTGAGCGGAACGACAGGCAGTTCAAGAAGCTGCAATGCTGCCAAGCAGCTATGTGGACTCTTCTGTCAGGTTGCACAAACCTGTTGATCGCTCCAGTTGGTGGACTGTGCCCCTGCATCTATGCCAACCAGTTCAGCCTGAAGCTGGACAAAGACGCCATCACATTCCAAGCTGCCCACAACGACTGCTGCTGGTGAGAGACGGCATCACCAATCTGATTATGAGGCCATTGTCCTGTGACAGGCGTAATTTAAGCATGATACCAGAGCATCATGTGCCTCCCTCTGCCAGGTTAGTGTGAGCTAATTATGGCTGTGACGTTGGGCAGGGGCCACCTCATGCTTTCTGTGGTCCCCACTGTCTTTGCCCCCAGTAAGCCATCAACAGGATGTACAAAATCAAAGCTGCAGACATGAGGTTGCTGCTTTTTCGTCTATGCTATGCTGCACCACCGTGGGGGCCCTCCAACCATCCTACAGTGCCAGCACTTGCCCGCCATTTTGACTTATGCTGCTGCTGCCCATCCTCCTGCTTCATCACTATGCAGCCACATCGCCAAGACGCTCAAGACAGTGCCACTGGAGAAGGTTCAGGTACGGGGTGGCCACAGGAGGCTGCGACACTGTTCTGCAAGGTCACAAATTGCAAGTGCTGGTGTGCACATGCAGTGCACCCTGCACATGTTGGCCGGCTAATCATTAGCAGCCTGGCGGCCAGGCATATGTTTCTGCCAGATGCTGCACACAGAGAAAGCATCGCCGTCATGTCACGCAGTGCATCGACATGCCCTTGTGCGCCCCAGCTCTGTGTGCGCAGCAAGCACAATTCCACACAGCCTTCTCCAGCACACCAACAGCACCTTGCATCTTGTACACTGCTGCTGCTGCATCCGTGCCAACTGCCACCTGCTGTATGCACCCCCTGTCCTGCATGCAGGATGTCGAGCTGCAGAGCGACTGCTGCATGACATGCTTCGGCCTGAAGGCCGTCAACGTCCAGACCGCAGGAAATGGTGGGACCAGCTGCCCAGAGGTGTCTGCAGCCTTCCTCAAGAGCCCAGAGCAGGTGCGGGAGGCCATCCGCCTGGCCGTCAAGCTCAACAAGCTGCAGAGCGAAGGTGCCATGCGCGCACCCGTGTCTGCATGGGGCGCAGTGACTCCTGCGGGCAAGGCCGGCGGCGACTTGGTGCAGCGCCTGCAGGACTTGGATGGGCTGGTGGCACGCGGTGTGCTGACCCCTGCAGAGGCAGACGGACTCAAGGTACCGGTAAGGCTGTTATGCTCTTCTTGCAGAGATGAACTGCGATAACTCAGCAACATCTGTTGAAGTGGCAAGGTTCAGGTCAGCATAAACGGCAGTCATCGGTGAAGCTGTACCAACACTTCAAAGTAAGGTCCAACTTGGAAAGTGAAAGTTTCACTTTGGGCTTGACAGGGTTGTCTAGTCACGAGTGCGGTGCCATGCATTGCTGATCCTGCGCACCTGCCGTCACCGTTGCTGTCTGCCTGCCTGCAGATCTCTGTGCTGGCTGCCCCCACTGAGAGCTGGCTGTGCAGGCTGGGTGAGGCAGCTGACCTGCGCGACAGGGGCCTCAGCAACCCTCAAGAGTTTGAGCATCTCAAGGCCAGACTGCTGGCACAACTCAGGGCAGCAGCTTAGACTGAGTGGTGGTATCATACCTGATGGTCACAAGGGGGGATGGTGCATGGCTGTGAATCACTCATGCAGTGTATGTGCGTGTGTGGTGAAATGGCTCGCTTCCAGCTGACAGCCTTGGCCGAGTTCTACTGGTGAACAGCCCTGCCAGGGCCCCTGGCTGCCACAGCCTGCGCAATGTTTGCAACGTTGTGCGCAGGCTGAGGCAGCCTGGAGATGCTGGGTTGTGTTGTCACAATAAGGCAAACTTCTATCTGAAGGGCCACAATTATAACCGTCATGGTAGAGTGTCGTACTACGACATGCCTTGGAGTCAAGGCATCAGGTCAACCTGACTTACCGAGTCAGTGAATGTCTGTGATGTGTTTGTGGGGTGGGGGTGCCAGTGGGCGGTGATTTCAGCTTACAACCTGCGGTGCAGATGAGGGCAGCGGCCCAGCGATAGCAGCATGATCACAAGGTGGTGGCGTCGCATGGTGTATGCCTTGGGGTCGGCTTACATGTGTCTGTGATGGGTTTGTTTTCAGCTGACAGATTATCACAGGAACAGTCTGTTTGAAACAGTGCCAAGGTTGATGCCAGCTCAACATGCTGGTGCTCTCATGTGTCAGAGGGCCTGCAAGGGCAGATCTGATGCTCTTGGTGGTTGCGGGTGGTGTTTGTTCCTGCAAAAATTTGTGTTGATCCCCTTTTGACGGCTTGCAGCTTGCCAGGCGCCAGGAAAAGGTTGCAAAACAGTCCCAGAGCCGAACAGGTTCCAGTGGGGCAGGCAAGACTAACCAATAATATAACAGTGTCACTATTACATCACTATCATGTCACTATTATTACATTGTGTGGTTTTGGGCAGCTGTGGTTGGTGCTGTTGCGTGGCTGTTGCGTGGCTTGCTCTGTGGGCAGGTTTCACAGGGCCGGAGCCTGCACACACGAAAGCATGTTGGCAGCATCATGCTGATGGCGCAGCAACATTGAATAACTCAGAGAGTTTTCTGCTTATCATACTATCAAACTTTGGTGCTGGGGGTGAGAGTGTAACCAGAAGACCCGGTCAGTGGCTGTGATTTACTTGCACAATACTATTGTGTCGGTGACCAACGCAGCATTGACATGCATGCCGCCGGAACTTCCCTCAGGGCCAACTCTTGAGTGGCTGTAAAATTGCCAGCGTGGAGCTGCATGCTGCAAGCACGAAAGCGTCAATTTCAATGTCATATTTGCCCCCCCCCTGCCCCCTGAGGGGCGCCGCCATTGCGTAGTGTATACAGCTGATACGGCCGCTTTGAAACCAAGTTTGTGCAGCAGCCAGGGCTTCAAAACCCAGTGATTGTGGAACTGCCAGGCTGCGTCTTTTCGTTGACAGACACGACAGCTTCAGCCTCTGCGATCTTACTACAACAGGCTGCGTCTAGTGCTCAGCACTGGCAGTGCACTTAGACTCCTCGATTGTAGGGCTTCGCCGGGCAACAGTGGCAGACAAGGTACTGAGGGGGAGAGGCAGAGAAGGTGGTGCATCAGGGCACTAGTGCAGTATTGCAGGCCAAGCTGCCAGAGTCAGTGACCCTTGGGCCAGCAACATTTGTGCGGCAGGGCCTGCCAGGCTGATTATGGCAAGTACTATGGGATGTATCCGGCGTGTGCATGTAAATGCGCAAGGTTGCTGGGTTGCACGACACCTGCCACTCTGTACGCTCCTCTGCCAGCTGAGGCTATGCAGAGATAAACCCGATGACATCACATGCCTGGACCCTTGGACACAGTCATATCCAACAGCGCTCAACCAAGATGCAGAGTGGTGCAGTGGCCACCATGGCCCATGGGCAGCGATGTTTGCATGTGCACCCCCCAGCATGTGTTCCCAACTCAAGTGGGCTCTGTTACCGTGGCGCTGTGAACAGCAGCATCTCAAAGTCATAGCTGCGCAGCCCCGTGGGCCCTTACCATCTCGCTGGACGGGGGGGGGGGGGGGAGAGCCTCTGAGCTGAGCTGGGCCTCAGGCATCCAGCGCCTGGGCCGTCACTGCCGCAGCGACAACGGTTGTCTAGCTGGTGTGAGGCGGTTGTCCCTCTGCCTTTGAGAATGCCTTGGCAACCTAAGCAAGGGCTATCTGTGCTGCAGCTGCCATGGAAGCGCCTGTCGGCTGGTGTCAGCGCTAACACACCTTGACACAGTTGGCTGAGCGACAGCGGCCTGTGCATGCACCGCTAGCGCGGCCCGCCGGTGCGTCTCGTTGACGCGTGCTGGCCTCAACCTCGTACAGTCAAAGCCATCCCAGAACATTGTCATTGCTGCTCGCATAATACAATCTCGCGATCAAAGGTGCTGCGAATGCACTTTGTCCTTGTCCTCGGCGGTTGTGTCAGGGTGACTCACGTTCTGTGTCACAACTCCCTCGCAGGTAGGCATGAGCATAGGGTCGGTCAATTTGGGACATAGGCCTATTTATAGGCTATTTATAGGGTTATAGGGCTATTTTCACTATGTAGGATCCTATGTGTGGGCTGGCATGTGTTAGACAGACAGCCACGCCCCTGTAAATCGCACCATTTATTCTTTACATTATATTTGGTTTATTAGTCGCATTTTCGGAGGTCGAGCGGTTCAATTCGCGGACCACACGACACATGCCAGCTCAGATCACCACTGCAACCAGCTGGACATGCCCTGCAGCACAGCTGTCCTACGCTGCCAGGTCCTCAATCCAGAAGGCCTTCTCAACCAGGTCGCCTGCTGCCTCGCTGCGGTGCTTCAGCCTGTAGCTGTTGCGCACTAGCATCATCTTACTGGCCTTCTAGAAGAGATCTCCACAGCCATAAACCTGCCATAACTGCCAAAACCCTATATTCTTGACCCTATGTCCCGTTTGAAGCACCCGATATAGGCTACCTATATAGGCCTATTTATCTATATAGGTTACATAGCCTACCCGATGTTTGCCCATGCCTACTCGCAGGGCCGGCAGCTTTCACTTGAATACCAACTTTCTGGACGCCCCATAGTGCCTGTCGTTGTTATCTTTCACTTGAGCTCACCCTAAGCCAGCCAAGCACCATGAAGACTTTCATTGCAATCACCCTGTGCGTGTGCTTGCTGCTGGCACCATTGGCCCAAGCTCAGTCAGCAGGCCTCGTTGACAGCGTTATCAAGGGCTGCCAGGGTAGTAGCGGGCTGAATGGCATCTTGTGCAAGGGAGCAGTCTCTCTTGGAGAACAGTTCTGCAAGTCGCCCGGCGGGGGTGGCAACTGCATCAAGTTTGTGACTGATCTTTGCAGGGTAAGCGTTGCAACCTTGCAGTAGGAAGGTCCCGTGTCTTGCTGGAGCACTGGATAGTTTTCTTGCTGGTATTCTCAGTCTAGTAGCACCAGGCCATTTGGTGATGCATGTAGCTGGAAGCGCTATCCGTCTGGACGCGATGTCACACCAGCAATGTTTCCTTGTCAGGGTGACGAGGATGCCCCCGTTCCTCTGTGCAAAGTGCCCCTTAATCACTCCGCTGCTTTTCGTGTGCATGCCTGCGTTTGCAGAAAAATGCACAGGTCTGTAGGGTTGTGTCTGGCCCTCTGTGCAAGGCCACCGGCACGTACGCCACCGAATGCGACCTGGCGGTGAGCGCTAGCTCAAACCTTGGGCACAGCCCGCCAGGGCAGCATCGTTTGATAATGATTGAGCAGGAGATTGGGAGGGATGGAAGTGTTTTCTGTCATCTGCACGCGTCAAATGCACAGCAATGCAGGCCTGCCAGACATCATCACAGCATCGCTGGATGCAGGGACTTTGCCAATGTTGCCAAGGTCGCGCCAACATATTCAGCCATTCCAACACTCATTGCACATGTCAAACTTTGATTGGCACATCGTAGCACACTTGGCAAGGTTGTTGACAGGGCTGTTACAGCTTTGCAACCGGTGCTGCTTACTCAATCTGCATATTGCCCTGTGAGCCTTGTTCGAAAGGCCAATCGGGCGAGGCCCTGATTCATCAACCAGTAGCGGTGTCAGTAGTAAAACTACAAGAGTTGATCAAGCCCCCTTGAGAAGGGGTAGCCAGCTAGAGGGGTTGTCGGCCTAGTCATGACTAGCGCTCAACGCTGCTGCTGATGCTGCTGCAACTGCTGCTGCTTCAGGTCAAGGCTGCCCTCAGCCCAGCAGGTGGCATTGTCTCAGACTTGGCAAGCCTGGTGGGCTGAATGCATGATGGCCGTGCCTCAACCCCACAAATTCTTGTGTGACAAGTCACGGCGGCAGCCACTGGCAGTCACTCAGTAGCTATTTTAAGCAAAGTTTGCCAACGCTGACTGTGTTGCAAACGCATGCTATGCCATGACGGTCACAGTTGGTGTGTACCATTTTTTGTTGGGCCGAAATTGTTGTGACAACCTGGTGTGTCTGGCGGTGTGATTGTTGCCGTAGCAGTTGCAAGCCTACAGACATTATGAAACCTTCCTGTTTGGCCTGAATCCTGAATGCTGCGTGGCAGATTTCAGATCATGATTGTTGTTTGTGCTTGTCCTGTCCTGTAGTGCCTTGTGTGTTGTGTGTATCACGGCAGTAGTAGCTTGAAGACTCTGCATGACATGCATGTGTACCAGCCTCTGCTCAGCAAGTCAGGCTCAGGTATACTCTGTCTTCAGTTGTTCCTTGTAACAAGTTGTTCCTTGCAAGTGCAGCGTGTTGCTTTGCAGGTCTCCGGGTGGCTTTGTTTGCTCTGTGGCCCTTGCTTGTGGATTATGCCCTATGAGCCTAGTTTGGCTCCAGAAAGGGCGGTCAGGCGTGGCCCTGACCCAGTTTAGTAGTAGTAGTAGTAGTAGTAGTAGTAGTAGTAGTAGTAGTAGTAGTAGTAGTAGTAGTAGTAGTAGTAGTAGTAGTAGTAGTAGTAGTAGTAGTAGTAGTAGTAGTAGTAGTAGTAGTAGTAGTAGTAGTAGTAGTAGTAGTAGTAGTTGTAGTAGTAACAGAAATGTCAACAGTTGAGGCAGCACCACATTGGGCACCCAGTGACCTTTGCAGCACGCCGTAGCTATAGCAGGTTGCTGCTTGTAGCCGCTACATGCCAACTGTGTGGTTGTTTGCATGGGACAGCACTGACCACCAGTGTGAACAGTGAGCCTCACTGGTCAAAGGCCATCAAGAGAGGAAAGGCTGCAAGTTGGTGACAAGAACAATCAAGTCTGGTGTCAAGACCCACTTCCAGCAGCCTCGGCTGCTTCACTTGTTTTGTTGCTGCTGGGCCGAAAGACTGAATGTGTGTATACCCTGTCTCGTTCTTGTGAGCTGTTGCTGGCGGACAGCACACAGCACACAGCAAACATGGCATGCAATCAGTAGTACTTGCAACTTCAATCATCAAGCAGTAGCAGTGTCCACAGCAACAGCATGATGATGCTACTTGGCCCCAGCGGCGTGGGTACAGCGCTGGATTCCTTTGCAAACATCCCAAATCATCAGCAGCTTTCCCCTTCCGGTAGGTCGGTGTGGCTGGCCAAATCGGTGTGCTACAAACCAAGGGTCCATGACCGTCACAGGCTGTGACAAAGCATAGCATACACTCCTGGCAGGAGCTTGAGCCAGCTAATATCATGACAAGTTCAGGCCTCGCAAATGGCTACTGTCAAACTTGTACAAAGAAGTCCATACACTGTGGCAGCCCACACCCCCCTGCAAGGCGTCAAGTCAACGCCGCAAACCCAGCAGAACACGTGCACTGCAGCGTGACGCTGCACTGCGGCTGGCAACTGGCTCAGATGCCCCATGGGTCATCAAGGCCCAACAGACATAACTGACGGGCACAGATCCTTGCAAGCCGCGCATGCTACTGCTGCGGGTGCTGGTGGTGACAATACATACTGCAGGTTTGCAGCTGTGGGTGCTTGCACAGGCAGTGTGACATTGTCCAACAGCACAACTGAACAGCCTTTTGCGGACATTGGGCTGGCATCCATCAACACCCACTTGAAAGCAAATCGGAGTGTGGCGGCCGTGACAGGCACAGGCACTGTCACATTGGCCCAATGACACCACTGGCGCAGGGGGTTGGGCAGGGTGTAGTTCCATAGGGGCTGCCACACAAAGCTGTCATTCGACCAGAGGAGGGAGAAGTTGCCAGGGGTTGTCGGGCACTCATCACGATGGACACATGCAGCAAAGGTCAGGCTTGTGTTGGTGCCATCCCAGTCAAGGAGGACTGTCTCGGCAGTGGGCCCGCCTGGGGTCACCCGTTTTCACCTGTTCAGATATCGATGGTGAGAGCGTTCAATTGAGAGTGATTCGCAGTGACTGAAGTGTCCCAATCGCTTGTAACGGAATTGTCGGAATCGCAGTGTCGTAGTACTGAGAGCAGACTAGCGAATCCAGACAAATCAAGGGTAAGCTAAAAGTCTTCTTAGAATCAGAGAATAGCAGCTGCATGTGCTTCCGAATCACAGTGCGCAGTGTGCCATGACTCACTGTGTCAAGCTGCTGCCCGCTCCTACCTGTTGCTGCATGGATGAATCCAGAGTATTTTTGCTTGCAGATAGCTATGTCAAAGCCAAATCAGCAAATGCAGTTGCTTGTGACCGCAATCCTGCTATTGACGACGTGGCACCACGCCACAGATGCCTCCTTCACAGAGAGCTTTGCCACTGTCATCAAGGAACATACATGTCAGAACACACCTGGTCAGTTGCGCCCACACCATTCCTGTGGGCTCAAAGCGGCGACATAAAGGAAGGTGGCCGTGCTGCACCCACCGGCCGCCACAGTATGACCCTTTACGGCAAAAGCTGGGGCTCGGCCCTGGAAACCTTGGGGCCCAGAGTTGCTGAGACAGTGTTCCTCAACTGGGACGGCGCCAACACCACCCTCAGCTTCTTCCACTTCATGGAGTACACAAACTGTCCAGACACAGCCCCAGTGATGCAACTAGCCTGGTCCACAGATCGCACAAGCTGGACAGTGCTGTGGAATAGTTCCGGCTCTTGGTTGGATGCCAATCAGTGGGTAGGTGTCCGTGTGCAACTCCCTGTGTCGGCTGCCACACCCCAGTTTGCAGTGAAATGGTTGAAAACTGATGAAGGCAGGGCACTCGGAGTGCATATCAAGTCAAGGTGCAGCGAGGCATACTTGGACGACATTGAATTCCCTGCCAAGCCCCCTACTTTGGACAGCATGGCCTCGGGCAACACAACCCGGCCACTAGAGAGTGACTCCGTGGAGTGTGGGATTTGCAAAGACGTGTGTGTCCCAGTTTTGCAGAGGGACGCAGAGGACAGGGCTGCTGCAAGCAATGTCCTGGGCAGGCCTGGGCTGGGCGGCTGATCCATGTTGCAATCAGGGCGCTCCCCTTCTTTTGATGAGGGTTCCCAGGGGGCGCCCCTGGAATTAGGGCACTTTTAGTAGTGTGGACGCGTTATGAGACGGCTTGCATGCAATCAGGGACCACAGAACCTGCCAAGTGCATGCTGTGGCATGTTGATCTGCAGGCCAGCATGCAGGATTGCAATTACCATCCTGGAAAGCAGCATTGGATGGTGTTGCAGAGTACATGATGCATCATTATGTTGTTTGGGAGCCCCACAATGGTGTGGTATGTCTGCCTGGCAGTTGCTGTCTTAGAAGTTGCCTTGACCAGAAAAGCCAGGAGAGGTTGTTTCTCAAACTGTATAAATATAAGTATACATAGCTGCATCGTCTTGACACCCTGATCAACATGGCTCAAGGGGCCTCAAGCTCCACAGAGCCAGCTCACCAGATTGATGTGAGTTTTAAGATCAGCCTGAACTGCCCTGGCAGGGCAGTTACTGACCTGTCCCAGTGTAATTTGTTGTACCACTGGTACTGGCAGGGTCGATGTGGATACTTGTTTGACACAGTCAAAGCTGCTCAAGCAAGGCCCACAAGGTACATTGAACCAGCACCATAGCACTTTCACGATCCTGCCACAGATTTAAACGTCATGAAGTCACAAATATGCAGCTATTCCTGGAACCTGTCCAGCACAGCATCATGTCCCACCCGCCGCCTGTCCAGCTTATGCAACTGCAGCTCTGATGCATACTGCTGGCTGCTGCCGTGCCGCACCATGTCTGCCAGCACCAGACCTACAGCAGGACTCAGCTTGAAGCCATGGCCTGAACACGCTGAACACAAAATCACCTGCAAGACAGCACAGGAATACAAAGGACATGTACAGCCTGTTGCTTAGAAGGCTGCAGGGCCGTCATTTACCAAGACTTTTCCAAATGAAACTCTGAGTCCTATTGCCAACCCAGCATACCCAGTAATACCCAGTAATGCCAGTGGCTGCAGCAATGCACGTACAGAGTCAGGCAACTTGACATGCAGCAGCGAAAACCCTTCAGCATGCCTGGCGCGATTCACTTGAGCTACGTAGCTACAGGTGTAACTTTGGCGCTGTGCAGTGGCTGCTGCAGCACAGCTGTGGCCCCAGCACTGCAGGTGTTGGAACACCACAAACATGCAGCTCACCTGCTCATGCTTCGGATGCGTGTCGATCACAAAGTGTCCATCGGGCGTCATGATGAACATGCAGGCAGCAAAGTCTGTCACAGGCCCTGCAGCGTGTGGCATGAACTCCTGCACCGCTGCCTGCAGGGGCAGCAGGTCAGCCTCACGCTGCTGCCTGTCTAGGTTGTCAGGGTCACATGCCTCTGACACACTGAACTTGCCTATCTTCAGGCCTGAGGCAGGGAAAGAGAGAGCAGGGCAGGGCATGCAGACCGTGTTGACCGCACAGCAGTGTGACAGCACCAAAACAGCAGATGGTGCTCCTGCTGCTGCACCTTTGACACGCTGAACTTGCCACCTTTAACGGCGGGAGGCCACATATGTGGACACAACTTTGAGAAACGATTGCAGCTCGCATACTAGGCGCCCTGACTAAGTAAGCACGGATTCTGAAAGCCTATATTGTATAGATTACGGTTCTGCTGCGCACGGTTTGCTGCGCGCACGTATGTGTGCGCAATTGGCTGCTGACTGCGAGGTGTGCAGCAGTAGCACAAATTGCTGGTCAAGGTTGACTTCCAGGCAGCAGCAGGTACACAGCACAACCAAGCTGGCACAGAATCTTTGTATGGTTACAGGGCACCGAAATCGCCCTAAGACAGGAGCTGCACCACCCCGGTTTTGGTCAAACTCTGATGTTTGACCGCTTGTGGTCAACCTGGTCCCAAGCCCACCCGACAGCACTAGCATGCGCTCCAACGCACGGAACATGCACCATGACATGTATTAGTCATTGTTTAGCCTTCTAACAGCGCTGTGATCAAGCTTTGGCAGCACAATGCCCTAAGCAACTGCTGCTGACACCAGCAGCTGTGGTGGGACCCACCACAGCACGCTGCAAAAGGCCTACCAGGCAACCCAAACTTACGGTAACATTCATATAGCTCTTTAAAATAGGTTTGTGTGGTCTTTGTTGACATCAGACAGACTTGGTGCCGAATGTCATGTGATCGATGGACAGACACCAGCAGCAGCACGCCATGTGCAAAAAACGATCACGAACGTCTGAAAATACAATAAAGGTAATGTATACATCATACAATACATGTTCGTGGTCCTGGCTGTCACAAACTTGCACTTTCTTTGACTGGTCAACCTAGCTTGTGACAGTCAGGAGCCCTCAACCAACGGTAAAACGGGCCAATTGAGCCGTTTCACTCCTTGTGGGGACAGAAGCCACATGTACGCTTATGTTTGAGGCTTGCGGCGTGCGCCGACTGCCTCCACGCAAACGCAACACGCCTCCCAATTTGGCCTTTGACTGGTCAATACTTATGTTGACTTTGAACCAGTGGTATTATGGCACTAGGCATCGGGGCGGCCAGGCGCCACCAGGACGTTGTACCATATTGTCATGTTGACCCCTGGTTCAAGTCTGAGCCGAATTGGATCAGTGTAGCCAAAGTTATGTTGATTTTCGTCCAAGGGGTCCCAGGCCTGAAATCCGCACATTTTACCCGCCGTTAAAGGGTTAAGGCCTGAGGCAGGGCAGGGCATGGCAGGGCATGGCAGGGTAGGGCAGGTGCCGGGGAGGGTAGGGTAAATCGCATGGAGACGCAAAGAAGGATGAGCAGTCTGCCAGCAACAGCAGTGTCAGCTGTCGCGGCTGCTTACAATGGTATTTCTGCTTGCTTGGCGCATGCTGTGAAGCGCGGGTGTGGCAGCAACGCCGCCCCTTTTGACAGAAACAGGTGTCAGCAACTGCTGGCCTGCCATTTAAGAAATACATTATTCATGTAACAGCAGCGAACCCAGTATTTCACATGGACATGCTGTACAATGCTGTACGGCGGGATCCGCGTACTGCCGGTGTTGACAGGGCCACATGACTTAGCGTGGCGGCGACGGTGACAAAGAGATGCCGCTGTCCTAGGCCCTCCCATACATCACACCTGGCTTGGGTCCAAACTCAGGAAAGCCATAGAATGCTGCTCCCCCATGGAGGGGCCTCACATCATGTGGAGAGGTGCCAAGGTCTGCATCACTGCTGCTGCCGCTGCTGCCCGGTGCCTCAACTGATGGGCGTGGGACATTGGTGGCTGCCACAAACCTGCTGCTGCTGCTGCCAGTGCTGCCGTCATCACCGCCACTCCTGCTGCTACTGCTGCTGCTACTGCTGCTCGTGGCTGTGCTGCTGCTGCTGCTGCTGCTGCTGCTGCCTGGCGAGTCCCCTGACTCCTCTTGTAGGATGAAAACTGGGAAGTTGCTGTGGTGGTACAACTCAGGCTGGCTGGGCTGCACAGCATGGCAGCAATGACACAAGCACAGGCCATAGAATTGCTATGCATACACACAATACAGTACAGTACAGTACAGTACAGTACAGTACAGTACAGTACAGTACAGTACAGTACAGTACAGTACAGTGTAGGTGCTTCAACACAGACCCATGCATGAGGGCCAAGTTGACTGCCGTCTTTACCCTTTGCAATGGGCACTGCTAGAACACCTGCATCGCAGGGCTGGACACTTCCTACACCCAGTAGCGCTGCGCAACCACAGCCTGCAGCACATTGCAGCCACCCCTGCATACCACAGTGCACGCACCTGCATCCATGCGACTGTGGCCCTGCCTGGCACACACAGGCCCTTCAGCTCCGGCACCAGTTGGTCCATCCAGGCTCCACCAGCCAGCACCAGCTTCTCTGCCCTGTAGGTGCCCCTGTCAGTGCTGACCTCCACAAGACCATCTGGCAGGACAGTCCAGCCCTGCACTGCCTCACCTGCATGTCACAACAGCAAATCAGAGCGTCGTTGTTTGTTATGTGGTGTAACTTGTCTAAAATGAGCAAGCTGTCCTTACTGGCTAGTGGATGGGCACTAGTGTTGAGTGGTGTTGGGTGTAGTCGGCTGACTGCCGGCTCGCTTGGACGCACCGCCCACCGTTGCTGCCTTCCTTGCCGTGCCAGCCTAGCTAGGCTATAGTCTGCACTGCATGAAGGGCAGTGGCATGCATGTGCTCCCTGTGACAGTACACTGGGCATGCATGCAGGTGGGCTGTTCTACATGTGTTGGACCATGCTGTGCAGGCATGCAGTTGGAAGGTACAGCTTGTATGCTCTCTGACCCTATGGGGGATGTTGTGCCGCCTTGCCTGTGTGTACATGGGCCCCGTGGTACTGAGCCACCTGTACGTGTGCAGCAATCATCTTCTCTGGCTCCAGTATGCCCCCCTGCTGCTCATAAAGCACAGGCATGGAGGCGGGCAGCCTCAGCCCTGCATAACATCAGGGTAGAAGTAAGGGGTTTGATGGGTTGGTGGGCCTTTACAGGATCACAGAAGCCGCTGGCTGCGCTGGCTGCTAGCTGCAGAGGAGGACACTGTGTGTGCAAGTGTAGCCGGCTTGTTTGTGATTGTGTGGCACTTGGTAGTATAGTGGTCTCGAGACCACCTGCTGAAAAAACGGAATGCTGTGGCTGATTTCAAGCCCTTGAGACTACAAACACTCTGTAGCTGTGGCCGTCTCACTGGCCCTCAATGCCTTATAGGCATGCGGGCCCACCTGGGAAGCGCTGCATGGCTTGCTGTGCATTGAGCACCTCATGAGGCAGCTGCTGTGCCTCAGCAGTAGCTCGTGCGCCCTGCAACACAGCAACCAGTCACCTCTCAGCTTGGACTCTGACACTCATCCCTCTATGCACAGCAGTACATGCTGCTGAGGTCATCAATGTTGTGCAGTCGGCCCTCTCTATGACAAGGGCATTCTGGACGCTCGTCAGCGACAACCTCTGCCACGTCAGCAACACAAACCCATGGGCAAATTGTTTGTGTCTGCTGGAATGTGGAGGCGTAGGGTGCCAAAAGTTGCGTAAGCACCAGCAGGCTCATGATGTGCAGCTGCCTGACGGCATGGCGTTGGTGGCCCAAAGCATGGCGGCTCAAGCCTGCCAGCACGCACCTGGAAGACGTATGCGCCAATGTTCAGCACACCAGTCTGGTGGTACAGCTTCTGCAGGACAACAGTCACAGTAATTGGCTCAGCAAAAGTCGAGCAACCCACAAGGGAGCCAGAGGCTCTTGGGGCACAACACAAACAGGACCAAAACAAACACAATATGGTGGCAAGGGTGCTGCCCGCAGTGCGCTTCTGTGGCAAGGGGTTTCAGTTACACAACAATATTTACCGCCTAGCCACAGGAGCAAGCACGATGTACGCATGCACATTCATTCCAACATTGTGCTCTACTTGCAGCGTGCGCGCAAGCACATAGCAGTCACCTGCTTTGTTTCCCGCTCCAGTTCAGTGTACAACTCAAAAGAACGCCGCAGTAACGGGACATACTGCAACACCAGCAGGCAGTGCAGCAGCAGGAGCAGGACACTCATTGGTGCATTGAACAGCACATGCCGTGTGCCGTAGGCACAGGGCATGATCACCAGCAGCAGTGGCAGCGCATTGGCACCGGCTGCCAGCAGGTACTGACCAGCAGGCAGCTAGCGAGCATCCAACCACATGAGGCCGATGCTGCTGCCAATGCCAAGACATTGCTGGCACAATGTAGGCCTCTGCTGCGCTACCCACCTACCTCAGGTCCCTCCATGTAAGCCATGCGTGTGATGCGTGTGTGACCATGGTGTGACCAAATGTGTGAGTGATGCCAAACCGCTCAATGCCTAGCACCTGCAGGCCGCAGTATGCGGGCAGCATGGCACAGCACAGCACAGCACAGCACACCGTAAGACACAGTCGACAGCTGCAGTGCACATCTGGCCGGCTGGTGAAGGATGTTATCCCGCTGGCAGGATATGCTTGTCGCCATGAGCGCCATCGTGGCATGAGGAGTGATGTGACGACTACGGTACTATGTGGCAGGGCTGGCAAACCTGGCTGGCTGCAACTGTCCTGGACATCTCAAATGTGCAACACAGCCTGGCTGCAGTTGCACAGCACTGCACTGATGTGTCAAGCCAACTGCCACAATACCGTGTGCCCCAGGGCTGCAATAACTGCAAGCAACGCTGATGCCATGCCTGATTGCTGATGCTACAGCCATGGACGTGACAACTGCTATCGTACCCTTGAGCCCCATTTGGCCAACTTGTAGAGGGCAGCACTTCCGTGCGAGCCCAGACCCACCACAATTGCTTCGTAGGGTCTGCGGCAACAACCGCAGCACAGGTAGCTTGCTCAACAGGTGCCAAGGCGACCAGACTGCCTTCCACCGCCCAGAAGCAGCACCAAGGCAAACAGCACAGCAGAAGGGAGTACCTGGAAGGTTGGGCTGTGGACGCATGGCGCACAGCCTGGCTGAAAGCTGGGGGTCTACGCCAATGTGCTGAGGTGTGGCGCAGTTTATGCATGGAGTTGTGTGATGTGTGTCCTCGGAGAAGGAGAATCCTTCGGAGAGCCTGCGGTGCAGCTGGAAGTGTAATCGCCGGTGTAATAAAATGTGTATCCTTCATGCGCGAGCCCGATGGCCCCACGATAGAAGTCAACAGGTGCCTAAGAATCGATTCCTGTGGAGAGACAAATCGTCGCGAGGAAGAATGAGAACGGAGACATGAATTGCGAAACGGCAGATGCCATGTCAAGGCCAAGAAACGCCAAACGCTTGTTTGAGAGATGTGTCAAAACATACGGAGATCACTACGGAGCCCTGAGCAGCGGCGTACAGGCAGCAAGAACCGATCGAACTCGCGATGCTTGCTGCTGCTGTCGAGACCACCTGCGTAATCGGGACGCCCTTCGTGCGCGATATCAACTACAGACAATATTAAGTACTTTGGCATCATCACAGGCACAAACGAGCACATCGGCCAGGGACACGTGGCACCTCGCATATTGCACGCGCAGTCGCACCATCGGCTCGCGTAGCAACGGAAAACAACAAAGTGTGGAGCAGACTATGCTTTCGACACTTGGCAGCTGCTGTGTTACCCTGGCCATCAATCAGCCCCAGGGTCTTCGGAGGGGGGGGGGGGGAGATTGCGGAATCAGAAGTCTCCTGGTGGTGGTCTGCTGTCCCAGCCAGCACGCGTCTGACTAGAACGACTACACAAAACACAAATGGCAGGGGGAGCCCAGAGGGGGGGGGGCGCAGCATGACTGTGGCATGCTGGTGAGCAGTGCTGTCAGCACTCTGGGCCATCGTGGTCCAGTCGTGCTGACCCAACACGGGACAAGCGCTGCTGGACTGACAAGCGACTGAAGGACTGCTCAGGCCCTGCCCTGAACTCAATAAACGTCAAACAAGAAGAACCTCTTTGGTGGTGTTCTGCCCGTGTCTGAGGACAGCCAAGACTCAAATGAGGAGCAAGGCAATTGCGGGGGGAAGGGGGGTGGGCGCAGCCCACCCCCCTGGGCTCTCCCCGCCCTCCCCCTTATGACTCTGTAATGCTAGTGAGCATGCTGCAAGCACTGCTGCACTGGGCCATCTGGGTCTGATGGTGATGACCCAACACAGGACAAGCACTGCTACAATAGGCCATCAACCCGGCAAAGCACTGCTCAGGCCCTGCCCTGACCTCGACCGTTGATCACTTCGACGGGGGACCGCGATAGCGCTGATTTTGCAGAATGTGCTGTCCTCGGAGAAGGATTCCGCAGGATCCTTCGGAGTGACTGGGGGCCCCCAGAAGAGTAATAAATGTGTGAAAAAACGAGTAATTACCGAAAGGCAAAGGAGTGACCTCCTGCAGCGTGCATACTCAGACGCGAAGACCCCACATTCAGCGTGGAATGGCAACTCAAAGACCATGAGGGGTCGCAGAAGGACGGCAACGAACAGCAAGCAAAGCAACAGACCGTTGCCACCTGTCTGTCGGGACCGCGTGCAGGAGGCAGACGAGAGTCAAGGGCATCGAAATGTGTGATTCTCAGCAGAAAATGATGCAATCGAGGCACATTATGAGCACTGCTGCTGCACATGTGTTCGACCCAAACTAGGGAACACCACGATCGTGCCACCGAAACAGACACCTGCGCCACACTGTCGGGCCCTCACACTTCACAATTAACGGTGCTAACTGATGCCAAGAAAGAGTGCATACATGGGGCATTGCTGCGACTGCATCGCCACCATGTGTATCATCGACCCCAGCTGGGGGTGGGGGTCCCCCCCCCCCGGGGAGTGTGAGGGGGGTCTCCCCCCTCCACAAAAGAGGCAGTGGCACTGCTAGTAGCTGCGTCGGCACCAAAGCAACGCCAGAAACAACACAAGACAACAGCACTGCAACCCCATCAGGTGCAGCCAGCAGAACCCACAATTACAGGGAAGCCACCCCCACAAAGGGGGGTCTCCCCCCCTGCCTTGCTAACCTGCCAGCAGAGACACAACCAGAGGAGCATCAAACCCCCCACCGCGGCCTGTTCGACGGGTGTAGCGCAGGAGTGCCGTTTGTACAAAGGTGAAGGGCATACAGTGGGGAGGGCCCGAAATGGTCTGTTCAGCATTCAGGTTGAGGTCACACCTGCATTGATGTGATATGTGGCGGTTCATCTGCCACCAACACAGATGCGATGCTTTGCTATTGCCTAGTCCACGACGTTGTGGTGAACGTCACTGCCTTTGAGGTGAAGTTTCGCAGACCCACCCACGAGATCTACTGCATCAGAGTTCTGTGCACCACTGCGCGGAACGAGCTTGCGTGAGGTGTGTGAGATTCTCTAATAGTTCACGGTCGGAGCTGTTGATACTGCAGTTGCGCAGTTTGATCTGAGGGAGACCCCCACACACCATCATCGCTTTGAAGGCCTCATCACAGCAGCTGCAGGCATGCACAGCGTCACATTGTGTTACAGAGTTGCTTACATCAGCTTGCTGGTGCACGTTGCAGGGCTGGGTCAGGAGGCAGTGTAGTTCAGCAGAGCAGCAACCATGGTAAGTAGGTTTTGGGTGGCAAGCACCTCAAGTGGTCAGATCTAGCAGTATTGAGATGCAACCAGGAGTGGTTGACTGCCTGAATGTTTGCCACAACATCTAGCAGAGACAGTGGACGTCCAGCAGAGCAACTGCATCCCCATGTGATCACGGTGCTGCTACCGAACAGGGCGCACACTTGCATGCAAGTTACCGCAATTCCGCAGGCAGATTAGGGCTGATTCGTGCAAGCAGCAGCACCTGCCTTTGAGAGCTGCAGCTGCAGCACTCTCACAGGGCCACATCGGCCGTACCCCTCAGTGCCCGACACCAGCAGAGCCATTCTGCCCTCAGCCTGAACCTGCACGTGGACTTCCTGCTGCTGCTGCTGTTGCTGCTGCTGCAGGCGGCCCTTACGCGGCTATTCCGGCCCATGGTTGAGTGGTATGCAGGTCGCTACCAGGCCCAGCTGGCAGTGCACCTCAAGAAGTATGGCCTGCGCTACGATGACCTGTACGACCCAATGATGGACCTGGTGAGACACCTCACACACTCTCACTCGCTCTTGTTTCGGAAAATGACACATCGTAAATAACAGCAGTCAGCAGCAGGGGGGTATGTGGGGTGTAGTGACCTGTATGACCCAATGATGGACCTGGTGAGACACATTGGCCTCACCTCACACACCCTCACTCACTATTTTTGGAAATTGCAGCAGCAGCAGCAGCAGCAGTAGCAGCTGGTGCAGCACGAGCAGTGACAACAGTCGCAATCGCCGCAATAGCAGTACACGCAGCAGCAGCAACAGCAGTCAGGAGCAGGGGGCATGTGGGGTGAAGTGACCTGCATGACCCCATTATAGGTCAAAGACCAGGAGACAGCAGCAGATGCACTCTGGCACCCTCCTGTGGCTCTGAAAGCAGTTAGCGCGGGGCCGGCCTGATTGACTGGCTTGGTAAGAAGGCGTGGCGTTTGAGTATCGAGGTGGACGCAGCAGGGGCACAGGGAGCATTAGGGCAGCCGGGTGGGAGGGTGTTGAGCACATGGAATACATGGTGTGCGTGGGGTGCTGCTGTGCATCCCTGGGGTGGGGGACTGCTGCAGTCGGCCAAGGGCTTTTGAGGTGCAGCAGCTGCGACTCGGCCGCAATCGCAGATGCACAGGCACATGCAGCAGGTATTATGGGAGCAGACACCGTGCTACATCGTATGTTCCAAAACATGTGTACCCCCCCCCCCCCATCATCCCCCCTTCCTCCGCCCTCTTTCCCCTGCTGCCGTCACAGGATGTTGCTGAGGCGCTGTGTGATGTATCCTACCTAGATCAGGAGGGCCTTACTGTTTGTAGCAAAACGCTTGCACCCCCCCCCCCCCCGCGCGCCCCATCACCTCCCCCCTCCCTCTTGCCCCTGCTGTGTCAACAGGATGTTGCTGAGGCGTTGCGGCGCCTCTCCCCCCAGGAGGTGGTTGACCGAAAATTATAGCCAACAAAGTGTATGTCCCCCCTCCTCCGCCCTTCTTTCTCCAGCTGTGTCACAGGATGTTGCTGAGGTGCTGCGCCGCCTCCCCTCCCCGGAGGTGGTCGACCGCAACCGTACTGTTTGACTGCACAATGTGCACAATCTGAACGCGGGCCTCACAATAACGTCTGTACTCCCCTTGCCCCATTGCCTGTCCCCTGCTATGTCACCAGGATGTTGCTGAGGCGCTGCGCCGGCTCCCCTCCCAGGAGGTTGTTGACCGCAACGCCCGGCTGAAGCGCGCCATGGACCTCAGCCTCAAGGGAACATTCCTGCCCAAGGAGCTGCAGGAGAAGCAGACACCCTTCAACCACTACCTCAGGGTACGCCAGGGCTGGGACACTGGGGTTTTGGGGTCGGTGGGTGTGTCGGGTGCGCCGGTTTGGCGTGCGGATCCATAAGGCTGCAGCAGCCCTTGTTTCCGTGCCCCTGGGGTCTGCTTGTTTGTCCTCCCTCTTGCGTGCTGGCCGTCTGCATGTCTGATCTGTCTGTGTCTGTGTGCCCGCCCGCCCGCCCGCCTGCTTGATTCCCTTATGTCGCTGTCCACACCTTTCACTCCTGCTGCAGGACACAATTGAGGAAGTGAAGGCTGAGAGGCAGGAGCGGGCTCAGCTGGGCACAGGAGCACCCTATCAGCGCACCATCCCATAAGCACACCATGCGACCAACACAGCATGCGCAGGCAGCAGCTGCAGCAGCGGGAGCAGCTCCGGAAACAGCAGCAGCAGCTGTTGAAATTCCAAGCGCGTTTTGCACAGACGGCATATATGCCGATGTTACCGCCTTTGTCAACTGCCAGCTACAGCCTTGTTGCTGTGTGTTGTGGGGGGTCTCCTGTGTGTAGGGTGTCCTGTGACCCAAGGCAGCATTGCTGCTGGAGTGGCTGGCTGTTGCGGTGCTGAAGGGGCATGAACGGTTTGCGCACCTGTGCATGGTGCATGATGCATCAGCACAGACCAGGGCGCAGTGCTTGTCCAGCTTAACAATCTGAAGCGGGTGTGGTGTTTCTGCAGGAGTGGTTCTGGTACTGGTCTCAATGTGCACTGTATGTGCTAGGGTAACTTGATCGCCATGGCAGCTTGTTGGGCGGGTTGGTCGGTTGAAGTTGGCCCCCCTTCACTTTTCACAGCGCTGTCAAGGTCTGTCACCGTCAGAGAAGGCAGTCAGCTGCTCTGCAGAGTCTCGACTGCAGGCACAGCGCCCACAGCATTCAGTAGCACTCTGGGACCTTGTTCCGACAATTGACTCTCCCAGACGGAGGTTGCAAGCCCTCAAGCGGCCCAGCCCTCAGCATGAACATGCCTCATGCCAGCGCAAGCATTACATTAGTGATGGACAGTCTTGCCATGCACGTGCACGCACTCGTCAGTTGCTAGACAAACAATAGCAAAGCAGCTGTCCCAGCATCAAAGCGTGAGTCACCCCCCGTGCTATGCTGTGCTGTGACATCCCAGTAGATGCAGATGATCTGCAGCCCACCACAGGCGAGGTCCTCAGGACCTCTTGTCTTGATAGCACACATTACCCTCTGAGACATATGTGCCTGTGCCCTGTCGGCAAGGCACTACTTATCCCACAAGCGATACACACGCATGCATGCATCAGTATCCATGGTACACCAGCCCCAGGGACTATGGGGCCTGGCCTTTCCTTCCTCACTCACACATACATGCATACGACGCCCCAGCACGAGCCTTACAGCCAAAACATGGGGGCCCTGGTAAGCAAGGCGCCATCAGTCATGCAACATGACAAAACCAGTCTCACTAGGTCCCTCTCACCGTACACCATGAAAGGGGAGGGTGTTGAAAAGCTGGCCAGTGCAAGTGCCAAAACGCAGCGCCCGGCATCAACATCCAGCTGACCTCCTGGACTGGTACAGTGCTGTGCATCTCACGCGCAAGCTGGCAGCACACACTGCGAGTGTCTCAGTGCCTTACACACTGCATCAGCTGCCAGCTCAACCGCACCACCAGGGTTACTAATCCCTTGGGCACGCCTTGCACCGCTCAACACACTGCCAGCGTTCCACCAGACCACCCCGATTCCAAGAGCCAGATCAGATCAGACCAGCACACGAAGCAAAAATGGCAGCTAGGTGAGTATGTGGCGCCAAGCACCACACCCACAGCAGCACACAAAAAGGAGGGGTCACAGGTAGAAGAGGTGTTGTTCCCAACAGTGAGGGGTCACATGTACACCCATCAGTCAGTCAGCTGCCGTTGGGCAGCTGTGTTGTCAGTCAGTACCAGTCAGTCAGTACCAGTCAGAACGATCACACACACACACAAGGGCATATGGTGCCCACCACGTCCTTGCCATGCAAGCAAAAGCACATGGTGCGACATGGCACACTGCGTCATGTGCCTGTGGCACAGGCACCCAAGTGCAAGCAAGCAGCATATGTGCACACTGGCGCTGCGTCTCAGCAGCATTTGTGCACAGGAGGTACAGAAAAGCCGGCACGCCAAGTCCAGCCATAAGCATACAATCAGTCAATCAGTCAGCCCTGGACGGGTGCAAAACCCGCCACACCCTCCCTCTCACGCCATCACACCATCTCACATCCCCGCCAGATCACAGCTGCTGCCGCTGCTCCCCCTCCCCGTCCCAGCAGCTGCACCTGCCACACCCTTCACAAGCGGCACATCAGCAGCAGCACCCACCGCCACCTGCACTTGCTGCTGCTGACACCCACTGCCGCCGGCGCCCTCCCTTGGCCCACCCACCACTGCCGCTGCTGCCGGTACCGCTGCTGCTGCCGCCAGTGTAGCAGCGTCGCCCCCAGCTGCATGGCAGTGCAGCTTCCGTCTCTTGTTGCAGTCGTCGCTGCAGTTGCCCTGCTGCTGCTGCCCTCCCGCAGCAGCGCGCTTCTTGCTGCTGCTTGCCAACATAACACCATCATTCGCAGCAACACCCGCAGCTGCCGGGTTCTGATCCTCTACGTTATCATCAGCGCCTGGACCGCTGTCCCCAACAGCAGCAGCAGCAGCCTCGGCAGCAGCAAGAGCAGCGGCAGCAATGGCGGCTGCTGCTGCCACAGATTGACAGGCCGCCACATCATCACCAGCAGCAGGAGCCACATCGGCCCAGCTGCTGTCGACCCGCTGCACCATGCCTACTGGAGCTGACACATCCTCTGCTGCTGCTTCTGCTGCTGCAGCAGCAGCAACCAGCTGGCCTGCTGCAACGGCATCAGCATCCGATATGCTTGCACCTGCCGCAGCAGCGTCTACACCCGCCGCAGCAGCAGCTGATAGCAGAGCTGCATCCTGCACAGCAGCCTGGGAAAGGTCAGCAGCAGCAGCAGTAGCAGCAGGCTGAGCAGCACCCAAGGCAATGTCAGCACCAGCATCAGCTGCCGCTGCCAGTGCCGCTTCAACCACCTCCCCTGCAACAGCGTGCTGCTCCCACCCCACCCCCACCCCGCCCTTTGCAGCAGCAGGCAGCAGCTCAGCAGTGCTGTAGAGCTGCATGAGGGCTTCCGCTGCTGCTGCATCAAGCTGCATGACAGCATCTGCTGCTAGCACATACTCAGCGCTGCCATCCCCAGCAGCAGCAGCAGCAGCAGCTGCTGCTGCCACACCCTGCTGCTGGCCCTCAGCAGCACTGCAGCCACCGGCCTCCTGCATCCCTGCCCCTTGCTCAATGCTGGCAAGGGGCCAACCGCCAGCCTGCAGAATGCTGACCGCACCACCACCAGCAGCAGCAGCATCAACACCCATGTCCTGCCCTGCTGCTGCCGACGTGCATGGCCACTGACCATCTCCTGGCACTGCATCAGCAGCAGCTGCTGCTGCTGCCGTCTCAGCCTGCCCAGCTGCTGCTGCCTCAGCACTGGCAGCAGCAGCGGCAACAGGGCCTCCCTCAGGCGAGCACCCCTCACCCGCTGCCGCTCCTGCCGCCGCTACTGCTGTCGCTGCCTCCACAGCAGCAAGGAAGGCAGCGAGCCGTGCCTGCTGCCCCTGCCGCCGCGCCTCCCGCCGCTCCTGCTTCCTCCGCTGCCGCTGCAGTTTGGAGTGCTTCAGAAACGTTGCCAGCGTTACCCCCAGGCTGCCATCCGGCTGCAGCAGCTTGACAGCCTTCAAAGCATCGTGCTGGTGCTGCATGCCCCCAAGCTTCTTGAACGTCTGCTTCGTGACCCAGCTGGATTCCGGTGCCGATGCAACCAGCTGCTGCTGCTCTACAGGGTCGCTCTCAGAGTCGGAGCCCTCTGCTGCGTCTTGCTGCTGCTGCGGCAGGATCATGTCTCTGCTGCTGCTGTACCAGCCACGCACGGATCCGCAGGCCACTGACACCACATCCTCCTCCCAGTGCTCGTCTTCTGAGGCCTCTGCTGCAGAAACAAATCCGGCAGCATCTGCATTGACACCAGCATACAACCAAGCACCTGCGGCTGGCGGCAGCAGCAGCAGCGGCGGCGGCGTTGCTGCTGCTGGCACTGTATCCACGGCACCAGCAGCAGCAGCGGCCATTGCCTCTGCTGTAACGGCGTCTGCGGCCGCTGCTGTGTGCTCCAGCTCGCTGGCATTTGTTGCTGCGCTGAGGTCTGAGAGGGCCGGCCCGCTGGCTGGGGGTGGGGTGGCTCCTGCCTCATCACTGACCACTGCTGCTGCACCAGCTGCCTCTGCTGCACCTGCTGCTGGTGCTGCTGCACCTGTGCCTGTTGGGTTGTGGATGGCTCCCTCCTGCAGCTCAGCAGCAGCACCCGCGCCCGCATCAGCAGCAGCAGCAGCAGCTGCGCCAGCTGCCGCATCGCTGCCCTCCTCAACCCCAAACCCAAACCCATCATCGTCACCAGCAGCTAGCTCGGCAGCCTCTGCTGCTGCCACCAGTGCGGCGATCTTTGCTAGTGCCCGCCGGTGCGCTGCCGCCTGTGCCGCCATCTTTGCAGCAGTTGCTGCGCCGCCGCTGCCGCCGACCTTCCGCCTGCACTGCTTCTTAGCAGGCGGCGGCGCAGGCGCTACCGACGCCGGCGACTGCTCCGGCGTGGTGAGGCTGTTGCTGCCGCCGCCGCCGCCAGCAGCAGCAGCAGCGGCCACTGCGCCGCTGTTGTTGGCGTTGCTGTCCCGGCGCGGCTGCTTCGAGCGGCGGCGGCCCTCCAGGACAGGGGACATTCCCTCCTGGTGCTCCCGCTGCAGCTTCTCATGCTTGAGGAAGGTAGCCAGGGTGACCCCCAGGCTGCCATCTGGCTGTAGCAGCTTTATGGCCTTGAGGACGTCGTGCTGGTGCTGCATGCCCCCGAGCTTTTTGAACGCGAGTTTCGTGACCCAGTAAGACCCGGGTAGGGTTTTAGGGTCTGGCAGAAACCTGGCGGCCGTCCAGCCCTTGTGCTGGTGCTTCCTGAGCAGCATGAGCACCTCATCCCTGCTGCTGCTGTAGTACCCGAATGCAGTGCCGCACATGATGGGCACAGCGCGCTGGTGTGGCTGGGGGCTGTGCTGAGGACTGGCCTCATCTGTGGAGCATGCCCCTGCTGCTGTTGAGGCGTCCTGGTGCATGCCCCTGTGCCGGCGGCCAGGCTTGCTGCTGCCTGCAGCAGCAGCGGCAGGCGAGGGCTCCTCGGAATAGTCAGGGTCCTCTGTGCAGTCGTCCTCTGTGGCAGTGAACCCTGAGGCAGTGGGTGTCTGCATGCCGGCGGAGTCGAGCTGCTGTTGCTGTGCAAAGCGTGATGCCGCCCGCCGCCTCTCGGCACTGCCTGCTGCAGCGCTGCCCTGCTGCTTGCGCCCCTGCTGCTGCTGCTGCTGCATCTGCAATTGCAGCAGCTGCTCAGGGTTTGCTTGCAGCAGCGCGTCTGCCGACTGTGCCAGCTGCTGTGGCTGCTGCTGCTGCTGGAGAAGGTGCTGCTGCTCGACAGCTGCGCCCTCCGCCCCCACATGTTCCTGCGGCTGCAGCTGCTGCTGTTGCTCCCACATGCGCCTGCGCTCGTGCTTGATGAAGGTCCCCAGGGTGGAGCCCAGGGTGCCGTCCGGTGACACCAGCTTTATAGCCTTGTTGCTGTCACACTTCCAAAACTGCACTGCAGCCAGCTTCATGAAAGCTGTCTTGCTGACCCACTCAGCGGCAGACGCTGCCGCAAGCGGACCCGCCTGCTGCTGCTGCTGGTGGGGTTGTTGCTGTGGGAGGACCTGGTCCCGCAGACTGCAGTACCATCCCAGAACAGCGCCACACACTACCGGCACAAGCGCACCCTGCACCCCCAATGCAGCCCCCTGAGCAGCCAGGTTAGCAGCACCAGCTTCAGCAGCTGCAGCAGCTTCAGCCCCTGCTGCTGCTGCACGTACAGGACTGCTGCATGCAGAGTCCGTCTGCTCTGCAACCGACCCCGTCACGGATGCCGTGCCGAGGTCGCTGCCAGCAGCCATGGCAGCAGCAGAGGGAGTGGAGGACCGCCTCGTGCCGTCATACTGCTGCACAGCAAGCAGCCGGCCAGACCTGCGGCCGCTACTGGTGGGAACCGCACCCCCTGCCGCCGCTGCCGCAGCCTGCTGCTGCTCCCGCTCGTGCTGCTCCAGCTGCTCAGCAAGCTGCTGCTGCTGCTGCCGCTGCTGGCGCTCGGCAAGGTGCCGCAGCGCGGCTAGGTGGTCCTGCCTGTTCTTGAAGTATGTGGCCATGGTGGTGCCCAGCGCGCCGTCAGGCAGCAGCATCTTGATGGCCCTGCTGCTGTCATTCTTGCAGTACTGCGGCCCAGCTAGCCGCATGAAGGACTTCCTGCTCAGCCAGGCAGACTCAGGAGCAGCTGCAGGATTGGGGTATCCTTGCAGCACTACCTCCTGCCCCAGCACACCCTGCTGCTGCTGCTGCTGGTACTGCTGGCTGTAGTACTGCATGCCTGGCTGCTCCTGCAGCAAAACCTTGTCCATGCTGTTGCTGTACCAGCCCTTCACTGGGCCGCACACCACCATAGCCACGTCTGCTGACAAATCCATGCTGGCGCTGTGCTGCTGCTGGACGCTGCCGGCAGCACGCCACAGCTGCTGGCTGCTGCTGTGCAGTGCAGCGGCCCTACCAACAGCAGCAGCAGCAGCTGCTATGCCAGCAGCACCAGCATCACCAACAGCCCCAGACACTGCAGCACTAGGCAGCACAGGTGCTGCAACCTCAGCAGCAGCAGCAGCGGCAGCATACACAGCATGGCCTGGGTCACCCGGTGGTCCCTCCCCAGCATAAGCAGCATCAGCAGAGGGGCAGTCCATGCTGGCTGCTGGCTCCACCCCTGACAGCCCCTCAGAGCTGCTGACGGCCTGCTGCTGCAGCAGCAGATCTGACCCCTCCCCCTCGCCGAGCTGCTGCTGCAGCCGATGCTGGAGCTGGTATGTCTCCTGTGGCGGCGGCAGCTGCTTGCTCCAGCGCGTTGGGGCTGCACGCGGTTGCTGCGGCTGCTGCTGCTGCTGCTGCTTGTCCTGTATCCTGCGCTGCCGCCTGAACATGGCCATCAGTGTGACTCCCTTGCTGCCGTCTGGCTCCAGCAAGTTGATGGCTGCGTCTGCACTGTGCTTCTGTGTGAACCTGGGACCAGCCAGCTTCACAAAACCTGTGCAGGGAAGAGCATGGAAGGAGGGAAAGGGTGGAGGCAGCACAGTGGGCGGCAACGTGAGCAGGATGTATTGTTCAAGAGGCTTGCTTTGTGAGGAACATGTTGGCTGGCTGGCAGCGATGCGCTAGGGGGGGGTGGTGGCAGCAGTAATGGCAGTGCGGCTGATGCAATCCGTTCTTCTTGCCGTGCCAGTACCGCAAGACACGGGAGTGCCCCCCACAAGAACAAGTATGCATAGCGTACGCTGCCGTCATCGTCATGCTGGCATCAAGTTTACGGGTAACACTCAACGTACATGTGTGCCGAGCATAATGACACCAGGCCCCGTCGTCTAGTACCAAAGCCACATCCAGTGCTGTATGCTTGAGTGCATACGCATTCCCCACACTGGCCCTGTGCTGTCCCTGTTTACCTGGCCGAGTCACCCAGGCAGATGCCAGCGCTGCAGCAGGAGGTGCGCGCGTCTGCATGGGCTGCAGCTGCTGCTGCTGGTCCGCTGCGCTGTACTGCTGCAGCAGCAGGATCTTGTCCTTGCTACTGCTGTACCAGCCGTGCAGCTGCCCACACACCACAGGGACCAGGTCTGTGGGGCAGCGCTCCAAGTCCCGAGCAGCAACACCACTGAAGGAGGCTGCTGCTGCTGCTGCTGCTGCTGCAGCAACGGCGCCCATGCTGCCTACAGCACCACTGCCATCAGCAGCAGCAGCAGCAGCAGCGGCTCCGCTGTAGGCATTCAGGCTCCCTGCCGCTGCCGCTGCTGCGTCAGGGCCTGCTGCAGCTGCTGCAGGGGCTGCTGTGCTGGCCAGTCCGGCGGAGGCATCTAAAGCTATGCCTGCCGTAAAGTGGCTGGACGTGTCGAACAGGGGATTGCTGTGAGCGCCAGCTGCTGCAGCAGCTGCTGCAGCAAGTGCTTGTGGCGATGCTGCTTGTTGGGTGCTGCAGCCGGCCAGCTCCCGCATGAACATGCCAGCAGCAAAGGTGGGCCCTGCCAAGCCAGCAGGGCTCCCAGAGGAGCCATGGACAGCAGCAACAGGCCCTGCAGCAGCTGCAGACATGCTGCTGGAAGCATGCTGGTGCTGCGGTGCTCCAACTGTGAGGGCTGTGCCGCTGCTGTCATGGCCGTGCGGCGTGGCCCCTGTCTGTGCAGCAGCCAGGAGGCCAGCTGCTGCATGCAAGCTGCCCGCCTGAGGGGCTGCTGCATGCTGCAGGAGTGCTGCCAAGTCTTGTCCTCCTGCAATTACTGGTGCAGCGCTGCTGGGGCCCTCTGCTGCTGCTGGCTGCACTGATGCACTGCCATTGTTGAGGCCAACACCCACCAGGGGGGTGATTGAGAACACTGCTGCTGCGTTGTTATGGGCCAAAGAAGGGCTGCTGGATGCTGCTACGTTCAAAGAGGCTGCGTTCAGGAGGCCTGCCAGGTTGCCACAGGCAGCAAGCATACCGCCTGTTGTTAGCTGGTCGAGTGCTGTGCTGGCCTGCTGCGTGTTTTGGAGCCCCAGGGCTGAAGGGGTGAAGTGCTGCCCCTGCAACTGCACGCCTTGATTCTGAGGTGCAAGGTGCTGCGAAAGCATGTACAGCAGCCTCTGCTGGGCAGGGGCAGCTGCGGGGTACCCCTGCTGTGCCGCTGGCCTGCTGTCCGACATAGCACAGCAAGGCCTTAGGGGGCCTTGACCGGCTGCTGGGGGGCTGGAAGGCGCTTCAGGATGCTAGTAAAGCATGCTGCCGTAAGGTATAGCGCCCCCCAAGGCCCAAGGGAAAGCCAGCAGGAAGCCTGGAGGGAGAGGGGGGGAGGGGTGGTGGCCTTCTGTCCTGGTGGTCAGCGGGTTGGCCGTTGATTTCGCGTGACGTAACAGAACTATTGGGGTATATATAAGGCGTGGAACCCCAGGCAGCGGCTACGCAGTTTGTTTGAGTTCGGGACGGGCTTCGTGTCGACTCTGCGCATAAAGCTTCTGAGTAGAAAGATAAACGTTACTTCCGAGAGCTATGTGGCCCTCCAGGACGCATAGGTCCGTGGAATTTGAAGGGTCGCGTCGAGAGAGTCAAACCTTTTTCAGCAGGCTTAAAAGGGCCATCAACAACGTAAAACAGCTGACTGACGATATCCAAGATGATGCAGGGGCCAGGGCACCTATAACGGCCTCGTATGCTCATCACCAAAACCTATGGATGTTGACCAGTGTGCACCTGCACTGCAGGACCTGTGCTGACCCAGCAGGGTGCTGGGATTTCACTGACACCTCTTGGCTGGTGTCTGCATGGTGGGTGCGACATGTGTCCATGCCAGCATGCAGCAGTGACAGGGCTGGCTGCTAGAATTTGCTTGCATTACAGCTGCTCCGTCCAGAGCAGCTGAACAGATTGCAAGGCAGACAGAGCAGCAAACAGACCAAGCACTTGAGGACCGGTTCAGCGGACTGTACACATCACAGGGGCTTGCAGAGCTGTCGCAATGGGGGGTTAGCCAGCCCCGGCCAGTCCTAGCTAAACAATACTACCTCCCAGCTGTACAACCAAACACTTGATTGGAGCAAACAATGACAATGAAACTGGTTCATTGTATGATTGAAACACCAGGGACTGTTGTAATAAGATCGCAGAGGCTGAAGCTGCCCTGTCTGTCAACGAAAAGAAGTAGGTAGTGATGCATATGCGTGTACCAGGGACTGTTGGTCACCTCCTTGAGTTCATCACGAGCCCCACCAACACCTGTGTTTGGGAACTGATTGCAGTCGTAGTTGAACCTTTTTCAGTGCTATTGCTGCGTGGTTGCCCTTGCTCTCCATGTCAGCATGCATGATGAGGGTGTCAGGCTGTCAGCTTGCAGGGCCAGCTGGGCACCAAGGACCTCAAGACACCAACTGGAGCTGCTCAGTCCATGTTGTGTCAGACACTTGCAGGTGATCTCAAGCTGCTGCCCCACTTTGCTGCTCCCCCACCCCTTGCAAAGGTGCAGGTTGGCAAAGTTGTGCCAGTGGAATCAATGAGTATAGCTGTCAATGTTGCATGGCATGCCTGGCAGCTTCTCTCATGCAGCACTGCACCACCACTGTTGTTGCAACGTGGTGCTTGGCTGGGTGACACTCACTAGGCAATCAGACAGGGCAGGCAGGGCCTGCCACCACCTCCCCCTCAGGCTGCCCTCACACAACCACCAGACAGCCAGCCACATGACACCCCACAGAAGCCTTGCAGCCCCTGCCTGCTACTTCCTCTGCCTCTTGCCGCGGCCTGCCCCTGCGCCAGCTGCTGCAGCTGCCCTCTTCCTACCTCCCGGCTTCTGAGCTCCCTCTGTCAGCGCCCCTGACCCCTCCCCGTCCTCCTCAACAGCTGCAGCAGCTCCCACACCTACTGCAGCTGCAGCAACGCTGCTGGGCGGATGGTTTGTTGCTGCTGCCGCTGGCGGCGGGTGGCTGCTGCTGTCATCATTCACTCCTGCGGCAGCGGCAGCTGGCGGTTGGGGGCTGCTGCCACCATCGCCCGCTGCTGCTGTCTGGGGAGGGCTGCTGACAAGTTCAATCAAGCCCTCAGCAGCACTCCTGACCTGCTCATCCTGCAACATCTCCTTGGCAGACCGGGGGCTCAGCTCACTGCCAACAAGCAGCAGCCCCGTCTGCCCAGCAGCAGCCGCAGCAGCAGTGCTTCCCGAAGACTTCCTGCATGGGGAGTCCAGGGCCACACAGCCTTCTGGAGGTGCATCACCCATGCACTGATGTCCTACCGGACCTGGCCCTGTCACAGCTGGCCCTAGCCCGCTGCTGGCTGCTGCTGCTGCTGCCAAGGCATCCATACGGGCTGCTGCTGCTGCTGCTGCTGCTGCTGCTGCTGCTGCTGCTGCTGAGCCTGCAGCTGATGCCACCCAGGCGCCCTCCTGGCAAGATGACTCACCAGCCACACCACCTGCTGCTGCTGCTGCTGCTGTAGGGGCAGGTGAGGACCCCCGCCTAGGGTGCCTGGGTGGCTTTCCTGGCGCTGCTGCTGCTGCTGCTGCAGTCCCCGCTGGCTGCTGTTGCTGCTGGTGGAGACTGCTGCTCTGGTGTTTGAGGTATGTGCCTAGTGACACCCCCACAGAGCCGTCTACTGCCACCACCTTGATGGCTTTCGTGGCATCGTGGATGTGCCCACAGCCCCCTAGCTTCTTGAAGGCTGAGCAGCCCAGCCACTGCTGCTTGCTGTTGGGCAGCAGCCGGGGTGGCTGCTGCCACCAGCTGCCCCTCTGCTGCTTTGCTGTCACCAGCAGCACCTCCTTCCTGCTGCTGCTGTACAAGCCGTACACAGTGCCAGCAACGACTGCAGTGAGGTCGGCCGGTGTGCTGTGCTGCTCCTGCTGCTGCTGCTTGGTGACCGCGCCAGCTGAGGCTGCTGCTGCTGCTGCTGATGCGGCAGGGTTTTCACCTGCAGCTACAGCTGTAAGCGCCTCAGCTGCTTGCTGCAGCTGCACAGCCTCGCTGTTGCCAAGGATTGCAGGCTGCTGCTGCTGCTGCTGCGGCAGCAGCGCCGGTGACAGAGGCTTGCTGTCTGTAGTGTTGTTGCTGTCGCAGCTGAGCTTGGGCACGTACACCACCTTGGCAGTAACTGAGGGGGCGAGCGGCTCAGTGCCATGGCCGACATCTGTTACCATGTCACTGGGTACTGATGCTGTTGCTGCTGCTGCTGCTGCCGCTGACTCCTCCTGCAGCTGCTGCTGCCGTTGTTGCAGACGTGGTGAAGACCTGGGGCTGTTGGTCTCTGCGGCAGGTGATGCTGCCTCCTGCACCAAGGGTGTTCCTGTTGCCCCTGCTGCTGGCTCAACAGGACTCTCTGGTACAGCAGCAGCAGCAGCAGCAGCCACAGCTGCATCCGCTTCTGCCACTGCCCCAGCCTCGGCAGCAGCATTGTCCTGCGCAGCGGGTGCAGCAACTGCCGGAACAGCGAAAGAGGCAGCAGCTGCTGCTGCTGCTGCTGCTGCTGTAGAAACAAACACCAGGCCCTGCAGCTGCTGTGCCTGCTTGTTCTTGGCCCAGTGCTTGAGGAAGCTCTTGAGAGTGAACCCCTTGCTGCCATCTGTAGTGACAACATTGATGGCTGTGTCTGCACTGTGCTTGATGTGGGGCGGCCCTGCAAGCCGCATGAAGGCTGTCAGGGACAGCCAGCCATCACCACTGCCACCCTGCTGCTGCTGCTGCTGTTGCTGCTGCTGCTGCTGCTGCAGGATCTTGTGTGTGCTGCAGCTGAACCAGCCGCTGATTGGCCCACAGACAACAGCCACACAGTCCAAGTTGGCATTGCCTGCATCTGCACTGGGGTCCGGCCGCTGCTGCTGCTGCACTGCCGCTGGTGGCAGCACGTCTGCTGCATCTGGTGAGCCACCAGCAGCAGCAGCAGCAGCAGCAGCTGCAGTGCAACTTACAGCATCAGCCACCCTGTCCCCTGTGCCTTTGCTGACACTTTCGAGGGAGGACTTGGCTGCTGCTGCTGCTGCTGCAGGAGCCACTGTGTGTGGCAGCAAGCCGTCCTCTGGCTGCTGCATGTTGCGCTGGCGTGTTACCCGGGGGGTGCTGGCAGCGGCAGCAGCAGGTCGCTTGCGGGAGCCAGGCCTGGGGCGGCTTGTGACCTGTGCAGCAGCGTCATCGTCAGCATCCGTGTGCTGCTGCTGCTGCTGCTGCTGCTGTGGACTTGCGGGTCCCTTTTGGCAGCCAGCATTGGCATGGGGACGGCCGCCTGAGTGTGGCTGCTGCTGCTGCCCCTGTGATGGTGGCTCTGGGCTTGCTCCAGCAGCAGCCTGCTGCTGCTGCTGCTGCTGCTGGTGGTGGTCTTGTGACTTTGACTGCGGCTCTGGGCTCGCTGTTGCTGCTGCTCGTGCTGCTGCACCACAAGCCTTGCGTTGGCGGGTGATGCGCTTGGATGGGCCACACTGCTGCTCTTGTGATGACGGTGGCTCTGGAGTCGCCTCTACAGTGTCTTGCAGCTGCTGCTGCTGCTGCTCCTGTGACGCTGGCTCTGGCCATGTCGCTGCAGCAGCCTGCTGCTTATGCTCCTGTGAGGGTGGCTCTGGGCTTGACTCTGCAGCTGCTGCACCATGAGCCTTGCTTTGGCGGGTGGTGCGCCTGGCGGGACCATGCTGTTGCTGCTGCTGCTTCTGTGATGAGGGCAAGCCAGAGCTTGTAGTGTCCTGCTGCTGTTGCTGCTGTGGGTGCGGCTCTGGGCTTGCCTCTGCAGCATGCTGTTTCTGCTCCTGCAGCTGTGCACTAGCCTTTGGAGCTGCTGCTGCACCGCGGGCTTTTCCATGGCGGGTGATGCGCCTGGCTGGACCGTCCTGCTGCTGCTGCTGCTGCTGCTGCTGCTCCTGTGAAGATGGTGGCTCAGGGCTTGCACCTGCAGTGTCGCGGCTGCTGCTGCTGCTGCTTGTGTGACATTGGCTCTGGAGTTGCCTCTGCAGCACCACGGGCCCTGCTTTGGCGCGTGGTGCGCCTGGCAGGGCCACACTGCTGCTGCTGCTGCTGCTCCTGTGACGATGGTGGCTCAGGGCTCAGCTCCTCAACCGCATCACCAGCAGGCTGCTGCTGCTGCTGCTGCTGCTGCTGCTGCTTTGATGGTGGCTTCTGGCTCGTCACTGCAGCGGGCTGGTTCAGGCTGGCAGCACTCTTGGTGGTGGCTGCTGCACACGGCGGTGCCAGCTGCTGCTGCTGCTGCTGCTGCTGCTGCTTCGCCATGGGCTTCGATGCTGCTGCCGCTGCCTGGACCTTGTCAGCAGTACTGCTTGGCTGAACCAGGGGCTGAGCAGAAGCCAGTGCAGCCTGCTGCTGCTGCTGCAGCTGTCCTGGCTGTGTGCCTGCAGTATTGCCCTGTGTGACAGCTGCCTGCTGGGCTGCTGCTGCCTTGGCTGCAGCCCTGGCGGCCAGAATAGCAGGCTGCTGCTGCTGCTGCTGCTGCTGCTGTCCTGACTGTGTGCATGCGGCAGTGTCCCGCTTGGCTGCTGCTGCCTTGGTTGCAGCCTTGGCGGCCAAGATGGCAATCAAGCGCTGCCGAGCACCTGCTGCTGCAGGCTTTGGTGTTGTTGCTGCAGGTGCTGCTGCAGCAGGGGCACGTCCAGCTACCCCAGGAGCAGCAGCAGCAGCAGCTGCTGCTGCTGCTGCTGCTGCTGCTGCTGCTGCTGCTGCTGCAGGGGCTGTTGAAGCTATGTCAGCAGCAGCAGCTGCAGGGGTGGGTGAGGCTGCAGTAGCAGCGGGTGATGCTGCAGGGGGAGGTGTAGCAGCAGCTGCTGCTGCAGGGGCGGATGTACCTGCGTCTGTCTGCACACCACCACCATCAGCTGCTGCCTCTCCTGCTGCTGCTGGTGGTACATTCTCAGCGCTGCTGTGCACTGCTGCTCGGCCTGTTGGAAGACTGCTGGTAACCACATGCACCGCATGAGGGCTGTGGTCCGCACCTGCTGCAGCTGCTGCTGCTGCTGGGTCGCCTGGGATGCTGCTGTTGGCTACAGCTACCTCACCAGCTACGTCATCAGCTGCTGACTGTGGTGTGTCCTGTGCTTCTGCAGGCGGTGCGGTTGCGGCTGCTGCTGGGTAAGCTGGAGGACTGCTGCTGGTGTCCACACCCAGCACAGCGGCTGCTGGCTGTGGCCTGTCCTCAGCCTTTGCCGGCGCTGCTGGCAGGGGGTTGCTGCCCTCGCGGCTGCGGCTGGCTGAGCCCCTAACGCTGCTGTCTCCCCTGGCTTTGCTTGTGTCAGCCTGCCTGGGGCCTTTGCCTGCTGCCTCTCCCCCTGCTGCTGCTGCTGCTGCTGGACCAATGGGGGGACTGCTGGTGTCCACAGCCACCACAGCGGCTGCTGAATGCTGCCTGTTCTCAGCCTTTGCTGGGGCTGCAGGCAGTGGGTCGCTGCCCTTCAGGCTGCTGTTGTCTGCCCTGACCTCAGTTGTGCGGCCCTGCCTGGGGCCCTTGCGCACCTCTGGGCTAGTAGCTGTATCTGCAGCAGCATCTGAGTCACTGCCCGAATCCGAGCTTGCTGCATCTGCTGCTGTGTCATCAGCTGCAGCATCAGAAGCAGCAGCCGCTGCCGGCAGGTTGTGGCTGTTTGCCCCTTTGGTTTTGCGGGCAGCCCCTCCCTTGCGGCCAGTGGGTGGGCGGCTGTTTTCCTCCTGTGGCGTTGCTGCTGTTGCTGCTGATGGGGTAGGTGTGCGGCCCCGACTGATCGTCTGCTCACGAACCCCTGCCGCTGCCGCCGCAGCAGCACCCCTGGCAGTGGCAGCAGTGGCGGCAGAGGTGACCTTGGCACCCCGCATGCCCCTGCCGTAGGAGCTGAGGTCTTCCTCAGGGGCAGGTGCTGCTGCTTCCTGTGCTACTGCTATCAGCTCTGCACACTCCTGCTGTGTAGCCAGCCTGCTGATAGGCAGATCACAGGGCTGCTGCTGCTGCTGCTGCTGGTCGTCTGTAGTAGCAGCAACCTTGTGCGCAGCTGCCGCTGCAGCAAGCTGCTGCTGCTGCTGCTGCTGCATGGCCAGCCTATCCTCCCGGTCCTGCAGCTGCTTCAGCTCGTCATCACCGCGTGCCATGAGCTGGTTGAGTTCGCGCGCTGTGATGCTGCCGCTGCCTGCGCTGGCTGCTGTGGCTGTGTTGCTGCTGTCCAGGAGGGTCAGGAGGAACTGCCTGCGAGCTTCGTTGGAGGTTTGGCCATCAAAGAAACCACCTGAGGAGCCATACATGTGCGCGGGGGGAACTTGAATATATAATATGAATATCCATGAGGCTTGTGAGCACAAGTCAAGCCATGTGACGCACCACGGCTGGCCTGTACATGTAAGTACAATTGCGTGCTGCACGCACCACGACATGACTGCCTGTTGCGGGTTGTGCAAGTTTTGCTCTTGCCACCAAGGCACGCAGCATGACCAGCGATCATGCGCCGGTGATGTCGCAGACATTTACAGTACATGCAACATTGGGTCGCAGGGTCACAATGCACGTATTCACCTGTGATGCTGCTGTCCGCGAACTTTCTCTTCTGCTCCGCGACGTCCAGGATGTGCTCCTCGATGGTGTTGGCTGCCAGCAGGCGCAGCACCATCACCTCACGCGACTGCCCGATGCGGTGCGCACGGGCTTGCGCCTGCATGAAAGCACGCATGCGCAGTTCGGGACAACTCAACGTAGTAAGTTTGCAACACGATCATTTTGACAGTGCGTGGCTTACTGTCCTTGAGTACTTCTGGGCGGCCACGCGTTCAAGCAACAGAACCCTGAGCATCACAATCACTTCCAGCCGGGCCTTGCACCAACCATGCAGCAGCACCCACCTGCAGGTCTATCTGTGGGTTCCAGTCAGTGTCGTACATGATGACAGTGTCGGCTGACTGCAGGTTGAGGCCCACACCACCAGCCCTCAGGCTCAGTAGGAACAGGAACTGCCCGCTGCTGGGGTTGTTGAACCTGTCAATCATCTCAGCACGCTCAGCCCCACTGGTGGTGCCATCCAGCCTGGACCAGTTCCAACAGCCCCTGCAAAAACACAACAAGTGCCAAACAGACTACCTGATGAGCTGAACAAGTGCAGTTTGGGACACTGCTGCTGCTGCACACTGGTGGGTGTAGTGATGTGAGGCACGGGCTGGCTGGCTTGTGTGATCGCTGGCAGAGCAGCGCAGTCAGAATCGGCACTACTGAGCCGCCGAGTGTGCCGAAGGCTTCGTCGGCACAATCATTCAGTGAGAATCCAGTACACTGCAGGCTATGCACGCACTGTGCGCACCACCCACCTCCATGTGAGGTACTCCTCTATGTAGTCAAGGCAGCGTGTCATGGTGCAGAACAGCAGCACCTTGTGGCCACACGCCGACAGGCGCAGCAGCACCTGCAGGGAGGCACAACAGCCGCAACGGCATTGTACGTCACGCCAGCAGCCAACACACCCCACACACTCACACCCAATGTGTGAGGCCTGCTTTGCATGCAGCGTGAGACACAACCCTGTCGGCATTTGCAAGCGTCTGTTGATCATATTGTGTCTCTCTTTTGAGCCTCACCTGGTCCAGCATGTCCAGTTTGCCACACAGCCTCAGCACAGCAGGCAGCTGGCCTCCAGCACCAGGAGGTGCGTCACGCAGCAGCGCCTCCCCAAAGTCAGGGTGCAGCTTGCTGCAGACCACAGAAAAGGGTGCATGGCAGAGGGACACACCACCTGGTGAAAGAGGTACCGCTGAGGGTTGCAAACTTCAAGCGGCTTGCAATGCTCATGCGGTCCTTCGAGCTTCACTGGGCTGCTGCATTTGAGCGACATGGCAGCGTGTGGCCTGGCATTGGCAGCCTAGTAAAGCTGCAACGCATGCTTGAATAGTGACACCTGCAGATGCCCCACAATGCCGTCCTGACTTCTGGCCCAGTGCGGTCGCTTGCTGTTCGGGCATGTTGTCCCAGGTAGCTGCATCCATGCTTGACTGCTACGTAGCTATAGAGTCGAGCTTGCCCCGCCTCTTCCTCCCTCACAGTCCCCTGTTGTGTCAAGTTGGTTCTGTAAGATGCGCTGGATGCACAGCGGTGGGACAGCGCCTGAGGTGTCCTCGCGGTTGGTGCCCACCTGAGCATGGGGTGGTTGCAGATGTTGCGCAGCTCCATGACTGTATTGTTCACCCCCTTCACGCCCTTGAAGGCAGCCACTCCCCCAGCCCCCTTGTCTCCCTTGCCCTTGGCGCGCTCAGCCCTCAGTGCAGCCTTCACTGTGTCATACAGGGCCAGCTGGTAGGGGCTCAACCCACAGCGCAGGATCACCTCAGACTGCACACAACAGACGAGACAGCAAGGCCAAAGAAAGAAGGATCAATCAATATTGAGGGGAAAAGAGCGGGCAGGCGAGGTGAGGTGAGCAAAGGGGGCACAGGCAAGGACATCTGATGCATGATATACGCTGGCAATTGCCAACAGTGTATTATGTGCTTGACAACAGTCAACACGGAAAGCACATACACTCAAAAGCACAGATCTGTGCTTGGTCATCTGACCCACTGGGCTGAGCCGCCACAGCCCAGACCCGGACACGCCACCTGCAGCAGCCTTCAAAAAACATCAGACATGCATACACCGTGTCAACCAGTGTGCGCTCAGAGTAAACCAGTGCGTATACAGGATGCACAAACTTTCCGCCCTCACCTTCCCAGGCAGCTCTGTTGCCACTGCCTCCTTGAGCCTCCTCATCATGAAGGGCCTCAGCACACAGTGCAGGCGCCCAGTCAGCAGCAGGTACTCCTCCTCAGACAGCAGGCTGGCCTCAACACTGCTGCCAGCAGCACACGCAGCCACTGAGCCACCACCACGCGCAGCAGAGTCCCTGCAGGGCAGTGTCAAAGCAGGGTGTGTCAGGATATGGTTGTCGTCAGACGCCCACGGCACATGTACAGGTAATGACGGCCATGGTTCTCACAACACACGATGCGACTCATGTGTCCACGTACGGAGGGTACATTTGCACACAACCTTGGAGTGGAGTGGAGGGCTCATCATGTGTGGCGTGACGTTCCAAAGCGCATGCAATGTGCTGCAACGAAGACCAAGTGCCGCGGTAACCAGCCTGTAGCCATCAACCAGGAGAAGCACTACCAAATTCACCAGTCCCCGAACCACGCCCTTCTTACCTGATTGCCTGCATGGGTGCCCCAAACCACTCATCAAAGTCTGCTGCGCTGTTGAACACGTCTGGCATGAGGAAGTTGAGCAGCGCCCACAGCTCGCCCAGCTTGTTCTGAAGGGGGGTGCCTGGACAGCAGGACAGCAGGACACGTGCAGCAGAAGGGCACGTTTGTCAGCAATGGCCTGCATCACTTTGGGTATGTCTTGTCTGCACGAGCCACACTGCCAGTACCATGGTACCATGTCCTCATGCTGCGGTTCTTGCAAATCCACCCCAATACTGTGCTGCAGCCATCATGGAGCAGTTGATGTCCACTGCGCAAGAAGCGATGCACCCACCTACATTGACACACAGAATGTGAGAAAGAAGCGCAGGGCCAAGCACTATGTGCTGATACAAGCAGGGGGTGCGCTTTCGGTCGCTTCCTCCCCAGAGTGATTCAGGATACACTAGGCACCATAGGGGTAAAGCTGCTCGCACCTGTCAGCAGCAGTCTGTTCTTGGCCTTGAAGCAGCGCAGCTCCTGCACCAGCTTGCACTCAGCATTCTTCACCCTGCCAGCACATGACAGTGTTGCACAACAGTGGCGGACTTGAACATTGAGCTGGGCTTATGCTGAGCCCCTGGGGCCATCTCTTGTGCTTGACAAGCTAGTGTATGATGCGGCGACCCTGTGGTGTATGCATGCAAACCGTGCAAACCGTAGGCATATCCACACACCCACAGGCTGCAAAGTGTAGCCCTCACCTAGCGGGTGTGCAAATTTTACAGCTGCACTTGTTGAGGCAAATGTCAGAGCTTGCTGGCACTGCACACTGCAGCGCTGTCAGACAGCCACCCACCTGTGCCCCTCATCCACCACAATGCAGTGCCACTGCATGCGGCTCAGCCTGGGCCTGTCCTGGGCACCCATCAGCAGCTCATAGCTGGTCAGCAGCACATGGAACTTCTGCTTGGACACCTGCAACACCAGGGAACACAGTCGCAACCACAGCAGCCTGATACGTATCAGGCTGTTGTTGAGTATACTCAACAGCCCAAGGTGGCTGAGCAGGTCCACTGTCAGGGATGAAGTAGGGTCGAATATGTTGATGGTGGATTGTAAGGGGAGGAGCTGTAGCCGCACTGCGCTCCCAAGCTAGTGCTTGCTGTGCAGCAGATATCCAGCCTTGTGCTAATTAGCATTAGCATTAGTTTATAAACTCATGTCCGAGACCTATATTCATGAATCATGACCTCGTCGATGACAGCTCCAGCATACTTCAGCTCCCACACCCTGGCATGTATTTGATGTGTCAAGAAATGCATGCTTGCTCCTGCTTCCAGCCCTTGAGGTATTGAACAGGTACGCACGAGTCTTACTCGCCTGTTGGAAGTAGATTGCTGCGCGTGCCTCTGCAGACCCCTTGTACTCCACCACCTTCAGCTCAGGGGCCCAGCGTGCCAGCTCACCAGCCCAGTTGGACAGCACAGAGGCCGGGCACACGATCAGGAAGGGTCCGGTTGCCTGCTGAGTCTCCACAAAGTGGCATGCCATGGCGATCACCTGTCCACAGAAATACAGAAGGGCAGCAGATTGATGTTATCACCAATTACCGCCATGCGCTGTCCTGTGCTACACAATGCACAACAAAACTAGACACATCCTGGCGTATAGGAAGCAATCAAGCTCTGCCAGTGAAGTTCCTAGATCTTGGGTCACGAATGCGGGCTAGTGCAGAGCTGTGGGTGCCAGGTCAAGTCCTTGACCGACCGTGCTGGGGCCAGAGCACCCTGTGTTGACAAGATGGACACCCCACACTGCTGGCATGCTGCATTGTCACGCACAGCTGCAGTGCGCCACTATGTTTGCTCCAAACATAGTTAAGCACAGACTGAGCTGACACGGAACCATGTACAGGCTTCAGAAGCGAAGACATGCACAGTTTGGATCTGTTGAGACCTGTGGACTTGTCATCTTCCTGGACGTGTACTGAAATTTCCTCCATATGCTTTCCAAAGTTAGTAAATACAATGATAGATCATGCGTGCTCCAGGCTTGCTGCCTTCTTGTCCCGCAGGCAGGTGTCAGACCTACGGTACAGCCGTTGCAGGTCACGCTGTGTTACCAGACCCCTCGGATGTCAGCTGATGCCCTCACAGGACTATTTCTCGATGCTCTTTGCACAGAAGTCAGCGCAACGCTGTAAACAAGACAAGCCTGCTACAGCCGCACCCTGGAGTGGCAGTTCCCTCTGCGAATGACGCCTTGATCAAGCTCATCTCCTGCTGTATCCTCCACAAAATGGGCACAAGTATCGTCGGTGTTTGGGAGCAAGCCATCAAGCTGCTGCGGGAAGGGACAAGGGATCCTGCCAGCTGTGCAGATCGGTCTCTGTATGCTAGTGTGGCAGCCCAGCTTACCAAGCTGCGTAGCCTGCAACAGCCACCTAAGTCAACGCTGAAGAAGCTGGTGCAGCAGCAGGTGCGCCCACACACCAATGAGAGCAACCGCCAAGCCTTGAAGGCAGCCCAATTAGGAATGCACCTGTTGCAACCGCAAGATGCAGCTGCGCCTCACTGCGGGTCTGACTTCTTGATCAAGTAGTGTGAATACACTACTGACAGCAATCCAACCTGCACAACACATCTCCTGTTGTGTGCCCCTTGTACCCCCTGTTCCTGCCGCTGCTGCATCGCAGGTGCCCCTGCATCTTGGCAATGTTTTCTGCAAGGCAGCTCAGCACGGATGGATGTTGGGAGGCACAGATGCAGCACTAGCCCTACTGTCGGAGCTGCTTGGCACCTTCTTAGCCACAGGCATTCTCAAGGAGGGTGTCGGTGCCAGCAGCATAGCTATCAGCATGCGGCAGCAGCTGCAGCAAGCTGGGGTGCTGCAGCAGCTTGCTGCCGGCGTAGCAGCGACAACAGCAGACATGCGCAGCGAAGCAGCAGCCCTAGCAGGAATGAGCGAGGAGGAGCTGTGCTCAGACCTCGAGCGCTTCTTAGCCCGCAATGGCAAGGCATCAATGCTGGCCTACAAGCTGCAGACCATCGCAATTCAGTGCACCCTTTTCAGGGAGCTGTGGGGCTCTCAGGACCGGACAGCTGAAGCCAACAACAGCGCCTGGCTGTCAGACCCAAGCGGCTTTGCAGCAGCTGCCATGCAGCTGTGCAGTGCAGCGCTGCAGCATGCTAGCAGCGTGCTGCAGCACGTGCTGCCTGCTGTACAGCGGCGGGTGCCGCAGCAACAGGCTGCACTGCTGCAAGGCCAGCAGATAGCAGTCAAGTCGGCATTACAGCTGGGCAACGACCTTGCAATCGCACTGTCCCGCAGCCAGCTCCCTGTACCAGCCTGGTTAGCCAGCAGCCGCCGGATGTTTCAGAGCACCACACCTGCGGCCGGCGATGATCAACAGGCACAGCAGCTGCTGCTGTCAGCCCAGACCCTGCCCCTCATTGCGTCAATGCTGGCGTTGCAGGCATGTAGAGTTGTGAAGACATGCAGCCAGCACGCAGCTAAGGGGTTGGGAGGACGCAGCAGCAGCAGCAGCAGTAAGGCTGGTAAGAAGGGCAAAGGCAAAGGCAGCAAGGGCACGTGCGATGCCAGCAGCAGGGTTGATGACACCACCAGCAGCAGCAGCAGCAGCAGCACACCCAGTGCTGCTGATGGCAGCACCAGCAGCAGTACTACTAGCAAGGGTTTCACCCCCACACCCTGCCAGCTGCAGCTGTTTGAGCTATTGGGCTTGAGCCCCCAGCTGACTGCAGTGGTGGACCAGCTGCCTAGCCCCGAAGATGTACGGCAGCTATCCGTCTCTCTGGCCCTGTGTTCCCGCTACCACGACGCAGCTATGGGGGTGTTGACGACCACGCAAGGGCCGCAGACGCAGGGGGATCGGCAGCGCTGGCGGCTTGAGCAGCAGCTGTGGCTGCTGCTGCCGCCAGCGCTGCTGCCGGCTGCCAACGGCATCCTGGCAGCAGGCACTCCCAAGGACCCTACCCAGCAAGAGCTAGGGGAGTTGTGTGTTGAGCTGGTGTTTGAAAACAGTGCCAGGGCTCCTACTGCATCCAGTAACGTGAACCACTGGCTGCAGCTAGCAGGGGAGCGGGGGACAGACTACCGGCCTCCGCATGCCAACTGGATGGGGGAGGTGTTGGGAGAGGCGCTCCAGGCAGCAGATCAGATGGGCCTGTTACAGCAGACCCTGCCAGCTGCAGCTGCATCTTGCCCAAGCAGCAGCACAGCAGCAGCAGTAGCAGCAAACACCGGCAGCACCACAGATGCTGCAAAGAGTGAGACATGGCCCAGGCGAGTGACAAAGCTGGCACAGCTGCTGTCAATGCTGGTCCTCGCGAGCCACAAGTGGTTCTGCAGCGGCAGCAGCGCTGCAACTCCCCAACGTGGTGCAGCAGGTTTGGCTGCTGCTGCAGAGACCTCCTGCACTCCGTTGGTGTCGGAGCGGTTTGTGCTCGTCTGTACCGCAGTAGAGGCCGGACTGCGTGCAGCAACAGCAGCAGTGCAGTGCGGCAGCTACGTATACCCAAACCTGATCATGTGTGCTTGCGCGGGCTTTTTGGTGGGTCGGATGCAGCGAAGAGTGCCGGCTCCCCGCTTGCGCTGCACATGGGCCTGTGCGGGCCTGCAGCACTGGCACTGGAGCAGCGGCACTATTACAGTCTGCTCAGCACAGTGCAGAGACTGAGCTGTTGTCAGACGCAGCATGGCCTGTGCTGGGGCCAGCAGGTGGCCGACACATGCTGCTGGGCAGCTGCGCAAGCAGCAGTCCTGCTCTTGCAGGAAGCACCAGCCGTAGCAGGCTCAAGCACAGCAGCGGCGGCAGCAGCAGTAGACAAGCAGGGTCAGTCCAAGTCAGCTGCGGTGGTGCAGAAGGGCGACACGGCATACCTGCCCAGCTATCTTTGGCTATCTTTGGGCGCTTCTGCCGGACTAGGGCACAGCTGCTGCACCAGCTTACGCCCATCCTGCAGCTGCAGGCAACCGGGGCCGTACTACAGCAACAACAGAAGGAGCAACTTATGCAGCAGCTGAAGGATCTAGGGCAGGTGGATGGAATGGTGGCCACAGTGTCTGCATGGGTGGGTGGAGTAGCGTGCCACATGGCAACTGCAGCACTAGCAGCTGCTGCGGGTGGGGACGCACAGCAGTTCAGGCGGCAGCTGGAGTCGCTGTCAGCGAGCCTTCAAACAGCCATTGAGGAGGGTTTGAACGAGGGTTTGAGTGAAGCTTCACTGACAGCACTGGTGCAGCAGCTGCAGGCGACAGGGATGATGCTCAGCAGTGTGGCAGTGCCGCACTTCTGCAACAACCCCATCTGTCAGAATGTCAGTGGCCCCACAGACCTGCAGCTGGTGTCGGGGCGCAGCTGCATGTGTGCAGGGTGCCTCACAGCCCGCTACTGTGGGCGGGGCTGTCAGCGGCAGGCCTGGTCAAAGCATAAGGCTACTTGCAAGGTCCTGGCAGCTGCTGCAGCAGCATCAGCAGACCCCTAGTTGTGGGCAAGGCATGCCAGGCTTTCTTGCAAGAGTCTTATGCACAAGGTCTGCATCCCTTGATTGCAGAAGGTCTGCATCCCTTGAACTTGAGGCTAGTTGTTGAAGGGTCATGATCACAGCTGCTGGTCGCAAGCAGCAGCTGTTGGTTTCTGGACTTTTGCAATGATGTTTGTGCTCCCGGGCAGCAGCATGCTTCCCAGCGCATCACATGCAATGGTGTGCTTATTGTTGTGTGATTTGTAGTTGAACAGTTGCAGCGCGCACTGTAGCATATGATGTGTGCAGGTCGCTGTGCTTGTATGCAAATCGTGTATGCAAATGCGCCAAACTTTGCAGGGGATGGTGTGCGTTGGAACAAGCACAGTGTTGTTGATGTTGAAAATGGGTCACCTTAGTTGCGCTCCTCATCCAGCCTTGTGCCCTAGCCTCTGCCGTCGAGAGGTGGGCTTCTACAATGTGGGGTAGCATCTCATGAGCCTTGTTCGCTCCGTAGGAGGTGCACATGCGCTTCCTAAACTGTAGCAGTTAGAGTAACAGTCACTTTTACTGTTACTGTTGCTGTGACAGCAATAGTGACATTGAGAGCTTATTATTCACAGAACCACACTTGCCTGCACTGTCTTGCCGAGCCCCATGTCATCAGCCAGGATGCCGTTCAGGCCCTTCTCACACACACCAACCAGCCAGCGCAGACCCTGCAGGCAGCGCAGGCAGCACAGCACAGCATGGAACAGACGCGCGAGCACAAGGTACTGCTGCGGGTGGACTTTGAAGCATGATTTCCTGCCTCAAGAAAACCTTTGCATTCAGCCATAACCACTGCTACAGAATGCATCCGACACTGCATCAGACATCAGGTTGCAGCCTTTGTCACTGTACATGTGACATCAACTACAGCTTGTCTTTTGATCAGCATTCAGCACCGTACCAAAGCAAAAGTGCCTATGGGCACGGCACAAATCCCGATGCAAGCCTCAAACCATGGCCCTGCCGCACCTGCATCTGGTACTCCCTGAGGCTGCCTCCCTTCAGCATCTGTGGCTGTGCAGGTATGTCAGCAGGCAGAGTGGAGGCCAGGGCATCCCAGGTTGACAGCGCTCCCTTGCTGCTGCCGGCACCATCTCCTGCAAGGAATGCAGCCACACACACAGTGTACTTGTGAAGAAACAAAGCACTTCTGCATCTTTTGCACACAACAGCAGTGTCAGTACGTTGCTGGGCGGCTAGAGTGGATCAAGAGGTGGAACAGTATGGGAAGAAAGGTGTGCGTGCTGCCCTGGCCGGTCTGCTCAGTCTACATCCCACCGCTGTGGCTTGTGTAAAACTCAAGCTGCCAAGGTGGGCAGCAGCTACCATATGCTTGCATGCATGCATCTGCAGGACGACCACGAGCAGCAGCAGCCCACCTGCAGGTGCAGCCTTGGCCTGTGTGACATCACCCAGCTTGGCAGCAATCTGGGCCAGGCAGGAGTCTGTCTGGGCCAGCACCTGCTGCAGGCGGCTGTTCTTGGTCTGCTGCAGCAGGGCCATGTAGGAAGACATGTCACTGCTGCGCAGTGCAGCCACACGTGCTGAGGCAGCATCCTCACGCCTCTTCTGAGCTGCTGCTGCCTCATCCTGCATACGAGCGGGTTGGGCATGATGCAGCGCAGGAAGCAATCAGGATGATGATAATACCCAGGACAATTGCCGGTTGCTTTGGTGTCCAGCAAATGTGTTGGTGTGACCTGCCTTGTGGTCAGAGATGTCTGCAGGGCGCCAGGATCCAACGAATGCTTATAAAATCATACACATGCATGGGGCACAGACAGTTCCTGAAATCCTCACGCTGATGGCAGTATGCCAGCTCACACCAGTCAAGCCATGAACCCACCTTGTGCCACTTGAGTACCCCAGCAAGCAGCACCTTCCTCTTCACGTTGACAGCAGCACGCTGCGCCTGCCTCTGGCGCACAGCCTGCCCCAACCCCGAGGCCACAGCCCCCATGCCCCAGCGCTGCTTGCCGGCCACAGCACCTGGGTATCCTTGCACTCCCCATACAGAGGCCTCCAGTAGCAGCTGGGCCTTCACAGCTGCCTGGTGGCCCCTAAGGTGCTGTGCACGCTGCTTGATCAGCTGCCGCAGCTTCTGGCTAGTCTCTGACACGTTGGCGTCCTTCTCCTGCTGCTGCTTCTGTTGCTGCAGTGCTGTAAGGGAAGGACCTGGCTGTGCTGCAAGCATACTGGGGCTGTCAGTCTGGTCACCCGCGGTTGCTGCTGCTGTTGTGCTTGGCAAGGAAGGGCCTGCTGCAGCAGCTGGGGTCTGGCCTTGCACTGCAAGGGCAGTAACACATGCTGTGAGACTGCCTTCCTTAGATGCTGCTGCTGCTGGTGCTGATGCGGCTATTGCAGTTGCAGCAGTGGGTGCTGCAGCTGTGCTTGCCGCAGGCTGTTGACCTGGCTGGTGCTGCTGCTGCTGCTGCTGTGTGGTGGTTGTGTCTTTTGCGCTTTGGCTGGTAGAACTTTGTTTGCCTGAGGACTGCTGCTGGGGGTGCAGACTGTCCTGCTGCTGCAGCTTGCCCGCCTGTGTTGCTCCTGTGGGCTCCTGGTGCTGCTGCTGCTGGATGTCTACTGAGACAGCACTGCAGTTCCCAGCAGCTGCAACATCAGCAGCAACTGCAGCCAGGACACCCTTGACCAGGGAGCGCTGTTGGTCCTTCCGCTGCTGCTGAAGCCATGCTTGGTGCTGGGATGTGACTGTGCCAGGCTGTGCTGCACCCTGCCTGCTGGTGTTGCTGGTGTTGGCGCCTGCGGGGGCTGCACCTACTGCTGCACCTGCTGGTGGTGCTGATGCTGGTGCTGGTGATGGGTCTGTGCCCTGTGTGGTCCTGTTGGCTGGTGGTTGTGCTGCAGTGGGGGTCTGCGGCTGCTGCCTGGGTGGCTTGTTGTAAGGCTTTGGGCCCTTGGGGCTGCTGGCTGGAGCTGTGCTGGTGTTGGTGAGGTCTGAGAGGGGCAGACCCAATGGGCAGCAGCTGGGGTCAGGGGCACCCTCAACCAACTGCTGTGAGCTGCGCACTTGCTGCTGTTGCTGCTGCACACCTGGCCCCTGCTGCTGCTGTGGCTGGTGGCGCAGCAGCGCAGGCTGGCTTGGCGGGATAGGCGCTGCGGTCAGGGTGGTTGTGAAGGTAGCAGCTGAGGGGGTGTCCAGTATGCTTGCAGCGGCAGCAGCAGTGCTGTGGCTGGGGGTGTCTGGTCCTGACGCTGCTGCAGGGTGCTGTGGGTCGGTGCTGGGTGTGGTTGGGTGCTGCTGCTGCTGCTGGTGGCCCTGCAGCAGAAACCTGCAGGGAGGCGACCGGGGGGGGGGGTAGAGAAGAGTGTATGTGGAGACAGCACAACATCGGCTGTCACATGGGACCCATGTCACTTGGATGGTGCCCTTGCATGGCTGCTGGTGCTTCTTTCATGCTGCCAGGTGCTGCAAATGTTTCAGTCAGTGGCGTACAGCACACACAGCATGCTGGCAGAGCATGGATCAAGGCCAGAATATGCTGGCTGAGCAGCAGCTGGTGGAGATAGGAGCCCACCTTCCAAAGGCAGCAGGTGATGAGAAGCCTGGTAGGGTGGGACCTTGGACAGCAGAGGCAGAGCTGGCATCTTGCTCAAGGAGGTGCAGGGCCTGCAGTGATGGTAGGGCAAGCAGTACCACAGCACAGGATGATGGCGTATGCATAAGGCAGGGGGGAGGGGGGCAAGAGGAGAGACTCAAACCAAGAAATCCACACAACTGTTTGACCTGAAGCTGACCGGTTGCTGTTACAAGGTTGTTCGTTTTAAAGAACAACCAAAGAACACAGCCTTATGCTGGTGCACCAGCAAGCAAGGCGCTTCAAATCTGCCGGTGCATGCATATGGGACGAAGTTTGAAGCCTTACCTTCTGGTAGACCGACTGGAGCATTCCTGGTCGAATCTTGAGCTTGCTGCTGAGGATGTGTTGAGCAATGAAGCTTTCCAGGGCTGCTGCAGCTACAGGCTGGCTGGCCTGAGCAGCAACAGCCTGGCGCTGCTTGTCTGCCATCTGCCTAGGGCAAGCCTAGACAGTGTGGCTGCCAATTGCCGGCTTGAAGTCAAACAATGGTCGCGGAAGTAGTACAGTAGCTGTGCCCTGACCGCAATGTGGAGTTTACTGGGGATCCCTGCTGTTCTGATTTGAAAAAGTAAAGCGCTGAACCTGCTCCTTGACAGAAGATGTGGCGAAAGCTTTGACAGTTGTGTTTTTCAATGACGCTGTGGTCTATCCCTCCCGCTTGAACGATTCAAACTGCTTGAGACCTGAACCACAGCAATAAAACCACCACGCATGCCGGTCGCATACAACTCAGCGCAGTCCAGCTGTACCTTCAACGTGGTAATAATGAACTGCTTTCTTAGCTGGATGCCGGCCGCATGCTGTGAGCAGCACAGCACCTGTCATGACACACAGCACAGCACATGTGCTGTGCAGCACCATGACTATTCACCCGAATGGTAGCACGTTTAAAAAACAAGCAAAAAATTCCAAGTATTTACAATGACCGCGCGACAGCATGGCCACACGGTGTGGCCCACAGTGAGCAGATCACATCGTGACTGTACACGCATGTCAATGACACAACCCATCCGTCAGCTGTATATGTACAGCAGCCGTTTGGTAAACGCTACGATGAGTTTTTTCCCGTCATCAGCAATTGCACCCTCGTATGACAATCAGACTGTAGCAGATCTGAGGGTGCCACCCCAAGGCTCGTCGCGTTTGCTGTGCAACTCCACCATGGCCCTGGACCCGAAACTGTTCGAAAGCATCTCAACCATATCCTCGCTAGCTGAGCTGCCAGATCTTGAGTTCATATGGAAGCAGTATGATGCACAGGCAGGTGGTGCTGCTCGCAGTCTATCCCCACAACAGAACCGTGGCGCCGCCACCACCCTGACAAAAGCAGCTGCCAACTGTCTGCGCCTCGTGCTGGAAGAGCAGCAGACAGCAGGAGCAGACTCCAGGCCATGGAGCATGCCAACACAGGCCAGCACAGTCACAGCAGTGCGCATGGTCCTCCACGTCTTTGCAAGATTCAGCAGTGATTGGATCTTCAGCTTGATGTCAGCAAACAACAGCTCAGGGTATCGGGAAGCCCGTACTGCCGTGGAGAAAGCAGTACAGGATGCAGGTGAGACGGCAGGCATGTTGTACTGCTGGCATCAACATCACACATGGTGCTGCCAGACCGTGCAGTGCCTGCAATGCATGCGCGTCACCAATGCCCCTTGTGTGTCGCATCGAAACAATGCATGCAGTTGCGTTACAGCACATCCTGTTGCCTCCACTTGCTGAATCGACAGCATGCGCCCAGCAAATTCAGTGCATTGTTGCCAACTCGTGTGGCCAGTCTGTAGCAGTGAGGCCTCTTTTGGTTCGAGTGGGATGACGCCTCCCAGATGCCAACACTATCTACTTGCACGCAGCCGGGCGCCTGATATCTCACTCCATCCATTTGTCATGCTGTCTGTTATGCATCCTCCATGCATGTGTCATGCTGTCTGTGTTATCACACTACATTCACGTGTCATGCTGTGTGCCCCAGGCCTCATCCCTCTGCTGGCGTCAGCAGCCTCAGCCCTGGCAGCAGCCATGCAGCACGAGCAGCAGCAGCAGCAGCAGCAGCCGCACCAGCCCCCCACACCCTTGCCCGCCATCAGCTTGGCTGGCGAGGTCCTCAATGTGTGGGTTGTGTTGGTCCACTGCATCGCAGAGGCCCCTCAGATACCCACAGTCCTCTCCCACAAGCAGCTCTCAGCCTCAGTGGGTTCCATCACACAGCTAGCCCTGACTGTCTTGCGGTGCTGGGACGGCGCCACCAGCGCTCCTAGTTCCATGCACCGCGGCAGCAGCACCAGTGTCGGCATCCTAGGTGTCGACACTGACACCCCACCTGAGGAACTCTGGTCAGGGGGGGTCCAATGTGCAGCAGCAGTGCCAGACCTCATCAGCGATGCATGGAGAAAGCAGGTCGGCAGGGAGTTGCAAGAGTCAGGTCGGCGGCTGCCACCAACGGGTCTGTGCAGCAGCCGGGCCGTGAACGAAGCCATGTCAGTATCAACTGCAGCACCACTGGCGTTGTTTCACCTTGGGGTGGTGTCTGAGCTGGTGCACAGGCAGTGGGGCGGCCAGCAGCAGCAGCAGCAGCAGCAGGGGATGATGCAGGTTACCTGTGAGCTCTTCACAGGCCTAGGTATGGCAGCCATGGCCGCATCCCCGCAGCCGGTGGTGCAGTACATGGGGCTCGATAAGCTGCATGTGCTCAATGCGCTGCAAGCGGCCTACCAGACCGCCTCAATGCGCAGCCAGGCATCTTCCCTAGCAGCACACTGTGCTGCCTCATGGGGTGTGGAGGGGCTCCAAGCTGACAGCTTGAGTAAACTCAGTTCCACAGGCTTTTCAGCAGGGGTACATGGCACCGTAGTGCAGCTGGTGCTGCAGCTGCTGTCCCTGTGTGCTCCTTACAAGGGCCATGAGGATCTGAAGGTGCTCACTACTGGACTGAAGATGCTACAGCTGGCGCTGAGTGATGCTGTGCTGCTACAGCACATACAGCACGCCTTTGCTGACGTCATCAGCGGCAGTACAGCCGTCACTAGTGACGTCAGCAGTAGTGCTGCTGCCAGCAGCAGCAGCACGGCAGCAGTAGTGTCACCTTCGCCTGAGGAGCTTGCAAATGCAATCCTCGGACGGCTTGTGACAGTTGTGGGGCCGTTGTGTGTCAAGGGCCAGGCGGATCATCCATTTGCTGCACAGCTGTTCCCACCCATGCCCTGGGCGGAGCTGTTAGCAGCAGAGGAGGGTGGGGACCTGCTGCCGCTGTTTGGCGGCCTCTTGAGGGATGTCCTGCTGGTGATGAGCCCTGCAGGTGCGTGAGGTGTGTGTGTTAGCACAGGGTTTACTTGTGTAGCTAGCATACTATGGACATGCAAGTCACATGCAAGCAGTCTATGAGGCACACCAACATTGTCCGGCTAGTGTGGGGGGGGGGGGAGGATGCCATGCATGGTGCATGTTTTTTGGAGGGGGGGGGGGAGGGGTGTGTGAGGGTGGGGACCTGCTGCTGCTGTGTACAAGGGAACACTGCTGGTGATGAGCCTTGCAGGTTCGTGGGGCAAGGGGGTTGGGGATGACGGGGGAGCATTGATAAGGGGTGGTGCAAATGCATTGTTTGGGTCGTGAGTCTGTTTGGCGGGGCCCGGGAGGGGGGGGGGGCGCAGACGGCACGTGTCCTGCTGTTCATGAGCATGCAAATGCATTGCAGCATGAGTTTGTGGGATTACAAATTGTGTCAGCATGAGCGCAGAACGTAATGTGTGCAAGACAGCTGCAGTGACTGACTGCGCCCCTGACGGCTTCACTTCGTCACCTTACTGTGCTGGCATATTTACAGGTGCCACCGCTGCTCTGGCCGCCGCCTACCAGTCACAGCCCGTCATTGCTGCTGAAACCCTGTCACTGCCTTGCTGCTCTGTTATCCTCTCAGGTGCTACTGCTGCTCTGGCTACCGCCTACCAGTCAAAGCCTGTCATTGCCGCTCAAACCCTGGAGTGGGTGTTGCGCGGCTGCATCAGGGTGGAGACACCCAACGGCCTCTCCAACCGCTCATGCGGACCCGGCCCACCCATTGGCACATGCAGCACAGAGCTCGACCCAGCCAGACCAGCCCCTTATGAGGCCCACGCATTCGCCACTGCTGCTGGTGCAGCTCCCGCTGCAGCTGCTGGCAGATTGCCGGTGCTGCACAGCAGTGCAGCAGTTGAAGCAGCAGGGCGTGCAGGGCCGGGCACTGTACCTGTTGGCAGTACGTCACTGTCAGAGTGCCTGAAAGATGAGCTAGGCTGTCTGGTGCTGCTGTGCCACAGGGTGGTGCTAGGGGTGTCTGCTGTGGGACCCTTCCGGCAGCAGCACCCCACGAGTGGCAGCAATGGCGGCGGCGCGGCGGCTGGTGGCAGCGATGGCAGCAGCACGGCGGCTGGTAGGAGTGGGGTGTCTGAAGCAGGAGTCAAGCATCAGGTTGCTGTCATGAACAGCTGCTTGAAGCTCCTGAACCGTCTGGCTGTGCCTGCAGGTGAGCGGGGATTTGCATTGCTAGTGGCTGTGTTTACTGACAAGGTTGATTGAGTGCCTGGTTGTTGTGCATGCCTGTAAACACTGCAAACAATTCCTTTCCAGCAGACGCCGCAGTGTAGCTAAGGTTTCAATACTTAACTGCACTGAGTGGCGCTGATTGCCAGCCGTGACAAGGGCAACATCATGTCTGCATCGACAATGCTGATTGATGCGCTTGCTGTGAACAGCCTGACCATCATGTCTGCATTGACAACACCAGTCCTTGTGTACACAGTGTCCTTTGTGACAGCTTGTGAGGGCACAAGACGGAACCTTGTGCTGCCCCAACAAAATGTACAATTGTGTCCTGTGCAACAGATGATGAGGGCACAGATGATGACAATATGGATGACTCATCATATGACGGTGGCAGCGACGCTGGCCGCAGAGGCAGCCGCAACCTCACCCATGCAGCAAAGTGGTGGGCCTGCCAGGCTGCTGCTGCTGCAGCCGCATTTGGGATAAAACTTGCTACTGCAGTTGGAGGCGACGGCATCAGTAGCAGCAGCTTGTTGAAGCTACACAACGCCGGGCTGTCTGTGGCAGCGAGGGGCTTACTGTTCGTGTCGCGCAACATGAACGAAGGCAGCAGCTGTGCTACAGACCCCCAGCACAGGGCCCAGCGGGTTGACTTGATCAGCAGCATTCTCAGCAGCTGCATGGTTTTGCAGGATGCATTGGAGGCGCTGAAAAACCCTGAGGGGAGGGAGACCCTGCTTGAACTGCAGTTGCTGGGCTGCTCTCTGCTGGATCAACTGACAGAAGGGGTTGAGGTGCAGGCCACGGCGCTGTCAGTGCAGCAGGTGTTGACAGGGGTGGCTGAAGACTTGGAGCGGTTTTGTGTGGGAGTGGCTGCACAGGTGCCGGCCAGCTTCGGCTGCAACTACATCGGTGAGCTTTTGGTTAGTGATCTTGGGTGCCATCGGCAACTCGTCAGTCATTTTGTGAGGGGATGTTGTGAGAGTTGAAGCCGAACATCGAGTGAGGGGCATTTGCTACTGCTAATCATCACGCTGATATTGTCAAACCTGCGCTGCTTTTGTGTTTGCTATGGCAGTGCAGCTGTCCCTAGCATGTTGTGGCACACGCCAGCGCACAGCCACTCTTCCTGCCTCAATATTTTTGGGGGGGAGGTTGTTACAAGTATATACTTTCACCGCAAAGCGGTACTCTCTACACTTGATCGCTGGGCATATATGTGCAGCTGCTATCATGTAATATGTGCAGCTGCTGTCATGTAAGGACCCTGTTGCTTGGCGGGCTCAATGGCTCAACCGGCTTGCCGTGTATGCCCTGCCTGTGTTTGCAGAGTGCATGAACTTGCTGGAGGGGTCGGAGCTGAGTGTGGCTGCCAGCAAGTGCTCCAGATGCAAGCTCGCATACTTCTGTTCCAAGGTAGGTATGCGCAGGACCCCTGCAGTACGCTTCTAGATGTGGCGGGGCGTTGTGCTGGTGTTGCACTGCCGCCCCTGGCTGAGTCCGTCCTTGCAGTGCTGCCCGGGCCACTGAGCATGGCCCACACATGTGACTGATCGTCTCTACAACCATCGCTTCACACAAGTTCAAGCTGGAGTGATGCAAACACACACATGCTGTGAGCCCTGACGCAGCAAGTACAAACCCTTAGCAAGCCGCGTGAGCCTTCAAGGCACCTGGGGCCCAGCTGTCTTCTAAGGGCGTGTGGGCTCTTGCCACTCACTCATGTTGTCGGCGTGAGGTTCATGGCCACAGGTGTGACATTTATGGATTGATTGAGTGCAGCTCCACAACTGCAATTGTGAGGTGCAGCTTGGGCTCATGCTGCCTTTTTGCCTTGCCCGCCATCGTTCTTTTGCACCTGCAGGAGTGCCAGGCCGCGTACTGGAAGCAGCATAAGGAGGCATGCCATGCCCTCAAGCCTGCAGCTGTGTGAGGTGGTGCCTGGGCAGTGCAGGTGGAGTGGGGACAGCAGCACGGCGTTGATGACCAGCATTATCTGCAGCAGGAGCTTCCTGCTGATCCAGCGGGATTGAAGAGGGTGCTGCAGGAGGATGAGAACGCTGGCAGTGGCGGCAAGGCAGGGTTTGCAGTTGGTTTCAGCAGTGTCGTCCTCTTGTGTGGTTTGCTCTGCCTGTAGTTTTGACTGAAGGGCTGGTATCAGCACAAGCTGGGTGGCTGATATCCATGTGTGTACGGTTGTTGCGCAAAACGGTCAGGGCACCTGCAGTGCACGCAGATGGCCACAAGCTACTGCCCCATGGGTGCTGCTCCGCAGATGCTTCAACATATGTATGGTTTGCATGTCATTTTATGACGTACATCAAGGACAATGCACAGGAACAAGCAGCTTGGCTGGGGCATGGGGTCAGATGTGCTGTGCAACTTGATGAGATAGGGGAGACACCAGCAACCTTGGAATTTGCATTTTCAAGAGTATATGAGCGCGCGGGCAAAGACACAAAATAAAATGTGGCGTGGCTGTCCTTCACAATGCGCTGAGCCGGCAGCTAGCAGAAACGTAAGCCCCACCCCAGCCTGCCAAGCCGGGTCTGGCATCGACTGGTGTAGTGAACTGTTGAACTGGGTCATGTTTCACACCTATCTGTGACTGCTGTGAGAATGGTTGTACGCATTCACCAAACTGCCCGGCCGCTTGCATGACCTAGCAAACCAGATGCAAACTGCCAGGCCGGGTTTATTTTTTTCCGTCTCTCAATGAGGCCCTTAAATATGAAATGGCGCATCTGGCTGCAACCGAATAATTCCGCAGCAGCAACGTTTCAATGCAATGCGCATGTTGCATGCGTATGTGCAGCTTCACTTAGCGCCACGTTCGACCGACCTGCATCCGCCAATCAGCAGGGTTCAACCCGGCAGCAGTGCAATGAACACTGTGCTCCTCTCCTCGGGTCGCTTCGTTTTTTTTCGCCAATCAAGTTGCAGCCATGTCCGCGTTCCCGCTAGGCGACGACGAACTCGTCTCTGTCCTGCGACGCCTGCCAACAGCACATCTCCTGGGGAGCTGCAGCCTCGTCAGCACACAGTTCCGGCGAGCAGCAACCGCAGCAACGACTGACGGCATCACCGTGCGGGCAGGGTCCATCAACAGCAGCAGCTTCCAGCAGTGGCTTCAGCAGCATGGACGAGCTCTCAAGGGCCTGAAAGTACTGCCAAGCAACACTGGCAAAGTTGAGAAGGCCCTCCCTGCCAACCTGCTGCAGCAGCTGCCAAATCTGTCCAGTCTCCTTCTTGGAGATGCCATCCTCACCGGCCATTTCTGGCGGCAGTTGCCGCATATGACAGGCCTCACCCTGCTGTCTGTCAGAATGCACAGCAGGATTCCCAGCGATGTTCTCAACCCCGCCCTGCCTCGCCTGCCACCGGCTGAGCACCTCAGGAAGCTGTCGCTCAGCGCTCATCAAGATGACATCAGCAGCAGTGCAACCCCTGTCTTCAGCCAGATGACCGCTCTGTCGCAGCTCTCACTCAGGTGCTTTTCCCTTGAGCCTGTTGTCCTTCAACAGCTTACCCAACTGGAGGACTTGCGCCTTAGTGCTTTTGTTTTCACAGGCACACAAGGGAAGGACCCTGCGCTTTTTGCGCTGCTGGAACAACTCCCACACCTCACCCAGCTGCAGCTCAACGGGAACCTCGCGTCGCAGTGCGACCCACGGGTTCGCAACGACGCGGCAGCATTTGCTGCACTGGCCGTCATCACGACCAGGACTAGGCTGCAACACCTGAAGCTGCACCTTGCACTGCCAGAGGCAGCTTGGAGCGTGCTGTTCTCTGCAGAGTGTCAGCTTGCTGGCCTGAGGTCACTCAGCATCTCAGGCTGCAGCCGCCGGCGTGAGCCCTGCGTGTGCAGCCCAGCCACCTTCCCAGGCTTCAGCTGCCTCACCGGGCTGCAGCAACTGCACCTCAAGGACTTTACCTTGGATTCAGATGTGCTGAGGAAGCTGACAACGTTGCAAGGGCTGCAGCTGCAGGACGTGCAGCTACGCAGCCCCACACATGCAGCTGCACTGCTTGAAATGCTCCCTGAGTTCAAGCAGCTTCGGCTCTTGGCTGTTGAGTCAGGTAGCGTCACAGGCGACTGGGGCGCTGCCCCTCTGCCAGTGCACGCCTTCCCGTCTCCACAGGTGTTGACCAGCCAGCAGCTGCAACACTTCAGGCTGGGCTGGGTACGGCTTCGAGGCCACTTCTGGCAGCAGCTGTTTCAGTTGCAGGGACTACTGCCATTCTTGCAAGGCCAACCGAGAGGGGCAGCCTATCCAGCAGCTGGCGATGCTCGCGCCATGGCCACAGTGCCAGCAGTATGCAGCTGGATGCTGGTAGACGCTGGTTCTGCAACTGGTGTGGCAACTAAGGTGGGGTATGTCAGCACAGAAGAGGTTGAGAATTTGGCGCAATCCTTCCCACAGCTTACCAGCTGCGCTATCAGCCTTGACCCTGCAGGGGTGCAGCTGGATGCATTACACGCCCTGACAGCACTTCAGGAGCTGTCCATCAGCCACGCGTCAGCAGACACACCGCAAAGCCTGGCAGCGGCGTTCAAACATACGGCCTCCCTCAAGTCGCTGCAGCTGTGGTTCCATGGGTTGGATTGTGGGGCGGAGTGCAGCAGCGGGCACCAGCTGCAGGCACTGACAGCGCTGACCCAGCTTACACGGCTGGTGTGTGGGTGCTACTGTGAGGCTGCATGCAGCAGCAGCTGCCCAGAAGGTGACGACCCAGGCACATTGTTTGAGGGGCGATGCCCGGTAAGTAGTGCTGCTCAGATCGTGTCTACAGAGGTGGCATGCAAGCTGGGATGTTATGTACAAGAGCACTTGCATCACGTTGCAGCTCGTCATCGAGTCTTCCACCGTCCGGCAGTGCCGGAGAGGCTTGCAAGGAACATCGATCCACATCGCAATGTCTTGCAGTATAGCCGACAGGAAGCATGAGTGGCCAGGGGCCTCCTTGTGGCCCACCTGGTGCTGATTGGCAGCTTGCTGCCAGCTCCTTGCCTAGTCAGATAGCAAGCTGCATCATGGTGTCAATGCCGCACATGTTGGGCACACACTCAAAAGCATCTGTGATCATAGATTGATGAGAGCAGTGCAGTGCCACTGAGTGCATCGGCAAGTGCAGCAGATGCCTTAGACTGCGTGTGTAAGCATGTGTACAGTCTATTAGCTGCCCTTGACACTATAAGGACACGAATAAATGTTTGGGTGGAGTAGCTCGCATCAACTGCACACAACCACCAAACTGTTCATGTTTGTGCTTTGCAGACCAACATGAAGCCAGCTCCTTCTGTCTGGAAGCAGCTGATGAGGCAATGCAGTGGTGGTGTCCTCCAAGAGGTGATGATGCGCTGTGTGGTGTCTTAGGGGTATCATGGAGGCTGCAGCTGTTTCAAGTTGTCCTTGCCCGGCCTTGAAGGCGGCCTATGCAAAGCAAACAATTGTGCCATGGCAATGCCAACAGTCTTGGTGATGAAGCATGAGGGGGATGATGTCATGCACGTTGCATGCTTGACGGAGTTTGCAACGCGTATGTTTTGTTGATGTTGTCATGCTGAAGGCAGTTGAAGCAGTTGGGTTGTGGTGGGTGCTGCAAGGGCCAGAGCTGTGCGCATAGTGTCACACGTGGCGTGTGAAACCACATCTTGAGGTCACATTACACGGATCATGGCAAACCACCAACACGGCATGTCAAACACCTGCCTTAGCACGCTGCCTCATGCTGGCCAGCAACTTGCTCTCCACTTCAGGGTATCTGTCATTGAGTGCCTGCCTATCCGATACGACCCCCACCAGTTAGCTGCCGCTCACCGGTCACAAAACTAGCTTAGCCAGAGAGACTCTGTTTGCGGCAACCATCTTGTTGGCACCCCACTGCAGGGCTCAAATTCAACAGCACAGAAATATGGCGCCGCCATGTTGAACAACTGAACCACACAACGTGGGACTGGGCTGTTCAATCTACTTTGAAAAGCGACGAGCAAGTACCCTCTCACACCACTACAGTGCATTCCTCGGCTGCAATGGCGCACTATCACCTCCCGAAAGCCTTCAGCAGCTTCCCAAACATGAAGCACAAAACCGCCAACAGCTGCCCGACAGCTGCCCGCACCAAGATGCCTACAACATCAGGCCAAGCACTGATTGTGCTCATAGCACACTCTGTCACCAGCTGTGACGCAATCGTTGGACTGTTTCGCCCCACCTGCAGCCACAGCCAAGACGTAATGGCAGTGTACAGCATGCGTCAGGCATTGTGCAGCAGCCATCGAAGTGTGACAATGCGATGTGTCCACGGCTTGCTGCCAATTCTATCGCAGCAACTGATAAGCATACCAGTGTGGTTTGACCAGTCGACGCAGCCGCTGCTCTGAGAGCAGCATCGCTGCAGGCACCCACCTTGTGCAGCAACAGCCATTTTGGCCTGTCACTCCAAAGCTGCGTCAGGCAGGTCAGGGTGGTGAGCTGCAGCATGTCGCGCACGCTGACAGATGAGTCACACCCCAGGGACAGATGCCTCAGCTGCTGCAGCCCTGCCAGCTGCCTCAACATGCCGCTGCTCACTCCTGCAAGCTCCAGGTGTGTCAGCTCCTGCAGCTGCCGCAGGGGCTCCAGACTGGCCCCCGGCTGCACAGCAAAGCGCCCGACCCTGAGATCCCGGCAGCGGCTGCACATTGCAGCAACGCCCACTGCATTTAAAGGCGTTTCACAGCCGCAAACGCAGTATCCCTGGTGATAATCAAGCAAGGTGTCAAGCCTGGTGAGACTTGAAAGGTCGTGGCAGAGCAAGAATGCATGGTTCCATGCGTCAGATTGCAGCTGGCATATCACCCGCAGGGACTGGAGCTTGCTGCTAGCCACCAAGGCTGTGTAGGCAGCACCAGTTTGCAGCCTGAGTAGGTCTTCACCAATCCGATCTGTGACCAAGTTCAAGTGCCGCAGCTGCTGCAAGTTGGCAAAGGATGACAGGAGGGCCTCCGTGGAGCCAGTGCGTTGGCGCGGTGCGATGAATGTGGCTGAGAGGAGTGCCAGGTGTGTGAGCTGTGTCAAGGAGCTCAGCACATCTGCCTCAAGCTCACAATGACACAGCCTGAGCTCTTGCAGTGAAGTGAGCTGCGCCAGGCTGGGGGTGCAGCTGAGGCCTCCGGAGCTGATTTGTAAGGGGTGATATGGTGATGCAAACGCCTCAAACGTCAACAGCTCAGGCAGCTGAGCAGCTGAGCTCAGCACTTCCTGCCAGGCAGCGCTGCTTGGAAGAGGCAGGTGCAGCTTCAGGTGCTGCAGCCTGCTGCTAGTAGTGATGGCAGCAAACCCAGTGCACCCTGCCGCACCACTGCCAGCTGTAATATTGCTGTCGCTGCTGAGCTGCAGCTGAGTGAGGTGTGGCAGCTGAGAGAGTAACCCAAGGACTGCTGAGTCCTGGCCGTGTGCGCCTGTGAACCTGCTTGCACTAAGGTGCAGGTCCTCCAGCTGTGTGAGCTGTTGCAGGGCCACAGGCTCCAGGGTGTCACATGCCAGTGACAGCTGCTGCAGAGCGGTCAGCTGGCTGAAGACAGATGCTTCACTGCTGCTGATGAGCGCATGCTGTGCAGTGAGCGACAGCTTCCTGAGGTGCTGCAGGCGAGGCAGGGCGAAGGTGAAGACGTCAACGGATGTGCTGTCATGCACGCCGACAGACAGCTGGGTGAGGCCTGTGAAGTCTGGAAGGTGCTGCCAGAAGCTGTCACGGACGGTGATGCCATCCCCAAGCAAGAGGCTGGACAGATCTGGCAGCAGCTGCAGCATGGCCACAGGGAGGTCTTGCTGCCAATCGTCCAGGGTTCTTTGGAGCACTTCAATGCCCTTGACAGCGTGTCCATGGTGGTGCAGCCATTGCTGGAAGCTGCTGCTGCTGAGAACCCCCGCCCTGACGGCTATCCTGCCGGTCGTAGCTGCTGTTGCTGCTCGCCTAAACTGCGTGCTCACAAGGCTGCAGCTCCCCAGGCGTTGTTCTTGGGGCAACCAGCGTAGGACATCAACCAGCTCGTCATCTCCCAGGACGCATTGTCTCTTGCGCTGCAAAGTCGATTGAATGTTTTTTTTCTGATACATGCGTGAGTTTGTTATTTCTTCAAGGCAGCATGACAGTGGTGTTCGCTCGGCGCGCGGGTCGCCAGGTGAAGGTCGGTCGCGGCTGGCACAATGGAGGAGGGGCGACATAGTTTGTTGTATGTTACAAGCCACTACATTTCAGCCGGGGGTACCATCTGTCGTCACGACGACGAAAACAGACTGCTTCTGTGCTGTGGCTGTGCTGGCAGTCCATATGGGTCACTCATTCCCTGCCACTACCTGCGCCCTATGTGGCTTGCCCCTGCTACAACACAACCCGATCTTGGCACACCCACATTGTCGGGCAGATCTGATTGTGGCAGCATAGATGTGACGTTCAACGTTCTGCGGCAGAATGGAGGTGATGTGGCCCACACTAGGAGCTGTTTGCGGGAGTGCCAGGGTACCGGTAGTGTAGTTCTGTGATGGTTCCAATTCTTTTTGTGACATTCAGCAGCAGCCTGATGCATCAGCTGCAGCTGGCAACGGGAGTGTAATCTGCATCAAAAGCAAATTACAGCAGGCCAGGCCATTCCTGGTTGCATGCAGCCAAACAAACCAAGACGGGGTGCTCAGAACAAGAACACCCAATGCAATCAACCCCTCTGGCCGCGTCAGTCAGGCACAACAGGTTGCTTTGGCCACAGCAGATATGGGATTGACACGCTCCGCACCTTGGCGCAGTTGCTGCCAATCACACGCGTGCAATCAAGCTCCATGCAGAACTACAGCTGGGTGCCTTGAACAAAGAAATGGTGGTGGCTGCCTTGCGGCAAGCCTGACACGCTAGGAAACCACACAACGCATCTCCGCTGCTGCTGACGGCTGATCAACATCACCACCACTGCAGTGCCTCATCAGCTGTTTCCACACTGGGGCAGCCGGCTGTAGGTCAGTCTGCAAAGCACAAAGACCAGCAGTACGTCAGTTGTGCGCAGTCACTTTGTGCCGTCCCAGCTGAGTCAGTTGGGCAATTGTTGTAACCCAAAAGGCGGGCCACTCAAAGTGTGAGACTCTAGAGAGGGCGTACATGTCAGAGTCAACACCGTGCGATCCGGTCGCATCACCCTTCTAAAGGCATGAGTCTCAGACTGCAACATACTCTTGAGCAACATACGTGATGCTCACATATCGCTAAGATTGCCAGGGGGGGGCACAATGCAGCCTGCGTGTCTCTGAACAGCTGACGGCTGCGGCGCCGCCGGCTGCGGAGCCGGCTTGCTGGTTAGTTACTTCCACTAGGTCACAACCTCCTCTAGTTGCATGATGTCAATCAGTGTGCAGCTCGGAGATGTACACCACAACGACTTGAAGCACTCTGTGCTCAGTGCAACTGGGTGACCCAGTTGTGTCATGTATACGCATAGATGTGTACCAAAGCATCCCTAGCCGCCTGTTCAACCCAGGAACGCCACTCACCGGGCCTCGTCCCTCAAACAGTGTGCCTGGCACTGCACCGGCAGGGCTGCTGCTGCATGCAGCCTCACAGTAGCACCCACACACCAGCCGTGTAAGCTGGGTCAGCGCTGTCAGTGCCTGAAACTGGTGCCTGTTGCTGCACTCCTCCCCGCAGTCCATCCCGTGGAACCACAGCTGCAGCAACCTGAGGCTGCCTGTGTGCTGTACAGCTGTTGCCAGGCTCGGCGGCGTGTCTGCTGACGCGTGGCTGATGGACAACTCCTGCAGGTCTGTCAGGGCGCCTAGTGCATCCAGCTGCACCCCTGCAGGGTCAAGGCTGACAGCAAAGCTGATAATCCGATAATCTTCCGGGGGGAAGTACTGTGTCAAATCGCTGAGATCCTGTGTGCTGACATGGTTCACCTTTGTCGCCACACACCTTTGTACTGCCCCAATGGGCCAACATTCAACAAACATGCAGTTGCCTAGTGCTGGGACTGTGGAGTTGCCAGCTGCTGGGTGGCCCGCAGCAGCTCTCCAAGTACGTCAGCAGGGGCTGTGCAAACAGCTGCGTCCAAAACTTGCTGCGCAGCTGCAGCAAGCCCAGTTTGACATGCAGCAGCCGCCTGCTGGCAAACGCTTCTGGGCTTGGGAAGGTATGCACTGCACTGAACAGCGGGACATCGTCCCTTCCACTCCGCAATGCGCCACTGTATAAGTCCACTGCCAAAAGCCGCAGCTGCTTAATCTGTGGCAGTATGTCCATCAGTGCGTCTTCTTGGGCTGTGCTTTCCACCTCCGTATGCCGCAGTTGCAGCATTTGCAGAGCTGGTAGTCCCAGAAGCACTCTTGGCTCCATCTTGAAGATGAAACCCGTGAGCTTCAGCCTCTGCAGTGCGGTGAGGCTGCTGAACCCTGGGAAGGTGGCGGGGCTGCACACACAGCGCCCAGGGCTGCCTCCAATGTCCAGCGACTTGAGGTGCGGCAGCAGACAATCTGCAGGGAAGATTGCCTCCCAGGCTGCTTCAGGCAGGCTTAGACAACGCAGCTTCAGGTGCTGCAGGCTGCTGCTGGTTGTGATGGCTGAGAATGCCGCATGGGCTGCTGCACCGCTGCCAGCTGGCATGTCACAGTGGCCGCTGAGGTGCAGCTGGGTGAGGTTAGGGAGCTGCGCCAGTATCACCATAAGCGCTGGGTCGTGTCTCTGCGTGCTTGTGAACCTGCTGGCACTGAGGCTGAGGTCCTCTAGCTGTGTGAGATGTTGCAGGGCCACAGCGTCCAGGATGCTGCATTCCAGTGCGAGCTGCTGCAGGGCGGTCAACTGGCTAAAGGCAGCAGCTTCATTGCCGCTGATGACTGCATGTCTGGCACCAACCGACAGCTTCTTGAGCTGCCGCAGGCGAGGCAAAGCAGAGGTGAATTGTGGGACTGTGGTGGTGTGGTACACTTTGGCAGACAACTGGGTGAGGCCAGTCAAGTCTGGTAGCTGCCGCCAAAAGGTGCCAAAGGTGCTGATGCCATCGTCCAAGATGAGACTGGACAGGTTTGGCAGCAGCTGCAGCATATCGACAGGGAGGGCCTGCTGCCATTCTGTGCTGTTGAGCGGCGGTACTTGCAGGCCACTGACAATGCGCCCATGCTGTTGTATCCACTGCTGGAAGCTACTGCTGCTGATGGACCCTGTCCGCACGATGACATTCCCAGTCGTTGCTGCTGTCGCTGCACGCCTGAACTGCTTGTTCACGAGGCTGCAGCTCCCCAGGCGGTGTACTTGAGGCACGCAGCGCAGGACAGCGACTAGCTCGTCGTCTCCCAGCTTGCACAGTGATGTCGGGGGCAGCGCGGACATTGCTGCTGAAGCACGTCGCAAAGTATCGGCGTTATCTTGTTGTAATATCAGAGGATTTGCTCTTTATAGTTCCTGGAAATGGCATGCCAGTTGGGGTTCGGTCGCCACGACAGCCGGTCAGGAGAAGGTTGACCGATCGGCCCGATCGTGGCGACCTTGGAAAAGCCCCGAGGTTTATGAGCCCAAAGTGTGTGTTGCACGCTATATGTTTGGGGGAAATGAAGCTTGCCTGAACAGTTGCGAATTGCGCTTCTCGTTCTCCTGTCCAGGCACAACGTGGTCGCCAGGATGATCCGATCAACCTGCTTTTGCGCTGTCGCGCTGCTGTTTTGCATCGTTGTGACCGTCAAAAGTGCTGAACCTGGTACGTATGAAGTGCAAGAGCGGAGGTGGCATGCATTTTCGCTAGAGGAAGGGTTGCCTAAGAGGCGTTTGTGGCTGTCACAAGCATGGCCAAGCATCCCCACCTGGGCATCAGCAGTACTGGTAATTACGCATGAATTCTATACACCCTCCAATCAGCTTCCATCTTGCTCTCCAAGGTTCTCTGTGTATCTGCCAACAACTGCTGCTGCTTTCTGCCCAACGCTGCTTTTTGCCTGCTGCGCAGCCAAGGCAAGTGCATCAGCTTCAGCGAATGCACAGGCTACAGGTCAAGGTGCAGCCATGACCGAGCAGCTGCTGCTGATGCCAAGGCTGTTGGAGGTGATGGCTCCAAGGCCTCTGCCAGCGCCAGTGCATCTGCCTCTGCTTCTGCTGGTGCCGGTGGCAAGTCGCCTGCTAGCAGCGCTGTGAAAGGTATGTGAAGGTCATGTGAACAGCCATATGGCTTTGTGGTATCAGCACAGCCTTGCCATGCACGCCATATGCTTGACTGCAAGGAACACCAGCTGTTCCCAACTGAGTCTTGGTATAGGCTGAAGGTGCTGTGTAAGTCCTACTGTCAACAGACTCTGTCTGCAGCCACTGCAATGCGCAAACAGCACGACTGAGCCCAGCACCTGGGTTGAATCAGCAGGCCTCATCTGTCTGCCCGTGGCTGCTGGCTGTCAGAGGGGCCCAGTGAAGATGTCTGGCTCAGATCAGCCTCTTCCACAATCTTCTAGAACACAGATCTGTGTGCATGTCTTGCATCCCCTGCTGCAGTGAACCCTGATGCTGAGGCTGCATTCAAGGCGTATGTTGGCAAGTGTGACAACGCAAGGTTTGACCCCAAGAATACCTCTCCGGCGGAGTGTGCCAGTCTGTCTGGGTCCCTGTGTTCCCGCAAGGATGTCAAGTGCAATGTTGGCACCACCGACTTTGTGGATGCTTATGGCTCCGTGATCGCCACCGGCAACAACAATGACATGCGCATCTGCTACAAGGGGGAAGGTCTAGACTGCGCAGGCGGGAGCGGCAATGCGCCGCCTCAGACAGGTGCGCAGGGGGGCTGAACATGTGTCTCATGTGTTGTTTACCCCCATGATCACAATGCAATTTGCCAAGTTGGTTGCAGCTGTCACACAGTGACGTCAGCTGGTCCAAGTCACACCCCAATAGGAACTTGAGTGCACCTGGCGGCACAGCTCTTCAGTGCAGATGTTCGCCCCCAGGGGCATTGGCAATGGCAGTCGCAGCATGCAGTCTCAGCAGTGACAGAGACCAAGTCTGCCACCATGCCTCGGTTGCTCCTTTGTAATCAAGTTACCAGCGTCTGCCACATGGACAGCCAGCCTGCTAGGCTAGCACCACAAGGGAATCTCCTGCAATGCATTGCATTGCCTCAATGCGCATGGCAGCTGAACGCCTCAGGCAATGCTTGCCTAATGAATGGCATTGCTGTTGTTCTCAAGGCTGCACATTATTTGGCTGTCTGCAGGATCCGGTGAGCCCGGTCATGGTGCAGAAGATGCCTTTTACAACTGGGTCTCAAAGTGCTACGGTGACCGCTTCGTTGGCTCCAACCTTACAGCAAAGCAGTGCGCAGATCTGAGTCGCCTTGCTTGTGGCAGGAAGGATGTCAGGTGCAGCCCCGACACCAAAGAAACACTGTTCAAGGATGACTCTGGAGAGACTGTGGCAGTTGGGAGTTATGACACACACAAGGTTTGCTTTTCAGCCGGTGTGCACAAGGGCTCCTGCCGTGGTGTTGATGGGAAGCTTGTCCCACAGGGTTGAACAAGCCAGGTTGTAGCAGTTGTTGTGTGCTTTGATTACGATAAATGTCTTTTTCTACCAGCAACAGGTTGTTGTCAGCAAATAATGTGCAAGATCAACCAACTTCCAAGCTGAAGAAAGTTCCTGCAACTTGCTGAGCAAGAAACAGACAGCCTGGCTGCGTCCTGTGAGCACTGCTTAGACCGCTCCGTGTTGTCAATTGGTTTTGAAGGCCTGCAAGTTTGCTTGGCTGTTACAGACTCTACAGTTGAACTGTGCTTCAGTCTGGGCAGGCCCATGCTGAGTTGGATGGGAGGCTAGCTAGCAAGAGGAGCGATGTATAGCACGGCAGAGTGATCCCTGCGCAGGGATCACTGGCATGCCAGTTGCAACGACTCACTCAAGTGGCACTGGCCGCGCTTCATTGCTGCCTTGGTTGCTTGGATTGCTGTCACAGCACTGGTGTTGCATGTTATCAGCCGCTGTCACAGCGTGGCACACACTTGCGAGCCAGTATTTCTCATTGATAGCATGATCCTAGCAGCAGTTCACCAAATCATGATTGTGTGTACTCGTAGGCCACCAGAGCCGTTGTGCCGCAGCAATGGTGCACCCTGTGGGGTTTTGTCGGTGATACACTTGCATGAGGCAGTAGCTTTTTCAAGAAGAGCCGGTTCAACTCAACCATATTTGAACTGAGTTTCCAGGTTGTAGGGGTGTGCATGGGCGTCATGTGAAGGGCGATGTCTGCACATGGCGGTGCCGGTAGCATTCCTGCACGGCAGGCTCAGCCTGGTACAGTGCATTGCAACCAAACACAAGGCCTGTGCGCCTGAGTTGGCAGCCCTTGACTCAAGTTACGGCCCAACTAGTGTGGCGTGATTGCCAAACGTCGGACGCAGCGCTGCAGCTACAACGGATGTAGTTGGCAACAGGTTCTGTTGACTCAACAGAGTTGCATCGAGTCTGTGCAACCACTGTCGAAAGCCATGATGTTGTACCATACCAACTGCTGTGACATCATCTCCAGAAACGTATCCTGCCACAGCAAACCACCTGAGAAGCGTTAGGTGGTTTGAAGCGCTTCAAGGCTGGTGAGGTTGCGCTCAGCCCTACAAGATGTGTGCTTGAACGTGGGGGCTCCACTTCTAGTACTGCACAACTTAGACCATGGTGTCACACCATGAACCAGGGGGCAGGAGTCATTGGTGATGGTGCACAGAGGGGCCCCATCTAGTAAGCTGGTCGCCAATGAGCTGCACCCATCAGCTGAAAGGAGCTGTCGCAAATCGTTGCACTGTGCGGACAGGCTGTTCGTCCACACGCACCTTCATTCATCATTCACAGTCACTGAGTGGTGCCTACGCTACCCTGACGGTGATCATGCCCAGCACCTGTGCAGCGGCGCTCCGAGGAGGGCCTCACTGTACTGGAAGGAATCAAGCATTACCAGTAACAGCCTGAGGTTGATCTGGCCCAGGGCCCCCCAGCTGGGGTGGTGGTGGTGGTGGCACCTATCTGGCTCATGAGCCAGGGCCGTGGCTCGTGAGACAAACAGCTCAACATGAAGGCAGGTTTTCAGAAATGAATGGCTTTGTTTGTGTTGGTGAATTTTTTGCAGGGTGCACGGTGCTGTGTTGGAGCTCGAGTCAACCGCAGGGCCCTCTGCACTGGCATGGCCTTGCTTGATCCCACTCACGAGTCTTGCCAGAACTTCTCATGTGCATCAAGTACAGTAAACTCACTTCTGCACAAAATTTAAAACAGAACGGGTGCCCAAAAGTCACTCTGCACGAACATCGTATGTCGTCCTGTATTACATTCCTGGATGTACCGGGAAATAACGACCTGTTCAAGCCATACCAGCAGCATGCTCATCAGGGCATATACCAGTGCTAGTCCTGCATTTCTCCAGCTGAAAGCAGCGAATCATACCGGCGAGAGGCAGTCTTCGTTCTTTAACCACCACTGCTTGCCCTGGCCGACCTTCTCGCTCCAACGTCCAACGTGTGACGATGACTGAAATGCGTATGTTGGTGACAGCTATGGTCAGCATAGGCATGGCGCTGTGCCTTGCAGCAGGCGAGCAGCCAGGAGGTGTGGGACCTCCCTTTGCAGAAATGCAGAAAGCCTCTCGACGCGTAAGTTAAAGCATAAGCAGTTTTGGAGTTGATTTGCATTCAACGGCAACATGTGTCTGTCAGCTCTTTCAAAGTGCCGCTCTTACGAGGAACAGCAACCTGCAGCTGGCACAGCATTCAAGATCCAAGTAGCATTTTGTAAAGTGGTATGAAGTGGCGCAGGTGCCGACGCTGGCAGTTTGTTTTGCTGTCTGGGGGATGCCCAACCACCATGATCTCACCTGCACCCTCTGCAGGATCATGCCCCAAGCTACGAAGAACCTAAGACCGACTACTATCCTACAAGAAAAGACCATCAAGCTCCACAGGGCGGTTACGAGTACCGCAGAGATGTTTATGATGAGGATGGCCCTGACAGGCATGTGCCTGCCATGCATGGCAGCCACAAACACGAATACACAAGGGATAGCTACGAGAAGCCTGAAGGCCGTGACTACCAAGAATATCAACAGAAGCCCAGGTGGGTGGCTGTGGCCAGAGCACGATCAGGGTCCCCATGGCAGACCTGCTTGTGCAAGCCGACAGCAGCTTGGCTGAGCCAAGGACCTAAAAAGGAGTGGAGATAGGGCCCATCTCCATGGGTAGGGCCTTGCCATGTTGGATGGGCATCCGATGGGTAGGGCCTTGCCATGTTGGCATTGCAGAAAGCCATGGTGGAGGCTCTGTAATGGCCTGAGGCATTGCAGAGTCTGTATGTTGCTTCCCTTCAGCTGCCCCTGCCAGGCTATGACTGCACTGCATTCTTGCCGTCTGTTCAATGGAATCAAACACCACACTTTGTGACCCTGTTTGTCTGTGCCACCCTTTGTCACACCTGATGTCACTCTTGCAGTGCGTATCCGCCCGCCGACGACACCTTTGTAAATGAGCTGACCCCCAGCGGGGAGTGGCCCCGTCATTTAAAGCTGCGCCTATTTGGGAAGCCCGTGGGTCACGTGATGAACATGTCCCTCGTACAGTCTGGCAGTGGCAATGACGAGCGCCACGGGGCTGAGACAAAAATGTGGGTGCAGGCTGGGTTGGTAGTGGCGAAGGTGGCACACATGCCTCTCTGCTGAGGCCCTCACTGTCGGGGCTGCTGCATGTTCAATCCTCGGAGGGTTATTGCATATGCCTGTGCTGCTGTGTGAGGCTCATAAAGGCAATATTCCAGGAGGTTATGCTGTAAAGCTCTTGCTGGCACCCACCGCACTGCATGGTAGGCAGGTGCTGCACTGGATGAAGGCCCCACAAGTTGGTGAACGGGCCACGTGCTGCTGTGCTGCACACAGCATCCACCGCAAGGCAGATCTCCTGCTGCCCACTTTTGTCTGCTCACACAGGCGTGCTTGGCGCAGTGTTCCCAGCTGCACTGCATGCATACAAGTTCTTCAGCAGTAGGGCAACACCGTGCCCCCTGTACATGAGCCCGGTTTTGACTCTCGGTGTGGAACTGACTCCGCCTGACTTGGTCTGCTGCACCCCCCCCTCCGCCCTCACCCAACCTATCCACACACAGGTACGACACCTGGTGTGAGGTCACAAAGGACCCAGCAGAGGGCCAGGCTGTAGCGGTGCCTCACGTCGGCCACTTCCACATTGTGTACGCGCCTGCTCATGTGCAGAAGCCCTGGAGGCTGTTTGGCCAGACTGCGCTGAGGATCGGCAGGATCAACAACTTCACACTGTAAGTGGGTGCCACCCAGTGGGTACTAGTAGTGCACAGTGTGCAATCAGGGGATGTGAGCACTGATGTCTGACCATAACTGGGTGTGCCATTGGTTTGTTGGCAAGGAGTTGGGATGGCGGATTCCAGCTAGCCACGCACACAGCAGCGGGCGGGCCCAGCTGCTGCTGTTTGCATTCCCCAAATTGTTGTTGACGCGGGTGCTGAATCAGCAACCAGGCCATTCATCAACTGATCATTACAGACGGGGTAGCATGACAGACGGGCCAGCAGTGGGCCATCATCATACGGGCTGTATGATTCACCCACACCACTGCCTACTGTCGCGCGCACTGCCGTCATCTTCACTCACTGAACCTCTTCCTCCCTTGATTGTCTCGTGCAGGGCCCGCCTGGACGATGACAACGACGTGTCCATCTGCGCCACATTCTTCAACAACAAGACTGTCATCACCCCCGTGAACTCACCTACCATCTACAACATGCTGGTCAAGCCCAAGTACCCAGTCAACATGCAGTACGTCCTCGACATGATGAGGGATTACCCCATCTCACTCAAGGCTGCAACATACAGTGATGCCTCTGCCGCTCAGGACTCCTACCCTGTCAAAGCAGACAAGAGTGAGACAACAGCAGTGATGCACCACGTCGTGGATGAAGCAACTGAGTGCAAGATCGTGCAGCTCATTTGGGGCCAGGTGTCAATCACCACGCAGGTAAATGGGGAGACACTGAAGTACGATGGAACGCTCTTTGCCGTGCCGGACTTTGACACCAGCACAAACACGGCCGGCCACAGAATGGAGACCAGCACTGAGCGTAGCAAGATCATCCAGGCCATGTGTGGTGATAAGGCGGTCAGGGAGGCTGTGCCTTGGGTCTGGGAGTTTGACCTCAAGCGTGCCTAGGGTTGAGGTCTGGGGTAGGTGCCTTCAAGGCTGTGCAGCAGCCAGCAGCTATTAGAGTACTCCTGAAAAAGATGACACTTTGGCATGTGTAGCCACGGACGTATCAAGCACATTCATTGTGTGGCTATCCAGTCTCTTCAAGCTGGCATTGCAAACTAGACCACAAGCCATTGCAGGCGTTGCCATTGCTAGTGCGGCTGGCCGTTGGGTCGTGGTTGACTGTGGCAGCGCTTTGACCGCTCAGTGTTATGGTTGTCATGAGACTGTGTGAGAACCCAGCAGCAGGGTTCAACCACCAAGTTGGTGTATGTCTTGCTTGGGCTTGTTGTTGCTCGCAGCCTGTGAGCAGCTTATAGTGCTTCAGCATTGTAAGCTGGGTGCCATGGCAATATGTTGCTCGAATCCCAGTGCCTTTTGCTGATGGCATGGTTTTGACACTGTGCCGTGATCGGCCAGAACCTTCAAGCTGATGTAGACAGGCTCGTGTTTCTCATGTGCGCCTGCACTGCAGGTTGCTTTGCCATATTGTTGTTGTCTGATACGGTGCAGCAGCCTTATTATCCTGCATCAGGGTGTGTTGCGTACTGTGCAATTGTGAGGTCTTGTGTTGTCCCTACAGGCATGATGCTGTCGCAATTCGCAGGTCATTTTTTCTTTGTTAGTAGCAGCTGTCATGACGCCCAAATGCCAGAAAGATTATCATGATGGTCTTTTGGTCCATGATTGGCAGTGCATGATTGTTGTGCATACACATGCGCACCGTGCTCCAATTGTTGATGGCCTACGCCATCACCAAGCCGGGTTGACAAAAAGCTGCCATTCTTCCGAGGATTCAACAGAACAGTTGTCATGTGCGTACGGTTGTACCATTGTTGACCATGCATTGACAGCATCAGTGCCGCAAAGCTCTGCAATTGGCCACACATTCAGGGACAGCATATTAGAGCAGTACAGTTGGGTATCAAAGATCAAATTCAAAGTTACACCTGTATGCCATGTTCGCCCGAGGAGCAGTAAAGCACATGTGAGAACGTGTACAGGCAGCCTCCAAGGATCGGATGCCCTTGACACGTGTAACATTCAGCCTCAGATAACCTTGATACAACGCAACCGTGTGTGCTGTCAACGCAGATTCCAACTAATATGGCTTGCACCCACATCACCAGCCAACATACAACTCCATCATGAAACCATCAAATGTGTACTGCCAGTGAAAGCAGATTGATCAAGACCATGGTGCATCAGATGCAACAAACTGTTTTGTACGGTTTGTTTGCGTGATCACGCATGACTCTTTGGGACAGTGTCAGACAGCTGCAGCCTAGGTCCAGACACAGCATGTGTCAGGTGTCCTGTTGTCACACTGTGCACAGTGCCTGGCAGCCAACAGCCATGATCAACGGCCGGGACAACTGCTGCACACACAGCGTCCACATGGCCTGCGTCAGATGCTCAGATGTACCAAGGGGCTCTTGGCACTGTGCAGGCAGCCTGTGCTCTGACCAGCGGCTAGCCTCACAGCGTTGTGCAACGTTCTGGTTTCAGTAGGCCAGCAGATGGCGTCATGGAGTCAGCACAGGCCTGCGCCGCTGCCCTTGCCAACCGCTCACAAGCTGGGCCAGTGCGCAGGAAGCCGAGCTGATGCAGCAGAAGGACAGAATGGCCAGCTAGACGTGTTGGCAGAGCACTGCGGGGGGGGGGGGGGGGGAAGGGGGGGGGGCAGGGAGGGTGCCTCGGATGGGTGTTGTGTGGTGCATGTGCCAGCAGGGCATGGCCAAGACCGGCTGCTGTCAGAAGCGCTTACTAAGAGCGTATAGCTGCTTGGCAGGTGCTGTCAGTGCAGATCATGCGACCATGTGTAGTGTGCTTGCGGGTACCTCCTAACAGTACTGAGTGCACCATGTGGCCAGGGGTGGACCTTGTACCTAGGAACCCAGATGTCTCTGGCAGCAGTCGAAATGCGATGTGGTGCACATTCATATTCCTCAAGATGTGCTGAAAATGACGCCTGTCCATTTTCATGAGGGCTGCCGCGTGCGAGCTTCGCGCGACGACGAAGTCAGAAGGTCGCCAAAACCTTGGTGGGGCCCAAAGCGATTATGCGACCGCTTGTAGACGATCAAATGCCGCTTAAAAGTCACGCAGCCCTGTTGAATTGGTGAAGACGCTGCGAATGCCTCGCTTTTCTCTCGTCAGTTGACGGCATTGCCAGGCACCTGCAGCTGTCGCCATGGCCAGGATGAGCCGACCAACCTGCATCTGCGTACTTGCTGTGCTGCTCTGCATCGTAGCGGTGGTTAGTGGTGCTGAACCTGGTGGGTGCTTGGATGAAACACTGCGGTTCGGCAGTGTATGCATGCTGGCCAGCAGTTGACTCGCCTTGGAGGCAGTTGTGCCTATCCCCCAATCTCATCTGAAGGCCCTTGTACACCCACCAGGCACCTTCTCCTACTGCTGTATGCAATATGCATAGTATCAGCATGCACAAATGGTGATGGATCAGCAGGAGTTGAGGGGCAGTTGCCGTCAGATGGCCCCCTGCTGCATGCTTATCTTAACTTATCTACAGTCCAAGGGTGCCGACACGATCACCCACCGCTGCTGCTGTTTGTTCGTGCTTGCTGCAACCTGTCATGTGTTCATGTTGCTGTTGCAGCCACGGCAGAAGCTACAGCTGATGCCAAGGCACAGGCTACTGGTGGAGGTACTGCCAATGCCGCTGCTGCTTCCGATGCCAAGGTTGACTCATCCAAGGGAGCATCTGCCAGTGCCACTGGCAGTTCCAGCGCATCTGCTTCTGCTGGTGCCGATGGCAAGCCAGCCGTAAAAGGTACGCAAAGTTCCACTTGTAAGTCCCCGTCATGCAGACCATGATGGAGGCACGCCTGCCGCATTTGAAATGTTGCTGCTCACGAGCTGATATGGGCCCCTGTTGGTGCACCAACCATGGTTGACTTCCTGAGCACAACTCTTTGTGTTGCTGTCAGCGCCAAGCCTACTGCAAATATGACTCACCTGGCAGGGAGTTATCATGCTATGCGTCTGCTGTGTTGCAACCATGGCCGGCCGTGATTCTGGACTGCATGAATGGTTCAGACTGTGCCATCGGGTGATTGCAAAACATGAGTGCCACCACAAGCATTCCATGCACTGCATCAGGCACCACGTGGTGCACCATGTGAGTGCCCGGCTCAGTCTTGGCTTGCATTTATCATTTTACATGCGGCATGCTGCTTTGTTTGCTTTGCAGTGAATCCTGAGATTGAGAAGGCTTTCAAGGACTACGTCAGCAAGTGTGATGGTGACAGATATGATCCCAAGAAGACAACTCCTGGAGAGTGTGGGGGCCTGTCAGGAGGCCTGTGCTCCAGGAAAGATGTCAAGTGCTATGCAGACAAGACCGATTTCCTGGATGCTTCTGGCGCTGTGATTGCCACTGGCACCCACAAGGACATGCGCATCTGCTACAAGGGAGGAGAGTGCAAGGCAGCATAGACGGCAGCCGCTGAGCAGGTCTGCAATTGTGGTGCATGTTGGTGGTGTTGATTTGATTTGTTGCTTGCAATCCTGGCCCATTTTTGGTGTTGCCCATGTGTGGCAACTGGCCCAGTTGCCCCCAGTGGGGGCCTTGGAAGCTTAAAGTTGCATGTAACTGTAGATGTCATGCCATCGACCGTACAGTGTACAGAGTTCAAAGTTTGTACACGTGCCCACCGTGCTGCTAGTAGATATGTATACTTGCCAAGTATACATATCTACAGTGTGCATGTGACGACGGTCGTGCCGGCCGTTCGCATAGCGCATTGAGCTGGCAGTCAGCCTTGATTCTTTTGAGGAGGTAGATGGCATTGCTGACATTGGTGAAACATCAATGTCAGAATCAGGCAGCTCCGGTTCTAATAGCTGAGCACAACCACTAGGCCGACGACCCCCTAACCCGGCTACCCCACCCCCTAGCCAGGCACTCCAGCTAGGGGGCGGGCCAGCCCCAGCTAGGGTGCCAACGGCCAGCTAACCCTGGCTAACTGGGCCAGGGTGTGGCCACCCCTAGCTGGGGGCCGACCAGCCTTGGCCAAGGGTCACCATGGAGTTACATGTCAAACTGACTATTAATTGAGCTGTACTGTGGTGAACGCTGCATGCTGGGGTGGTGTCCATCATAAGATGGTGCAACGAGCATGGAAGTGGGCCTGGGGCAGTTGTTGTAAGGGTGCCACCATGACAGTGTCGTCATCATGACCAACATGTCAAGGGGCACTGCATGATGGTTGGCCGTGATGCCGCATGCATGCGACCGCCTGATGGTGTCGGGCCGGTGTTTGCTCACAAGTTCACAAGGAGGCAAAGTGAAAGGGTGGTGTGTTGGGGCCCCTGGCATGGCTAGCAATGCACGAGTGACCCTGCCACTGTTGCAGGCATCCTGATGCAGAACACATTGTCTGTGATGAGCCTTGCATTACAAACTTTCAGAAACCTGCTTTACAAACACCAAATCCTCAGGCAAGTGTTGCAGTGACAACACTGGCATCCACACCTGCAGTGTTCAACACTGTACCCCGTCACCTGTGTTTGTCAATCAGCACCGTTCTCCTGTGCCATATTGGCCCTTGTGCAGCCATTCACAACCTATTGTCACAGCTAGACAGCTTTCTTTAGAGGCAGTGGCGTTGTCGGACCCCCCACCCAGGAGCTGTTTGCGGAGTCAAACGTGCATCAATCGATAACAGCCACACCTATAGCTATGTTGGGGCCCTAGGGCATGTTGCAGACCCTCCTCTCCATCAACTTGTCACGTTGTGGTCATCCTGATGCTCGCTGTCGTGCCTCAAGGTGCTGTTCAGCATCAACCACCTGCAGAACCTGCAGCGTTGTGCTGTCCACTTCTACCGAACTCGTCAGCCAGCAGGCTCCATGCTAGAGTATGCCTCGCTTCTGCATTGAGTCGCTTCTTGGCCCTTCAGGACGCTCGATAGGCCGTCAGTCCCCGTGAACGTCACAAATTGTTCAAATCATCATAGTCCTGTTCTGCTGTACGAAAGGTTATCAGCATGCAGGAGGCCGTCTGTCAGCTGAGCAGTGCGAGTTGATGGTACGCGTTTGCACAAGCGGCGGGCGCTGGACCAGGCTGTCTTGTCTGCCCAGCATTCAACCGCCACAGAGATCACAGCAGTGATGCACCCTCCACAGGTGTGCTGAAGCATGGGGCGGGGGCTGGTGCCTTGGGTGTACGTCACTGCTTTCTCAGGGTCTGCATTTCAAGGTTTGGGTAGGGCTGGAAGTCATGACAGTCGCACGAAGCAGCAGGAGTGCATGCCTAGCAGCTGGTTGAGTGTGAATGCAGTCCAGTGTGTTGGTTTGCAGTCAGGGTGATACCTATGACAGTCACTGAACTGATCATGTGTATGGAACCTGGCCTGTTGCAATGCTTACAGGAGATGCCAGAAGGTGTCCTTTTGCTGCTGCAGCCTTGGGCAGCTCACATTACACACCAGACCAGGGCTGTCGTCTATGCCCAAAGCAGCCAATTTCGCAGGAGAAGGTAAGCTTGTAAGCTCATTGTGGAGCTGGCAGTGGTGTTTGACAAATCGCCTGTGTCGCTTGGGTGCCATGGGGCTGCAGTGCAACTGCGTATAAAGTTTACAGCTTCACATATGTAGCTATGCCAAGTCTGCCATGCACAGTACCTGCTTATGCTGTGGTAAGGTGGAGTGCGTGGTGCGATCCATGGTCAGCAAGGTTTGATCAGGAGAGTACTGCATGTTGTCACAGCTGTTGTGGCAATGCATGCACGTCCTGTCACATTGCTTACGGGCTGCTGCTGCTTTGCCCTCTGCAGCCAAGCAGCGCATTGAGCGCATCAAGGACTGCCTTGAGGCAGACGTGTGCCCAGATGATCTGTTGGAGATTCCTTCAGGGGCCTTCCAGGTGCCTACAAATTCCTGAAGGCTTGGTGTGAGCTGAACACAGTCAACAAGAGCAAGCACTCAGGCCATGTGGTTCAAGGCAATGCTGCACACCACAAAGGTGCAGACATGAGGTGAGGTGTGCTACAACCCGCATGACGTGTGCTGAAAGCATTGATGATAAGCTACAGTGCGGGTGACACGGCAGCAGCAGACTCTGCTGACTCTGCAGATCAGTTTTGACTGGCAGGAAGTGCCTGATTGTGCCACACTGTTGCACGTTTGCCAGGCCGGCTCTTCAGCCCTGTATCGCACTCTCCGTGCATCATCTTCTGCATTCCAGCTCAAGCAGACATGCCCAAACATCTGGAAACTTTGCATGTACATCACCCATTGACTCGGCGGCTGCACTGACGGTTGTGCTTTCCTGCCATGTATGCCTGTCGGCCGCTGACACTGATCACAGGGATTCAAGGAAGACATGGCAGCTTCCATGACAAGCCTCAAAGTGTGTTGTGATGGACTGCTGTTTCAGCAAGCCCGCCATACCGGCAGCCAGTAGTCAACACAGCAGTGTCTTGGGAAGTTTTGGCAGCGCAGCCGCAGCGGCAGACAGTTGATGTAGGAGTTGTAATTGTTGGGCTCAATGCAGCGGTGGTGGCCGGCAGGCAGTTAGGGGCAGCCTATCTCCCTGTTGTTTGACATTTGTGGGAGATTTGAGCTGTGTGCTGGTGCCGGGAGTGGTTGTGAGTGCTGCGAATGCAGGTTGTCCTAATTTTGTTTTTCAACATGTGTTTGCAATTCACAACAGAAAGGGATCACAACGGGCTGGGCAGCAATGGCACTGCACCAATTGGTGCTGCTCTTTACTTGAGAGAGTCTGACTTCTTTACTGAAATTGCGGCACTATGTCAGCGGTTGCTGCCAAGTCACTACAAATCCAAGCAGGGCTAGTCACAACAGACTCTTGAGCGCTCAACTGTCATTCTGGAGCAAGCGCATAGCACAAGCAGTGCCACACAGCCGGCATTGTTGCTAGGAGCGTTGTGCACAATGGCTGGCCATAGCTGGGCATACCCCAGCATTCATCACAGCCATTGCCAGCATCCACCAGAGACATAGCCAGCGCTGGCTGAGTGAGGCTGGGGCCACCCCCTAGCGGGGGTAGCTGCCCCAGCCGGACAACCCTGGCTAGGCTTGGGCTACCCTGAGTGATGTTTCATTTTGGCTAGGTAGCCAGCTACCCCGGGTCACTGGAAAAAGGGGTAGCCGGCTAGGGGGGGTGTCGGCCTAGTGAACATTAAGTGGTGTGATGTCAGTCGCTGTAGAAACAGTCACTGTTTCAGATGATTGCCACCACCTTGCACCCATCCCAACGCTGCCTCAAAATGAATGTTTGCTCAAAAAGACCACACAGGTAGCCCAGAGCCTCTGGGCATATGCAAGGCTTGCATATGCATGCTGAAGTTGCACTGTTTTGTTTGAACATATTGTTCACAACTTGCAGCAGACATGGAATATATGGTAGTTGGTGTGCCTGATCTGCTGCTGTTACAAAGAGCAGCTTGTAGGCTTCAACCAGGGTGTGCCGCACACTCAACAATCAGCTTTGTGGTGGTCCTGACATAACTCTCTATAGAGCTACATAGGTGCTGCCAGTAATGTGTGGTACTTCTGACCTGTGGCGGAGTGCTTTCCCCAGACCCCCTCAAAGCCACACAAACTTACGTTCACAGCTGAGGCTCGGTTGGTGCAAGACACTCCCGTGACTGACAAGAGGTACTCACAGTCAGTCTCAGGTTAACAGTCTCTGGAACGGTGCATTCTGTGTGGTGCTTGTTGTTGCCCAACCAGGAGCTTTACTACATCTTCAATATGTGCGGCACTGAACCCTTCCCCTGCAGGGGAAGGGTCATCACAGCTGTGATGTGGCTATCAGGCGGTGTTGCGCAACTGCGCGAGGGGGCAGACCTTGTGTCTACGTCCAGCCTGGCGGAGAATCGCGAACTCAACAGCGCAGCAAGGGGGCTGCGCACTGGTGATTTCTGGATTGGGCTTGTCAGCAAGGCAGGACTGCGCACAACAAACAGGGCCGACTGGATGTGGCTCAGCACCGAACAAACACCTGACTTTGATGGATGGACCAAGTCGACAATGGAAGCACCAGACAACTTCAAAGGGAAGCAAAGGCTGGTAGCCAGGATGAACCCCGATGGTGGATGGGGTAAGTCTTGCCGAGACATGGTGTGTGTGGATTTGTCCGATGCAAGCGGATGCAACCTGCAGCTGCTAGCGGCCCGCTGATGACGTCATTGTGTCTGGTGCCATGCATGTCGTTGCAGCCAGAAGACTGGTGTGACCCAAGACATGATGTGACCCATCCATCACTGGCTGACTGCATCTGTGTCGCAGCCATGAAACTCACAGCTGCCAGCTGTAGCAATGAACCTTACAGCGACACTGTGCATCCATCCTGCAGCAAGGAAACATATCGCTACCACCTGCAACAATTTTCTGAGGTTGCTCACACCCTGATGTTCTGATTTGCTGACATGTGCAGATGACCAGGATTCAGACGCTCTCCAGGGCTTTGTATGCAGTCGTGAGGACTAGTCTGGGTGAGCTTTGCTGTTGCTGGTCTGCAATTTGTTAGCGCTGGCTATCAGCAACTTCTTGCAAGTAGTCTCTGTTTAAATGAACAGGATCCCATGTCTGTTGGCTTTCTGCTGGTGCAAGTCTCAAGCAAAGTGTAGTCAGTCCAGGAACTAAGTTGCAATGTTTGTATGTGCAATGATGCCAGTTGTGCACTATGCCACGCTGTAGCGGCCATGGCCCAATGCTGCTGAAACTCCTACTCGCAGCTCAGCAGGATGCTACTCAGTAGCATGGCATGCTGAGCATACCCCCTTGCTTCCTGCGTGTCGATTTGCATTATTTGCAGTGAAGTCAGACAGTGAGGTGACCAAGCCTGTGAGTCATGTGACACGTCTGCAAGTGGCCATGCCATGGGGGCCCCTACCAACACCTCTCCTGGCGAGCCTGGCCGGGTTGCACTTGGTGTGGTTGATTGTGTTGACTGTGGCTGTAGCATGTGCCACACACTGAGTGAGCGATGAGTCTGGATATGTACTGCATAGTATGTAGCTCTGGCGCTCCTTGCGCAGGGTTGCAGCCTTTCAGTTGACTGCCATGTGGTGGGTGTAGCCTGGGTTCATGTACAGTACAGGGTGCGGCCTGAAATTTGGGCAGCCTGAATGGCTGTTGCAATGCACTCTTGCACCTTTGGGCAGATGGCAGTTCGACTTGCCACAGCTGCCTACATGAGGTGTTGCCAGTGTTGCTTCAGGTTGTATGAGCATACTGCACGCGTTGAAGCCAGTGCCAGCGCACTGTGTACTTCTGCTGTTGGTTGCTGCCCAAAGAATGCTGCTGAATGTTGATTCCGCTAGTGTGCCAGCACTCATTACCAGAGCATCTGCACACGTGTACACGGTGTGTTGTATCTGTATGTGCGCTGTGTGTTTGAGCTTGGACTATTGCAGCCTGCTGTGTACGTCTGCTGCACTGGATGGTGATGGCACCCAGCAGCATATCTGCTCAGGTCCTGACCTGACCCAGGACAGAATGGGTACTGACAGTCTAGGTCAGTCACTGGCAGTGCTAAGCGACTCCCAGTGCAAGTGCCACTTGGACTGGCAGTCCACTGTGCCTCCTTGCTTGCAACTGGCACTTCATTGTCATGTACAGTGTCACTGCCAGAGTCATTTTGCCACAATTTGAAACAGCCAGTGTTACATTCAGAAATCGCTGAAAATGTTGCATGGCCACAGCCACGCGGCACACAAAGCCCTTTGAAATGCAGCTATCGTCCGTTGGGCATGACCTACACTACCCGCAAGCAACCACATGCCTGTCACATGGCGTCACAATAGGAGTGTGGGGTTAAGAGTATCAGCAGCAGCTCTGCTGACCCCACAAGCACACACTGCATACCCGCTCAGCTTTGTTTACATTGAAGAGGAGCAAGCCACCTACAGTTGGCATCACTGTCGGCCACAGCAACAAGTTGCTGCTGCGGTTGTGTGGTGTCCTCATCATACAATCACACGCAGCTACAGCAAAACGTGTGCCTCTAGTCACTAGCACGATACTAGTACTGCAGTACAGTAGGCTCTGGTGGCGCAGCAAACCACGGAGAATGGCACCAACCACCAGCCTTGGGAGATTGCAGCCCAAGCTGTGTTGCTAAAATCAACACACGGACCAAGCTTGCCATGCTAACACAACCTATGGACAAGTCACAACCTGAGGAGTCAGTCAAGACGACTGTACCCCCAGTGTAAACCAACCATCATGCTCATCGCCGCTGTGATCGCCCACAAGGATGGTGCAACCACAGACCGTACACACACCGCACAGCACACTCATGTTCACGAGAATCTGATGGCAGCTGCTGTCCATCGCCCCCACTGTGAGGTCTGGTGGCTTGCAGTGCCTGTCAACCACAACAGTTCACAGCCGTAGTTCGGCCGCTTACTGTCATGGGGTGCTATCAACTGAGCCGGCGCTTGTGGTGGCGGTTGTAGAACCCTAGGGAGTCATCACACGTGACCACACTGACGTTGTCCAGACCCCAGGTCATGTAGTATACCGTCGTGGAGTAACGGAACACCACGAGCACGCGCTTGCCGATGTAGGGAGCCAGGGGCACGTAGCTGCCGACGCTCTGCAGGTTTCCGAACGCGATGATGTCGGGCACGGTCAGCGCGGGGCCCAGGTAGGCGGGGCCAGCAGTAGCGTTCATGGGATCGAACAGATACTGCGCCAGCTGTGTGATGTTGCCGGGGGGCTCCAGCTTGTCAAAGTCAAACATGTCAACGCGGGCAGCGTGCAGAGTCACGTTGCTGTTGTTGGCGTGGATGGACATAGTGTCGGGCACCAGCCAGTAGTCGAATGCGTTATCCATGTACCAGTCAAAGTACAGGATTTGGCGCGTGCTGTTGACCTCGATGGCGTACTGGTTGACCAGCGCGAAGCCAACGTTGCCGAACGCCTGGGTCTTGAAGTACTTGTTGGTGTTATCGAAGGGGTAGCCGGGCCATCCGGTCGCGGCGGGGTCGGAGCCGTTGCCGATGACGCCACCACCGTTGGCGCCTTTCTCCTTGATCTTGATCCAGTTTGTAATGCGGTAGGCCTCGTGGGCATCTTGCTCGAAGTCACCGTTGGGCAGCATGGTCTGGTTGCAGGTGCCTGCAGGGATGAGGCAGCAGCAGATGGGCGAGTAAGTCAGGTGCTGTGCTGTGCTGAAATGCCCTGGCTGTGACAGCTGCAGCTGCTACATAGCCTTGTTATTTTGAGTGTGTTTGGCAGCACCTGGCAGCGCAAGCCATATCTCTTGAAGGTGCCCACATGTAAGGAGTCTGCCCACACTTCCATGCTATGATGTTGTAGGTGTGCCAGTAGTTTTGTGCCATCAAACACTAGAGCCTTGCAAAGTCTGCTGCGCGCAGGGCATATGTCAGCAGATGCCGGTTCTCCTTACCGTTCTTCACAAACTGCTGCATGAAGGTTGACCCATTTCCTGAGGAGGCCGGGGGCTGGGCGGACGGCAGGCTGGGGCCCTGCTTCACAGGAGCCGCTCCGGGAGCAGCGGGCTCAGGTGCCCTGCGTTCACAACACCGCCGTACCAGCAGCAACAGCAGCAGTACAAGCAGCAGCTGTCAGTCAGCAAAATTTTCTTTGTTTGCCGTTGTGAGGAGCAGCAGCTAGGCAGGCCACTTGTCCAGGAGGTATGAAGCACCGCACGCTCACCTATGGCTTGCTTTTTTGCGTACACGCACTGTCCATACAACTACCTAAGGCTTCAGCTTGTCAAAAGCTGAGGCTTCAGCTTGTCACAAGCTGAAGCCTTAGGTAGTTGTATGGACAGTGCGTGTACGCAAAAAAACAAGCCACAGGTGAGCGTGCGGTGCTTCACACCTCCCGGAGTCTGAGCTTCTGAGGGAGGTCCCTGACACTCAAGCAAGGCGGTGCACACAGCCATGTTGTTTGCATGCTCCAAAAGAATTTCCTATAAAGAGGTTGTACATACCAGCCTCCCATGCTTCAATTGCAAGTGATCAATTGGTTCCTGGCTGGGTTTACTGGCTTACTGGCGTGCTGGTGGCTGGAGATACCCTCCAGGTGGCCAAGCATAATAGAGCACAAACGTTTGACAAGCATGCATCGTTCCAAGAGAGCCTAAAAAGAAAGAGATTACTAAATACCCCCTGTAAGTAAGGAGTCAATGTCTATGGAGAACCACGGGCGTGAGAGGGGTGTGTATGTCTAGCAAGCTAGACCCCCACACCCCCCACCACAGATCAACCCCATTGGGCACAGCCTGGGTGAAAGCCACAGCTCCGCCGCACCACCAGACAGCCGCAAGCCTAGTTGCCAGGAACGATTCCACACACTGTTGGCAATCCCCAACATGGCTGTCCCTTTCTATTCAGCACCATCAACGAGTGCTGTCACACAATTCAAAACATGCCCTGCCTTCAAATGCAGCACCCAGCAGCTTTTCCGTACATGTAGCCTCTCAGTCTCTGTTTCCTTTTCCTGTTTGGCACCCCCAAACATCAGAGCAGAGCACCAGAGCACCACATCAGTTGATGTTGAAGCTCTACCCAGGCATTAGACTACTTCTGGGCTACCCTGGGACCAGATGTGGCAAGCAGCTGACTCACTTTGTTGGTGCTGGTGACGTCTTGGGCAGGCTTGAGGCCAGGCGGGACAGGCCCTGCAGCAGCTGAGAGAGTGCTGCTGCTGTGGGGTTGGCATCGCCTGCTGCAGCTCCGCTGCTGCTGCTGCCACTGCCGGTGTTGCTGGGAAGCTTGGGTGCTGGTGCTGATGGGGCAGTGCTGTAAAGACAAAAGTATCACGGTTTGCAAGCAATGAGAGAAAATGTGTTTGGCGTCAGTTTGGGTCTTGGCAGCAGCTCGTTGTTAGCCAGAGCAGCAGAGCAGCAAAACATTGGACACCACATGAAAGCATTTGCAGCTGTGCAGGAAGCCTTGCTACGCGCCAACAACTGTCTCACATTTGTTTTAAGCGACGTTAACATACACTCACGCACGCGGAAGGAGCAGCAGCTGCTGTAGAGTAGTGAATACGTTGGACTCACCTGGCTGGACCGTCCATCGCCCGGGCGTAGGTAGAAACTGCTGAATTGCAAATAACCAAAGCAATGAACGCAAATGATGCCGCCGCTGAGGGCCTGGATGCCCGGTTTGCCCGCGCCATCCTTCCTGACGCTTCTACGTTGCTGTTGTCAGAACGCAATAGATGAACAGATACAAAATCACGCCCTGGCAAGCTGAAGCTTGGTGCAGCAGGATATCAGGAAGGTGTCTGTCCTACCGTCCTGCCGGTAGGACGAAATGAAATGTGAGATGCGATACGCTCGCGGCTTCTCTTCAGAAGCTTAAGAAGTTGATGTCACGGATGCGGTGTGCCAACATGTTGGTGGCGTCCTATTGGCAGCACTGGGTTGTTGTCAACCATCACCAGGGTCCAGAAGGCCAAAGGCTAGGGCATTAGACTTGCGTTTTGAAGTGTCATATTATCTTACGTAGAAACATTATGACGTAACTGGCACCACCGGCCCACCTTGGTCGAGTAGTGACCAGACAAAGACAGAGGCTTCCTTGGTTGAATCTTCATTCAGCAGAGCTTGCCGCTGCATAACTGCATACTATTCAGTGCTGTCAACACCGGTGAGTGAGTGTTTTTACCCATCAGGTCATGTCATCAGCACATCGTGATTGGCTAGGAACATTGTACTGCTGCACTGACCCCCTCACCAAGTGAGGCTCAGCAACCATCAGTGCTGCTTAGCCAGCTGAGACAGCAGCTGCTCCTACCATTCGTAGGTATACCTTGCAGTCCAAGGCAGCAGCTCGTGCAAAGCCGGTCCAGACAGCAACCATACAACCCTCATCATGTTCATGTAAGCAGCGTTGCCCCAAGCATAGACTCTTCCCCTGAGGGGCCTGCTGCCCTGAACGTCGCCCCGCTGTCTTATTGATTGCAGTGAGCTCCTCCATCCCGCCTAGGCAGCACCAGCCTTCCCTCAGATGAAAGTTCAGTCCAATAGGATACGTGCACACATATCAGCAGTAGCATATCACGGTGCAAGCAGCAGCCTCCTGTAATCCCTACACAGTACGCCCCCCCCCCCCACACACAACACAGGGAAACAGCGCTGGCACTGCAGTAGACCTCAGCTTTGATCAGGCGGAGGGGACAGAACAGTGGAGGGCTGCAATGCCTTCAAGGAGCCGCGAACCCAGCAGGCAGCCCGCCAATCTCCGTGGCGGCACAAGCAAGGCCCAGCGCCAGGCACGCAGGCATCAGCATCAGCCACAGCCGCAGCAGGAATTGCAGCGGCGACAGCAGCAGCAGCAGCAGCAGCAGCAGCAGCAGCAGCAGCAGCAGGAGCCGCAGCAGCAGCAGGAGCGGCAGCAGCAGGAGCTGGCGGCACTTCTGGCTCACGTGCAGCACATGGAGCTGTACAGCAGTAAGCTGCAGGTTGAGCTGAGCCAGGCGCTGTCTCAGCTGGGACTGCAAGCTGAGGTAGCGGCAAGCACTGACAGTACCTAAGCTGAGCTGCTAAGCTGCGAGCTGCAGCATCAGCAAGCTGTGTGTGCTGAGGCACTGACCCTGTTGGGGTTGCAAAATCAGGCAGGTGCTGACGTCTGGAAAGTGTAGCTATTGCTTGAGCCGGGGTGGGCCTGCGAGCTGGAGCATCTGCAAGGCATTGTGCACTTGAGACTGCACTGCAGTCAGTGCAGGTTGCAGCTTCCAGGTTGGCAATGAGCAGTAAATGCTGCGACAGCTGTAACCCGTGACAGTGTACACTGTTACCTCTTTGACAACTTAGTCAGGATAGGCGCTGACCAACGGGAGCCTGTGCACCAAGCACTCAACATGGCCATGGGGCGATGCAAAACTTTCGCATGTATGAATGTTTAAAAGATACAATAGCACATATTTCAGCAAAACCTGGAACCCAGGGCCTACGGCTCAATAGGTAAAACAGACCATGATCACAGTAGCAATTAAGGCTGATCAAGCTGTAATCAAGGTTGTGAAGGCACATTGCAAAAAGTGCCTACTATGCTGTGAATTATGCTGTGCAGCACAACCAGACTTCAAAACCCCACCCCAACAGTACACAGCTACACAGCGCGGACACAGTACCAGCCCAACCAGATGCGGCATCCGTAAACATCGTCAGTACCACACGATCAGTGTGGCAGCAAGCCCCAGGTGGCCTCTGCGCTCACCCAACCTCCACACCTACTGAGGACAACAGTCAACCCTTGCCCCTGTCACCCGCAATGCAGTCAGCCCCTACAGCAGTGCCACCTCCACACAACACCCCCACACACCTCAGTGCTATTGCTGCTGCTGCTGCTGCTGCTGCTGAGGCGCTGCCGCTATCTCACCCTCAGCCCCCTGCTGCTGCCCCTGCATCTCCTGCTCCGCAATCTGAAACAAGTCCATCACAGTGGCCAAGCTGCGCTTCCCCCCCTCCTCACTCTTGTGTGAACCCCCTCCCTTGAAAGTGTGACTGCTGTCGCTGTCACCCACCCCCCACCCACCCCCACCCACAGCATGCCGCACTGCTGCTTCACTGCTAGGGCCTGACCCATACCCCCCACCACCACCACTTCCTCCTGCAGCTTACCCCCCCCCCTGAAAGGACCCCAGGTGCACTGTGTGCCGACATGTCACCAAAGGAGCGACCCTCTAGTGCTGCTGTTGTGTCACTCCCTGCAGAGGATCGCCGCCGGCCCCAAGCCGCCGCCTCCACTGCTGCCATTGCTGCCGCAGCAGCAGCAGCGGTCCCGCCGCCGCCGCCGGCGCAAGCAAACTCCCCGGTGCCCGTCACCGCCGCTGCTGCTGCATCATGCAGCTGCTCAGCAGAACTGATGCCCTGCCGCAATCCACTACTGCTGCTGCTGGCTTGACTCAGCCGTTGCTGCAGCTGCTGCTGCAGCCGCGCTTGCATCTGTGCCACATCATGAAAGTGGTCAAACCCTAGGCTATGGGCCACCCCCAGCCCCGACCCTGAACCCTGATGCTGCATCTGCTGCTGCTGCTGCTTCTGCCGCAGCGCCACAGCCATGGGTATGCTTGCAGCAGCCTGGCCCACAGCAGCAGCAGCAGTACTGCTGCTACTGGCCTGCCACTGTGCCTGACTACCCTGATGCACCACCACACTGTCCAGCGGAGCAGGTGCACTGCTGGCCCGCTGCTGCTGCTGCTGCTGTCGCTGCTCTGTGAAGCTGCTGCTGCAGCTCTCCCTGAGCATCTCCTCCACCTGAAACTCAAACGCATCGGGAGCAGACACCATACTCCGCTGCTGCTGCTGCTGCTGGCTACTGTTGACAGCACTGCCCCAGCTAGCCCCCACCTCCACACCTCCACCGCGGGTTGCTGGGCGAACCATGCTGCTGCTGCTCCCGGTGATGAACCCTGCTGCTGCTGCTGCTGCTGCTGCATCTGCTTGCCCTGCTGCCTTGTGATTGAGTCCTGTGGGGTGTGTGTGCCGCTGCTAGGGGGGTGTCGGGTCCTGCCTGCCTTGGCGCGTGCTGTGAGTGCGTCTTGGTAGGTGAGGGTGGTGACGTCATGGAAGCGGTTCCAGTCAACAAGGGCATGGCCTAGCGGGGGCAGGAGGGCAGGCAGGCAGTGTGTTTATGTGAAGGTGTGCTGAAGCACAATTTGTAAATGCGAAGTGTGTGTGTGGGAGGGGGGAGTGCGGGAGGGGCATACGACACAGCGTAAGGTCCAGCTGACAGGAGCATGGCCTAAGGCCAACAACGCAGGACAGACTGACAGTCAGTTAGGCAGGCAGGCGCCTGTGTTTGCAGCCCCCATGCCCATTCATACACCCCCCTCCAATCAAGATACAGCTGCGGCGCCCGCCACCCCCTCCGATGTGAACACATATACCTATTGGTGACACTGATGGCGGCACAACACATGGTCCGTAGCTGCAACCCTCCACCCCCCCCCTGAACCCACCCACCCAGACTGCACACACTTGCAGCTACCCCCCCACCCCCCACACACTCACAGCGCCCTCCTCCCTATTGTCACAAACATACCTGAGAGTGACACCGATGGCGGCACCACACATGGCCCGCAGCTGCAGCCCTGCCCCCCTGCCCCAACACACCCACCCCGCTCGCGCATACCCCTGAAGCTACCCCCCCCCCCCCGCAGCACCCTCCTCCCTACTGCACACCCACCTGTTGGTGACACTGACGGTGGCACCACGCACGGCCCGCAGCTGCAGCCCTGCCCCCCACCCTCCCAAAATGCTCGCACACCCCCCTGAAGCTACCCCCCTCCTCCCCCCCCCCCTTCGCCCCGCGCAGCACCCTCCTCCCTACTGCACACGCACCTGAGAGTGACACTGATGGTGGCACCACACATGGCCCGTAGCTGCAGCCCTGCCCCCTGCCCCCCACCCTCCCAAAATGCTCGCACACACCCCTGAAGCTACCCCCCTCCTCCCCCCCCCCTTCGCCCCGCGCAGCACCCTCCTCCCTACTGCACACGCACCTGAGAGTGACACTGATGGTGGCACCACACATGGCCCGTAGCTGCAGCCCTGCCCCCTGCCCCCCACCCTCCCAAAATGCTCGCACACACCCCTGAAGCTACCCCCCTCCTCCCCCCCCCCCTTCGCCCCGCGCAGCACCCTCCTCCCTACTGCACACGCACCTGAGAGTGACACTGATGGTGGCACCACACATGGCCCGTAGCTGCAGCCCTGCCCCCCTGCCCCCCACCCTCCCAAAATGCTCGCACACACCCTGCAGCTACCCCCCCCCCCCCAAGCACCCTCCTCCCTATTGCACACACACATACCTGTGGGTGACACTGATGGGGGCACCACGCATGGCCCGTAGCTGCAGCCCCAGCGTATGCTGCCCAGCACACTGTACACCTTGCTGCGCATGGCCAGCCTGCTGCTGCAGTACTGCGTGGCTGACGTCACAACAACAATCTCCGCATCTGCATCCTGCATAGTCAGCAGGGCAGTATCACACACGCATACATACATGTTCATGGTAGCCGCTGCATGCTGACTGTACGAAGTTGCTTGACATAAGCTCCGGATCCGTGCATGTACTCAAAAGTGTATTCACGTGCAGCACGAGCGTCTTGATGCGGGGTGGCTTGGGTGGGGCAGGAAGGCAAGCCTGGCAGGCATGTAGGTCACATGCTGCAGGCAGCTTGACCATACTGCATGGCTGATGTGACAACAAGGGTCAGCATCCTGCATGTACAGCATTTGCACACACGCTGCCGCTGATACAGCATGGTGCTGTTTGGTCACACAACTACATCTGCATTTGGCGGGTGCGACAGCCGCAGGCAGAAGCCCCATTACAGCACACATAGCTGGTGCTGATGGTTGCAGACAATGTCAGCCCAGTCCCACCCCCATACCCCCAAGCCCCCACCCTTCTTCCCACCCTACCCACCTTGAGCATTCCATCATGAGTAATCCACTCCTTCAGGGGGCTGTCAGGAGTGATCTCATGACCCACCACCACAGGGTACCGCAGCAGCACATTCACACCACCACCAGCATGTGAAGCAGCAGACGCAGCAGCAGCGGCACGCACGGCGGCTGACACACGCAGGGCAGCCACAGGATCACTCCCTTGCTGCTGCTGCTGCTGCTGGTAGCCGCCATGAGTCCCTCCTCTACTGCAGGGTCCACACGCCACAAGTGACGCGTCAGGGCCAGCTCCTGCAGAGGGCAGGGCGGGGGGGGGGGGGGGGGGCGATGGTGGTGGTGGTGGTAAGTGGGGAAGGCAAGCGGTGTTGGTGTGATTGCCAGCGTGTGCCTGTAAAGGCGCATGCTGCAAGGACTGTACTGTACTGTGCTGTGCTGTACTGTACTGCAATGTACTGTACTGTACTGTACTGTACTGTACTGTACTGTACTGTACTGTACTGTTATGTACACACCTTTTGCACACCCTCCACGCCATGTGATGCCATGGCATGCCATGCAAAGCCTCTTATGACGCGCTGTGCGATGCTGGACCAAGAAAAGCAATGCAGAGAGACACTGGCCCTGTTGGAGTGAGGCAACAGGCCACAAGCCCACCAATAAACATGTACAGCACTCACTTGATGGACATACGTGGCCATGGGCCCCATGCCAATACCGGCAGATGGTGCCGCCCCCGCCCCTGCATTAGCTGCATTGCCCTGATTGCTGCTGCTGCTGCCAGCTGCTCCTGCTGCTGCCTGTCTGCGTGCTGGTGGCGTGGTGGGTACGTTGTAGCGGTACACAAACATTTGAACACGTGCACCACACATCTGGGAGGGGTACGCGTCACCCACCCTGCACAGGAGGGAAGGGGGGGGGGTGAGGGGGCATATGTGTGGCACCAATGGGGTGGTGTGGCAGCAGTGTGTAGGTATGCCAACCACAACAGGGGCAGTGTACAGTAACAGTAGTGTATAGGGAGGGCAGGGGAGCGGTGGCTTGCGAGATTGATGCTAGACGACAACAACGTCAACCACACTAAAATAAACAAGCAGCCTCAACTTGCAGACGAAACTGTAGCGTTGCAAAGACGCAATCTGTGCTTGAACCCCGATAGTCAGGCACAGTTCTGTCACCAATCCTGCCATCCCATGCCTGATTCATCAACCAACTTCTCCCAAGTCTTGCTTCCCACACACTCCTCACCTGACCGTGACAGCTACAAACCAGGTCCCGTCGGGTGCCTGTGTCACCACCAGTTCATCAGCAAGCTGCAGAGTGTTCTCACCCCTACCCCCACTCACCACCCCACCCTCCCTCCACCACACCCACCCACCCACCTCCGACACACCTAACAAAAAATGGGCCTTTGGACTTGGCTTGACTGCCAAACAGCCCAGTATGCTACTCCCCAGCACATTGCTGCACCACCAGAAACACATTATATATTCAACCCCCACGCACCTCACTGCCACAAACCAGGTCCCATCAGGTGCCTGTGTCACCACCAGTTCGTCAGCCAGCTGTAGGGTGTTCTCACCCAGGCGGGGGCGTGGGATGCGGCGTGACCCCCCACGCACCACAGCATGTGACAGACGGCTGGGGGGCATCAGGGCTAACCCCTCCTGGGGCTCTACCTCATGGAACCTGGGGGGGGGGGGGTGAGGGCCGAGGGGTGAGGGGTGTGAGAAGGAGTGGGGATGTTGTGCGTGATGTCTACGCATTGATGTTTGCCAAGTGTATCTATCTAGGCTTCCGCATGCTTGGGACCGTTGTTGGGCGTCATTGTGGTTGTTCAGCCAGTTTGCAGCACAGCGTGAGACATACAGCTGGGGGGCATCAGGGCTAAACCCTCCTGAGGCTCAACCTCATGGAACCTGGGGAGTGGGGGTGGGGGTGGGGGTGGGGGTGGGGGTGGGGGTGGGGGTGGGGGTGGGGGAGGGAGGGTCACAACACCAAGCAGGACAGCCAGGGGGGCAACAGTGACTAGACTTGGCCTGCGATTCTAGACTTTGTCATGGTGTGTGGCGTGCTACAAGGCAGTAATGTGATTGCAGATCCTCTGCCTACGTTCTCAGCGTGTGTGCATGGTCCAGTGAGGGTGCCCAGCTGCAGGTCAACTGCTTTTAAAGCTATGGTGTCCTCAGTGTTACGCACCTTGAGAGGTCCACGCTGTGCTTCATGCTGCCTGGCGAAGCTTGCGTGATGATGTTCACAAACCTGCAGCAGCAGCAGCAGCAAGAGCAGCAGCAGGAGCGGTGGCAGGGCGGGTGGTAGTCAACGCCGAGCAGAGATGGTCACACATACAGCTGCCATGCTGGCAGTAGCTGCTGTGTCTGTGTGTGTCGACAGAGAGACTGCCTGCGTACACATGCATGCTGACTAGCAGTCATCCGACAAGGGTAGTCAAACAATGACGCTGGTGTGTGTTTGGGGGGGGGGGGGGGCTGACGCACAAGCGCATTGCAGTATATGTCTGGGATGCACTACCATCAGCTGTGCATGTTGGCCAATCTGTGCAGCACTCAGCATGCTTCGTCCTGCCTTGATCTGGAGTGGAGGGCACACAACCCCAGCCTCCTCACCCAAATGTTTCAGTGTGCTTACACAACAGTCCAGTTGTGGCTGTGTGCTGGACTGAAATGCACATACTGACTATAGTATCTCAACAAAAACGCATGCAACTGCAACTCAATGCAGTGCAGTGCAGTGCCACTCACTTGCAGCCCCAGTGTATCTCGTTGGGCAGGTATGATATTCGAGTCATGAATGCGTCACCCAGCTCACTGTGGCCCTCAAAGGTGATCACAATCTCAGCTGACAGCGCGTCAAGGGACTGGGAGGTGTGACCTGCACACGAGTGACGGGTGAGTGAGGGGGCAAGTGTGCGCGAGTGAGCAAGTGTGAGTGGGCAAGTGGGTCGGGACAGAGGGTGGTGTGGAATGCACGGCGGTACCAGGTTGGGGCGGATGTACCAGTAGGAGCAGATGGATAGCAGGGAGTCTGACTGACGGAGTGGGCGAGTGAAGGTATCACAGGTGTAGCCAAAGCAACCACCATCTGCCATTGTCCCCTCCCCCTTTGTAAGGCACAGGAAAAACTTCCCTGTGCCTCAGTGCCCCTCACCGTATAGTGGGCTGCGCTCGTCCACAGTGTGTTCCAACACCACAGGCAGCAGCAGGGTGTGATCCATGAAGTGCAGGGGCAGGTCCTGGACCTAAGGCACACAGCACAAACAGCACAGCACAGCACACAGCAGCATCTCAGTAGCAGCTCTCGACCAAGCTCTTGCAAGCATGACACGCATGTGTCATCCAGTCAACAAACAAAGTTGATGAGGCAGATAAGGTGTTGATTACATGACTAGTGGATCATTAAGTGTGGCTACGCATTGCATCACTGGTACCGGCCAGCAAGCACTACAGTTGCCAACTCCCAGGAAAGACAAGGTGTAGAACGTCCACCCAGAGGTACCCCAAGTGTCAGCTCGTAGGCAATACAATTGCCATGCACAACCAGCACCTTACAAACTGGCGAGCTCCAGCCCAGAGTCACATCCGACTAGCGAGCCTGCCTGCCTGCCTGCCTGCCTTCTTCGCACTTTTGCATGTGTGTTGGATGAGTGGAAGCGTGCATGTGCGTTCACACATACTATACAGGCGGCCTGTCAGACTACGTCATGATCGTTATGATATGTACATGCTGGTTGCAACTCATGTGCCAACACATGCCTTGCAACCTGTCATTGCATTCACCAACGTGTGCGTCAGTCCTTACACCCATCGCTTGCAACATGACACCTGCCCCGCACCCCCCCTACCTGTACAGGGATGTGCTCCCCCTCTGCCGTGGTGTGTCCTGGCCCCCAGGTGTACAGCTCATAGGCGATGCATCAACATCACCTACCATGCACCATCATTGCCTTGCAAACTGGCGAGCCCCAATCCAGATTCAGACTGGAGCCTGTCTGTAGCTGCCTACTGTCAAAGGTGCGGCTGCATGCATCTGCATTCACGTGTGTGCCTCTGTGTGTGGAAGTCCGTCCTCACGACCATCCCTTGCAACATCACACCTGCCCCCCTGCCCTCTCCCCCCCTACCTGCACAGGGATGTGCTCCCCCTCTGCTGTGGTGTGTCCTGGGCCCCATGTGTACAGGTGCGCGACTATGCGCGGGGCAATGGCAGTACGCTTGCGCAAGTCAGCGACACGAAACATGCTGGCAGCAGCAGCAGCAACAGCAGCAGCAGCAGCAGCAGCAGCAGCAGCAGCAGCAACAGCAGCAGCAGCAGCAGCAGCAGCAGAAGCAGCAGAAGCAGAAGCAGCGGCACCAACAGCGCAGATGCAGGCATCGGCAACAACAGCAGGCAACAGCGGCAGCAATAACAGCTTGTGGTGCTGACTTGGAAGCCAAAAATGGATATGTCAAGGTCCGCAGCACTTGATGTAGACTACAGCATTTTATGTCGAGGTCTCCTTGGCTGCTCAACCCATAAAGCTCCATGCACACCAAAGACAGGACAACACACATGCAATGACCAACGCAAAGCTCAACCCCAGGCAAGCATCCCACATTGGTGGATGAATCGTTCACCACTGACCTTCACCCCAAATCCCACACCCGCCATGCACAAGCACAGCCTGGCACGCCCCACATCCAGCCCCCTCCCACCTCACCATTGACCCCCGCCCCAACTCTCACACCCGCAACTATTCACCAGGACAGCCTACCACCCCCCACCTTTCAGCCCTCTCGTACAGACCCCCCCCTGCGTGTGCGCACCCCCCCCCCCCCCCCCCCCACCCCAACTCACAACTTGAGTATGCCATCCCGACGTGCGATGCAGGCACACTCGCTGATAATTATGGTCCTGCTGCGGCCTTTACTCTGAGCCTCCCCTTTTGCCCCTGCACACAAGCACCTGCAGCCGCCAATCCCCAGCACCCCCCCCCCCCCCCACACACACACACACAAACTACACCAACACCTCCCCCCGCCCCCTCCACACCCCAACTCACAACTTGAGTATGCCATCTCTGCGTGCTATGCAGGCGCACTCGCTGATAACGATCGTCCTGCTGCGGCCCTTGGGGTGGCTGATCTTGGCGAATATGATGCCCAGGAATATCGCCTCAAGCAGCACCGCCAAAATACACTGGATGCCAACCAGCCAGGCAGGCAGCCAGCAGTCACCGATGGCATGGGAACCATAGCCTGGTTGGTTGGAGGGAAGCAAAAAGGGCACGGGGGGGGGGGGGGGGGGACAAGACCACCAAGTGCGCATTGCTCTGTTGATGTGTTGTTGCGGTTATCAGGAAGGTTACTTGATTTTCCATTGCAACAAAATGCAGGGACCCTTCGACCAACATGATTTACAGGGCATGACCACACCCGCAAGTGCACCCCCTCCCCCCCTGCTGCACACCGATGGTGTTGTGTGTGTCATTGAAGAGCAGGATTGCTGACAGGAAGCTGTGAAAGCCCCGGAAGCAATGCAGCACACGTGCAGCCCCCTTTCAACCATGATCCACGTAACCCCACTTGTTCCTATGAGAATTCCTCTGTGAACAACTGCAGGGCAGGGTCCCACCCGCGCACGCAGTCCCCCCCCCCACCACCACTCACCCACCACCCCCCTTGCCCCACCCTCCATCACTCACCGATGGTGTTCTGTGTCTCAATGGAGAACAGGAACGCTGACAAAAAGCTGTGGAAGCCCAGGAAACACTTGGGCTCCCAGCGCCAGATGGCATAGTAGATCACAGCCCAGAACAGGAAGGTGGAGATGAACAGACAGATCATGGCCAACACAATGAACTGAAAGCGGGCGTGGACAGCCGTTGTGAAGAAGTCTGAAGCAGGGCAGCAGGCAGGAAGTGGCGGCAGCAGTTGGCGCGGCACTGCTATCTGTATTTGTGCGAGTCTGCAATGGCAGTACATGACAGTGTAGATTGCATGTGCAGCGATTGGCACCACAGTACTGTGGTCATAGTATGCAGGTACACTGCAGGACAACCATCAAGGCCAAAGTGGACAGAGTGCAAGCCAGCATGCCCAGCAGTCATGATTCAGCAAGGGGTTGTTCACTGAAGTGGCACGTGTTTGAACTGCGGGCATTTGAAAATGTGAGCAGTGCTCCGCCCCTGTCCCAACCCCCACACCGCCTCCCCCCTAGGGCCTGCTCACCCCTTTTCCAGATGTGCCTCATGATACGTGACCATGCAATGCCCTGGTAGTTCACCATGCTCTTGCCAGCATCCCTGCAGCAAGACGCAACAGCAACAGCATGGAGGGACACGGACCATTATCTCTGACACAGTCTCAGCATCCAGACAGAGCATGTGCACAGGAGTGAAGGGTGGGGGAGTACATATCGTCCCTCAGGGCTTCCAGCCCCCCCCCCCCCCCACACACACACGTCACTGTTGCTTGCCTATCTAGTAGAACAGTCTTAGTCAGCTTGCATGTCCCCAAGTACACCATCTGTCGACACACACCTGTCGACACACACTAACACACCCTGCTCCCATTCTCCTTGCTCTCTGCCACCTGCTACTACCCCCCCCCCCCCTACAGACAGACACTGAGTTGCCACTGCCAAGAAAAGACACTATTTCTTTTGCTAAACCAATGAAAGCCCCTCCTCAGGAGGGACTGTTGCATACGGCAGCCCTTCACTGCCTACCTCTCCGCGCGTCCCCCTTGGCACCCCTGCCGGCCCTGCAGCAACCCCAACCCCCCCACCCCACCCACCCACCCACCCACCCCCGCCCCTACCCCCACTCCTCTGCTGGCCCATCCTGTACCTGCTCTCACCCATCAACTGCTGCTGCTGCTGCCGCCGCTGCCACAGCAACTCCACCTGTCAGAGCTGCTGTCGCTGCCAGTATCACCGCTGCTCCATCTTTGAGAACACCCCCCCCTCACAAATCACGTATTGCTGCCCAACAGGGATGCCTTCTTCTTGCCCTGCAGCACCCCAACCCCCACCCCACCCCTCCCCTCCCACTGACTCATCCTGTACCTGCTCTTGCCCACCAGCTGCTGCTGCTGCTGCTGCCGCCGCCACAGCAACTCCACCTGTCAGAGCTGCTGCCGCTGCCACTACCACCACTGCTGCCATTCAGTGACACCCCCTCCCTGCCCCCCTCACAACTCACTTGTTGCTGCCCAGCAGTGAAGCCTTCTTCTTGCTGAGTCTCTCCTGCACATAGAAGCCCGTGCCCCTGTCCAGCGTCCACATGGGGTTGTCACGTATGCGGCGCTGTATGTAGCGGTGCTCATCATCTTCAGGGTGGTCGGGGTGGTACAGGGGCCCACTGGACTCATTTGGAAGGGACCCAAGGCCTGAAGGGGGGGGGGGCGATGGGTGGGTGGGTGAGCAGGTGTGTGTGAACCTGCACACTGTATGATGCATCTGCCTAAGTTGATGCCACCAAGCAGGGGGGCGGGCTTCAACACCGGGGGGGGGGGGGGGGGGAGATGGCGCTGTATGTAGCGGTGTTCATCAGCTTCAGGGTGGTCGGGGTGGTAGAGGGGGCCACTGGACTCAATGGGGAGGGAACCAAGGCCTGAAGGCATGTGTGTGTGTGTGGGGGGGGGGGGGTGGTGCAGATAGGTTGGTGAGCACTGACATGGTGTACGAACCTGCAGAATCTGTGACGTATACGTCATGAAAGACACACCAGGCGGGGAGAAGGGGGGTTGGACGGGGGAAGGGGGGGGGGAGATGGGGATTGCGCTGTATGTAGCGGTGCTCATCATTTTCAGGGTGGTCGGGGTGGTACAGGGGCCCACTGGACTCATTTGGGGAGGGAACCAAGGCCTCGGAGGGGGGGGGGATGGGTGGGTGAACAGGTGTGTGTGAACCTGCACACTGTGTGATGAATCTGCCTTAGGAGACACCACCAGGCTGGGAAGGAGGGGGGGCTCAATTGTTCTCACATCTAATAGATAGTTTTTTTTTAATACTCAATGGAGGTATCTCACCGTTCACCAATGTAAATAGGGATTCCTCCAAGTGATTCCTCCTATGACTGAACAAGTTTGAGCTGCTTAACATCCTCCGGTAGTACAGTGAGCCACCAGACTGGCAAGATTGCGACCCAAGACCTACAGTAGTAAGTTACGCAGACCGGGGTGAAGACTATTCACTGAAGAGAAGCCAAGGAGAGTCTGGTATGCCTAAGTGTGCCACACAGGTGTTTGTCGTGCACAAAGCAGCACACTGTTGTGGATGGAAGGAGGTTTGAGTAGAAGTGGACGGCGATGCTCATTGTGCAGAGGGCCAACAGAAGCAACAGACTCTATGGACTGGGGGGGGGGGGTCTAGGCACAGATGGAGGGGGGGGGGAGTACATGGGTGGGAAGATGAAATGATGTGTTGTTTTACATACTGTGGTTACAATACAATACGAAATACAAAAAAACAATTGTCGCGTGCAATTGAGGTGTGCGTGGGGTGGGGTAAGGTAGGGGTGACATATGTATGGGACGATGGTCATCCCGGCTGGGGCATGCGCAGCATGTGATGAATTGTCAGATGATGTGCGGACGTTTGCTTATTACACGGAACGCTTTGGTTTGAGCCATGCGCCCCAGCAGGCAAGATCCAGGTGCTGTTGGTGATCAGCTGATACCCTTGAACCACCAAAGTGTATCAGCTGAACAGGCATGTGATACCAAGAGTCTGGGTCAGCTCCATGAGCCCTGACTAGCAACCATTAATCAACCACTGAAAACCACTGCGGTTGTCTATTGGTCAATTGCAGTGCAGCGATGGTCATGCTGACTTTCCCATCCTGCCAGGCTGGGTGCAACTGTCTCCATGCACCAACCGCCCTAGCTGCGGTCCCACTGCCGCCCACCTTCTGTCAGCAGTGATTGGTCCTCGTCGCCGTTGATCAAAGAGCTTCTTCGGCTGGACATCACGCTGTTATCGCCACCCTTCACCCAATCCAGGATCCCCATCCTGCTGTCTGCAGCAGCTGCTGTTCCGGGAACACTGGCACGTCACGGGTCAGGCTCCCATCTTGACATAGAACCAAGTAAAACAGCTCACACACGTATAAGATTTGCTTCGGATCGAGGGTTGTGTCGCCAATTGCCGGAAGGTGATCAATTTGAGATCGGAGTCCAAACCACAACGACGGACAACAAGGCACACTAGGAGAAACGTCACAAATTATCCAAGCCACTGGCAAGAGGTTAAAGTTGATAACAAGCACCTTACACCTTGTACCTGCAACAGGTGAACAGTAGTCTTGCCACCACCATACTAGACTCCAACGCAAGACGCCGCACGACGTATACTGCAGTGATCCAGCACATCCAACGCAGCACAAGCAGTCACCTGTGCAGCAGCAGCAGCAGTTGCCAAGGCCAGCAGCAGGCGGCAGCAGCAGCAGCAGCATGGCAGACCCTCAGGCAGATGCCCAACTGCAGGAAGCAGCTTTCAAAAAGCTTTACTCAGAAGAGTATTACGACAGGTAAGAGCTTCTCAAAAGCATTGCAGCCTGGGCCTGTCCTGCTTGACGGCTTGTTCAGCTGCAGTGAGTGTGTATATGAACAGCCTGTCACCCAGTGGCAGCAGCACACTGTTTCCAGCAGCTGCAGCAGCAGCACCAGGAGCGGCAGTAGAACAGCAGCAACATAACGAGCAGTAGCGCAGCAGCACGCATGTGCTGGCGGCCGCTGTCTCTGTGCAGCAGCACGATTGGCACCACAGCACAAACTGCGGCAGTGCTGTAGTAGCACTTGGTGCCACCCAGGAGTCGGCACATCTGTGCTGACATCTGCTGCTGCTGTCTTTGGGCCCGCAGGTTCCTGCAGGACGATGTGCGCCCTGATGGCAGGGGCCTGAGTGTTTGCAGGCCTGTCAGCATTGCCCGCCATGCAGTCAGCAGTGCAGACGGATCAGCCATAGTCAAGGTGAGGGAAAGGACTTGCGAGGATCGCAAATGCGTCCATGAACACCTGGTCTTGGTGAGGGAGAGGGAGACAGTTGAGCACGCAAGAATGTGCCTGAACACAGTTGATCTGCAGCTGCCTGTGTGAGCCTCCAAGGCTGATCAATATCACCCATCGATGCAATGCGCTGGGCAGCAGCTGCAGCAGCAGGCAGAAGCACAACTCAGCAGGGCTACCACTCCTGCTAGCACTGGCAGCAACACATACAGCAGCAACCGAAGTAGCACGCAGTAGCAGAGGCAGCAGGATTAGCAGGGGTGTGCACCAGTACCGCAAAGCACAGCAAAGCAAAGCAGGTGCACAAGCATGCCGACTTCAGGACAAGACTCGCTGGACACCGCCCTGCCTTGTGACTGCACCTTGACCATCCCACCCCCAAGCCAGGGCTAGCACACTGCTCACTGGCGGTGCTGCGGCAGGATGACGCCCCACCCCCCTCAAACACCCCCATTTCCTCCCCATGATGCATTGCATTTCTAACCAGCACCAATGCACATCGTGTTGCCTACCGCACACCCTACAGGTTGGGGCCAGCACGGTGCTTGCTGGTGTTCGCTGTGAGGTGATGGTCCCCTCAGCAGACACACCCAACCAAGGCTTGTTGGTTGTGTCAGCAGAGATGACGTCACTGGCAACACCAGAGTACCGCCCGGGCCGCTCCTTTGGTGTCACCAGCATCATCCAGCAGCGGCTGACAGATGTGCTGCTGGGATGTGGGGTGCTGCGGCTTGAAGACCTGTGTATAGCAGGTGGGTAGAGCGAGGGGTGCATGGGGATGCATGTAGGACACAACTGTAGTTCTTTCAGTCAGTTCAAGCCAGTGCTGTCTGAAGAGACTTCACTATTGCATGCGCTGACTCGTTGCGTCACTCACTCACTCACTCACTCACTCACTCATTTAGTCAACCAGTCAACGCCCCCCCTCATGTCCTTCTCCTGCACCTGCTCCCCCCCTCCCTCGCAGCTGGTCAGGCTGTGTGGGTGTTGTACCTTGACCTGTACATCCTCAACGCAGCAGGCTCCCTGATGGACGCAGCACTGCTGGCAGCACTGGCAGCACTGCAGGACACGGCATTGCCAGCAGGTGCGACAGTGTGTGGGTGTGTATGTGTGTGGGTGTGTGGGGTGGGTGGGGGGCTGTAGCAGGCTGTAGCATTGTGGCACTGCACTTTGGATGCGGCACTGCAGGACATAGCACTGCCAGCAGATGGGACAGTGTGTGTGTGGGGGGGGGGGGGGTAAGCAGGCTGTGGCAATGTACCCTTACTTTGGTCCCCCCCTGTACCCTTTCAGCGATACCCCCTGTACCCTTCTAGCAGCATGAATGGTGGCGGCGAATGGACGTCCCCACTGGTACAGAGCAAGGTTCATTCTCCTGCAGTCTGTTGGTGGGGCTATGCAACGGTCCTTTGCCTGCATACCTGTCGCAAAGCCAGCCACCTGTGTTTGATGCACCCACACCCAGACATGTGCATGGCTGTTTATTTTCTGCCTGCAGTGCATCTCACGCAGGAGGGCAATGTGGAGCGGGATGCAGCCAGCAGCAGTGACGACCAGCAGCAGCAGCAGAGTGGCGTAGGTGTGCCGCTGGTGCTTGGCTGTGTGCCGTTGAGTCTCACATGTGGGCTGTACAAGGGGCGGATCGTGGCCGACCCTGACCATGAAGAGGAGGCTCTCATTGGGGCAGTGTGAGCGTGGTGGTGGACCAACAGCAGCGGCTGTTAGGTGAGTAAGGCAGTGCTGTCAGGGAAAGGAAGGGGTAAGGGAATGTAAGGAGTGTCAGGGCGGCCAAGGGAAGCAGGGTTGGGAGGCAGGTTGATGGGGTGGGCTGAAAGCAGGGCAGAAGGGAGGCATTTGGGCACATGGGTGACACTCACTACAACGATGAGCATTGAGGGGGGGGGTGCTGGGTGGAAATGCAGCAGCAGCAGGGGATAGGTCAGCAGGGAGGCAGTGATAAGTACCTAGAGCGCTGGTGTGCTGGAGGGTATGGGGGGTGGGGTGAGGCTCAAGACGTGGGCAAAGGCGACAGGGGCAAGAAGAAGGCAGGATGTGGGGCAACAGGGACGGCAAGCAGGGGAAAGGGGGGGTGTAGGTGGAAGTGTGATTGTGGAAGAGAGGTCACAGTCCCACAAGGCAGTTGGACAAGGCAGTTGTGAGATAATTGGCCCGCAGGAAAGGCGACAGCATGTATTGGTGGCTGTTCTGCATCCAGCACAATGTGTTTGTGCTTGTGCTGCAGGAACACATGTGGCAGTCTGTTTGTGGTTGTGAGCAACGTGTGCCAGTAGCAGTGCTGCTGTGCTGTGTCACGCAGTGTTGGTCTGTCCTGCACCTCTTCAGGCCTTCCCCGATGGGTTGTATCGCTCAATTTGTTTCAAAAGTAGTTGACATTGTGTTTTTCATGCTGTGCGCTGCAGGTGTGTACAGTGTTGGCCCTGCTGATCAGAAGCAAATCCTCAGCTGTGCTGAGCTGGCCAACAGGCGGCATGCAGACCTCATGGAGCAAATGCAGCAGCAGCAGGAAGATGCAGGAGCGGAAGACATGGAAGCATAGAGCAGCAGCAGCAGGCAGGGTCAGCCACGAACACGCTGTGGCGGCGCAGGCGAAATCAAGCCATTTGAGCTGGGTTCAGGCTGTGCCTCAGGTGCTTGCTGGTGTGGGGTGTGGCAAGGTGGTATTTTCTGTGGCTTGCGTTGAGGGGTAGCTGTAGGGGGGCATGGCTGGCATTGTGCGTGTACTTGCGCTGGGTGGTGAGAGGAGGGCTGCGCACGAGCTCACTCATAGTTTTCAAGGCTGTGGGAATGGTCTGACTGCACAGGAGTGCTTGAAGCTGCGCAGCCCTCTGTCAAGTCAGCCAAGTTGACATGAATCTTTTCCTTGTCAGTCTGGTGCTGCCTCAGGCAGTGCTACTGCTGGGTTCTGGACTTGCTACATGGACCTGGACCTCTCCATGGTGTCCCGCCTAATGCTTGGTTACATCAGTTAATGTGCTGCGTGGCAGGCGAGTGCACGGCAGGCAGCATTCCACATCCGAGAACCACAATCCAAGACTGCCCAAAGAAGCTGAAACTGCGCGGCAACAGCGCCGCCAAACCCCACTGCCAGCTGCCTCTGCATCGACACAGCTGCATCACATCCTCGCATTCGCCAGCGCCACGCTGCATCACCTTCGACAAACCCTGGACAGCATCACACTCAGAGGCAGCACAACAGCACGCCGTCCTTCAGCAGCCGGCCTGTCCACACATGTGCCTCAACCCCATACGCCTGACCGCATCACCAGTGCCGGGAGTGAGTGGCCCTGCCCCAGTCAGCACAACCAAACGTCCCTCTGTCTGCCAACAGCACCTAATGGCACCCGCAAGCCTGCCCTGCCCTGCCTAGCTACAGCTAGCTCTCTGGAGTGTAGTACGACCACTCTGTCTCCCCTTCTGCATGCAATCCAGGGTGGGAGGGGGGGCCTGCCGTGCTACTGTGATGACACAGGTACTAACTAGAAGCACGCTGCATCCGCCAAGCAAAAACACTTGAAGAAGCAGGCTGGGCTGCCCAGCTTTCTAGGCTGGCACCCTTGTCAGTTACATTAGTCAGCCACCTGCCCTGCAGGCAGGCACCTTACTGACAAAGTGACTTTCTCTACGGTCAAGCCTAGGAGAAAGTCAGGCTTGTCAGTCTGGTGCTGCCTCAGGCAGTGCTACTGCTGGGTTCTGGACTTGCTACATGGACCTGGACCTCTCCATGGTGTCCCGCCTAATGCTTGGTTACATCAGTTCATCCCAAGATTCATCCCCTTCACCAGCAGATGCCCAATCTTGCCGGCCTGAGTCCCCACACGATCTCAGCCGTGAGCAGAATCAACCAGGCCACCTATATCAGCCCAACCACCGCAGCACAGACCCAGCCCTGTTCCTCTCTCGAACCACGGCTGTTTTCCCTTCTGCTACAGCTTGTATCGCCTAGACTCCAGCTTAGTCTCCAACTTCTGCACTAGATCCCTGTTGCGACACTTCCTCAGCTCCTCATCACTGAGGCGCAGCATGATATCCAATGCTGCCCACATGGCTACAGATGTAATCTCCGTTGGCACGTCAGCCTTGTACACCACTGCATTGACCCTTCGTGTGATCTCCGGCCATGCTGCATGCACACACCAGCACCCTCGTCTTAGTTGCCCAAACCGGCCTGAAAACGTTCTCTACCAGCCGTCTCCCTCCCATCCCTTCCGCATGTATCTTCCTGCAGAACTCTACCTCTCAGTTAAGGCCATGCAATCCACCCACTTCCCACTTTCTCACTACCCTGTTCCGAAACCTCCACCTCCTGCCCCAAACATCTAGGCCCCCAAGTAATAATTCTGGGCCCTCCCACCCCATGGCAGCTGGCCCTTTTGGCCACTCCTGCTAACCCCTGACCCCTTGCGGCAGCTGGCCCTCTCGGCCACTCCTCCCCGCCAGCAGCGTGTGCCCCTTCGACCACTCCCCCCCCCCCCGCGGCAGCTGGCCCCTTAGGGCCACTCCTCCTGACGGCAGTCCCCCCAGCAGCAGCTGGCCGTTCACGGCCACTCCTCCTAGCCTCCTTCCCCCTCGCTGTACCCGGCCCCCACGGCCATCTTTGTGTCACATTCCATGACAGCAGCCCCTCCCCTCCCAGGCCACTGCTGCTCACCCTTCTACCCAATGCAACTTCCCTTGAAAGCCGCCCTACTGGCCTCCTCTTCACCACATGCTGTGACCACTACTGTCTTCCACCCCCCCCCCCCCAACCCCCCACTCTCTCCACCCCCACCCGCAGCTCTTCCGGCCCTCCGTCCTGCCTACCTGCAAGACGTCTGTCTAGCACGTACCGCATGACGATTACAGACCCCTGGCACTCCACTGCCATCCTAACCACCACCCAACACGATCTGCAGAGCACCTCTTCAGCAGAGCACTGTTCTGGTCTCCCAAGACCCAAAATGTCCCCATACAAATCACGAATATCAAACCATAGCTCTCTCAGCACCGTTCGCACCTCTGCCTGGCTCCCTCTCGATCTCCGTAGCCAGATCCTCCAGGAACTGCATGCGGGGGTCGCCGTACTCCCGACAGGCCTGGAAAGCCCTCTCCCTCTCTCGCTTCAATTCACTGATCTGCTGTAGCAGAGACCTGTTCTGCTGCTGCAGGAAACCGCTCTGCTGCTGGAACTGAGCAGCTAGCGAAGCCTGCATCCCGTCGATCTGCTGCTGAAACCCGCGAAGCACCCCTGCCAACTGCTGATCCCTGCCGCTAGTATCTGTGTGCTGAACGTCAGAGCTGGGAGGAGGAGGAGGAGGAGGCACTGTGTCTCCCTCCTCCTCAACTGCTTGCTTCCTGGCGTTCGCCCGTGTCCTGACGCCCCTCTCCTGCGGCTGAGCTACTGCTGCATATGCTAGCATCCCACAATGAGCCCCGAGAACGCCTAGGACACAAGTCCCTCCGAGCCAAGCTCGCCGATACATGATCACGATCTGCTGCTGCCTGCCGTGCTACTGTGATGACACAGGTGCTAACTAGAAGCACGCTGCATCCGCCAAGCAAAAACACTTGAAGAAGCAGGCTGGGCTGCCCAGCTTTCTAGGCTGGCACCCTTGTCAGTTACATTAGTCAGCCACCTGCCCTGCAGGCAGGCACCTTACTGACAAAGTGACTTTCTCTACGGTCAAGCCTAGGAGAAAGTCAGGCCACAGGACATGATGTCCTGATCCATCACAGATTCAAACCATGCCATGCTTCAAAGCACACAACATGGGGTGCACTTACATCCCAAACTCACAGTGGCCTGACCAGACATAACAAGCATTTCACATACACTGTAATCCGACAGCATGCAAGTCTGCTCTGCATGCAGGGCCTGCCTACAGGTGATAAGCAGCTCATGCAGGGGCCACTCCACAGCCCACACCAAAACAAACACAAAACCCACAATTGAAATGAATCTGTACCAGCACTGCTGAGGCTCAGCCAAGCTCATGACAATGAATCACACTGCAGCATCGGAGCTGTACAGCGCAGCTCCTACAGGACAAAGCTCATGCAAAGCTCATAACTAGTACGTGCCTCCAGCTAAAACTTGCAGTAGCACAGCCTAAGATGCAGTAAGACAGCCATGTGGGCAATGCTGATGCACATGCATTATGCAGCAGGTCACAGGAGCTGAGCTATGCAGCGCAGCCCTTGCAGGACAAAGCAATTGCAGGAACAAGAAAGGGTGTGTGCTTCCAGCTATATTGCAGCTGACAGTGCGCAGCCTCCTGTTGAAAAAGGTCGCCAGAAAACTCCACATTCACGGCGGGATGCAGGCATGCAGCACCCTCGAAGCACTGGCTACCAGGACCTGCCAAGTGGATCGACAGCCGGTCACTGTTGTCAAAACTGAGCTGTAAGGTGTACTACATTTAGTAAATTGAGCAGCAGCCACGAATGACGACATGCGCTTCCTGCATGCGATCCAGCACCCATGCACGATGTCGGCCGTGGTGTCCTGCAGTTGGGCCGCGGCTGCCGCAGTCGCTTAAGGGGTTCTGCAGGGTGTCTTGATGTTCAGCGTTCAGAGGTTGCCTGCAGGAGAGCATTCCATGCAGCAGGTTGGACAGCAGTTGGGGGAGACAGGAGAGGGATACGTGCAGCGCAAGCTAAGGAAAGATGCTGTGCGCAGCTGCGATGGACAGGCAGCACATTGTGGCAGGACAGCACATGACAGCTGACAGCCCGAGGGGGTCGTGCTGGCCCAGGAAGCGGCTTCCACATATGCATGGATTGTCGCAGCATCATGGCACCAACCTGCTGCCGCCTCCTGCAGCCGGTTCCACGCATCTGGCCCCTTGTTGCTGCCCTTGGTACCTTTGCGTGCCTTCTTCTTGGTGGGCTGCTTCTGCACGCCCAGGTTGATCTCACTCAGCTGCCTGTTCAGGCGCTGCTGCCCGCGTGCGGCTTGAGCTGCCCGCCTGGCATCAGCAGCGGCGGCCTGCTTTGTAGCTATGTGCTTCAGGTGCCGCTCCCACTTGGCAGCCTTGAATGCCGTGCGGGGCTCTCTTGCGGCCTCGATGCTGGCGTAGTCGCCCAGGCTGCACATGCCATGTGTTCAGAACACATGCAGAGTGATCAACACAAGTGTAAGGACTACGCCTCTAGACGTGCACACGGTGCTGGCAGATGTAAGCCGCTCTGGTGGCACCTCAGCAATCATTGAATGCCTGACTGTGTCAATCCTAGCGTGACATGTGTATCCCCCCAGAGAGCCCCTGGCTCCCTTGAAAATGCAAAGCTTGGCTTTGCCGTGCCAGACACTGTCGACAATATATGTATCTGTCATCATGAACTGCGGTATCCTTTCCGCCAGGAGTACATGCACATCTGACTGGCACGTGTCTGTGTGCTTACCAGGACCACTTCCCAGATGCTTGGCCCCAAAGACGGTAGCTGCTTGTGGGCACGCCATCAATGTTGAGCTGGCTGAGGCCCTTGTCCTTGACGCCTTGTCTGTTTTAACAACCACCTACTTCTCAGTCGCCTTCTGAGGCCCGTGCAAGGGTGCTTATGACTCCATGGCAGGTCACTGCAGCTGAGGCCAGGGCGTCGCTGCTGATGTGCTCAAGAGTGATCCTCTGTGGGGAGCTGGTTGCGCAGCTGCAGTGATAGATGAAGGCGCAGAATAATTGTATAGGAGCTCCAAGATGAAACAAATTGCAATTCCCTGGTATCGGTCTGCCCAGCCTCAGCTGAGACCTTGATTTGAACTCAACTGATTCAACTGCTACCCAACAGGCGCGAACATGGCCTGATGCAGTGAACCCCAGTAAACGGCGCTCCTGCGCTACACCCGTCGAACAGGCCGCGGTGGTGTTTTTCCCGCTCCCCTGGGTGTGCGTTTCGGTTTGAAAAAAACCTGCCAGGCAGGGGGGGGGTCCCCCCCCCCCCGTTTTTTTGTTCGGTTGGCTGTCTCCCTGCTGAGCTTTTGGTTGTTGTTGTTTGTTTGTTCTGGGGATGCAGTGGTGTTTGAAAGGGTGCCTCTGCTGCTGTTGTGCATTCTGTGGTGTGGGCCAGGGCAGCAGTCACTGCGTGCTGGCTGCTGCAGCTGCGGTGTGCAGTGTCCCAATCCTGTCTAGTTGGGGTCCTGGCTGGGGCCTCCCATGTTTGCCTTGCTTATTACACCCCGTCCCTGTGCAGAAACTCGTCCTCATGCATTGTCCCACCAGTGGGTGTACAGATCCCTGCACTGCTGCTGGGCCATGCAATGCTGTTGCTCAGAGCACCCTGCTTTGCAGCAGGGGGTCAGGGAGCGGGGGGTGTGTTTTGTCCCGCGCACGCCATTCCGCCTGCGCTGCAACGTGTCGTAGACACATGCTGCCAACCTGCGTCCGTCCATTCGCCATGGCTGTCTGCTTGGCTTCCACAGATGGGCAGCCGTTGTTGTACACGGTGCTGTGCTCGCTGCCCCGAGGGGTTGCGCAGTCTCTATAATGCTGGCAGGTCATGCAATGCTGTCGCCCAGAGCAGGCTGCTTTGCAGCAGGCTGTGCTTGCGGCCGTCTGTGCATTTATTGCGGAACGCTGCATGTGGCAGCTCACTATGTCCCAAGGCGACGTGCCACAGATGGGGACGGACAGATTCGTGCAGAACGCGGCCGCATGCTGCAGCCCCGACAGATGCCACCAGTCCCGACCAGCAGGCCTGTGGCTTGTGCAGCCAGAGGTGCTGCTGCTGTCTACGCGAGTCGGCCTTGCCATCAGCACAACTAACCAAATCTGGGGATCACAGAGCAGAACATGGCCGCATGCTGCGGCTCCGACAGATACAAGGCGCGCGGCTGGCGCCGCCAGAGGTGCCGCTGCTGTGATGTCCAGCCGTTATTGCAACTGTCACAACCATCCAGGTCAGGGGGCCGCTGCCGTAAACTCACGCCGTCATTGCAACTATAACAAGCAACCTGTTCTGGAAACCACACAGTCTTGGCAAACACGCGCCTCTCAGGCGCATCAGGCTGCGGCTGGAGCGTGGCAGCGCATGTGCAAACACTAGCAGGCATTACTGCCGTCACACTGACAGGTGACTGGATCACACATGCCTCCAACAGGCCTCCATCAGATGGCATCGCTCAGGCACATGGGGTACTTGAACCCGCCCATGATCACGTCCCTGACCGGGCTGAAGCACATGACGCAGCCGCGCGTGGTATTGTTGAAGAAGCGGCTTGCGCAGTGGTCGCACATGGCGCAGTGGTTGCAGGGAAAGCACCGCACGCTTGCCAGGTGGTCCATGCACACCACACATGCGCCAGGCTCGCGGGCCTGCGTCATCCCTGCAGGCAGCAGGGGGCGGGGCAAGGGCAGGCAGCAGGGGGCTGGTCAGGGCTTTGGCGTGGCTGCGGTGGCGCTGACTGGGGGCAATGCTGGCGCTGACACGCGGCTGCAGGTCGCTGGTTCGGGCTGGCAAATTTGCGCGTGATGCTGTGCAGCTCAGGAGCCGATGCCTGCCGTGCACCGCAACAGGTCAGGACGCCGGCTCACCGTAGTAGTCTGGGGGGGGGCATGGCAGCGCCTGCGGGCAGGATGTGAGCGCCTGGGGTTGCCGGGGGCAGGGCAGCTGTGTACAGGTCCCGCAGGGTGGGCTGGGCGGCTGCTCCACCTTGACTGGCTGGGCCTGGGCCTGCGCCTGGGCTGTGGGAGTGGCGGGTGCCGTGGGGGCTGCGGTTGAGGAGCTTGTGCTGGAGGTCGCGGCGGGCTTGCAGCTGGCGTTGTACTTGACGCCTGGGTGGCGGCACGGGCGGGCGAGCAAGGCAGGGGTCGGGGTCAGTGGGGGCGGCGGGGACCCCGTAGGACAAGGACCACAGCATTGCCATGTAGCAAGATCGTAGCATTGCATGACAGCTACACCCGCCGTGTCCTGCATTCCCGCACTGCTGGCAATCGGTGTGGGCACGCTGGTGCAGCATGACGCCGGCACAGAGGAGCTCATCCTGTTGCAGAGTAGCTTTGGTAACGCCAATGCAACTCTACAACAGGACGAGGACGACTGCGTCGGTGGCATGCTGCCACAGCGTGTTCTATGTGCTGCCAGAATGGGGAACAAGCGCCCATGATTATATTTGTTGTCAAAGCTGCGCAGTGCTGACGGGCAAGGTTGTGATGACCACACAGCATGAGGTGGCATACAGGCAGGAGATTGCCCTCATGAACACATGCATCATGCAGTCCGTGCGACCCAGACGTGCAGGACCCCGGCAGAAGACAGTTCGGCACCAAAGGTTGCTAGGGTTTAGGTCGGGCACCCGCGAACGGGGGCAGCGCCTGAGGGGGCCTTCGCGAGGGGGCCTGCGCGAGGGGGCATTTGAGAGTCAACAGCACGGCCAACGGATGTCTATTGTGCGGCAAGTCATGGTGCAGAGGCTGACAATGTACGCGGCACCATTGACCAGCTGCAGAGCCTTCAGCAAGTCGGTGCACGAGGCTGCTTGTATCTGGCTGTCCAAGGTGTACAGTTGGTTTTCCACCAACTCTGTTGATTCCAAAAGTATTAGCTGATCTCATGGTTGGCATAGCACACCCACCTGCAAAGCGGGGCTGCGGCTAGCCATTGCAGCGATGTCTTCTGGGCTCTTGGACGGACTGAGGAACATGATGTTGAGTGTGTCAGCAGCCTCTTTGGGGTCGGCAGGAAACGCTGCGCTGAGGCGGTGCCCAGCGGCCTGCGGGTACGCCAACACATGGCCAGTCCATGCTCGCTGGTACGCCTCATTGGGCCGATCCTGGCGCCCCTTGGGCTTCATGAGGTACAGGTCCCTGCTGTACCTGTAGGGAGCTAGCAGCTTGGCCTCGATGGCAGTCAAAGGCAGCAGGTGTGCAGGCGCCTTGCCTGTGTCCACCCGCACTAGGGAATTCTTGGGCACCGATGGTGTGGGCTTGTGGCGCTTGTCCTTGCGCGAGAGCTCGCCCCAGCAGTCAGGGCAGACCTTGGCCATATCAACACCTGCAAGCCCCACCATACGACCATTGCTCAGTTGTTGGCTGACATAACTTTGTTGTGGCATTTTGGGCTTGCATGAAGGACAGAGGGCCAGCATTGTCAAACAATAGCTGTGCGGCCCACCAAATTGGATGCATGTTGCCCATGGGGCAATGGCGGGAGGGGGGTCTGAGGGGGGAGGGTTGACCCTCCCCCCTCGGCAAGGGGTCATTGGCAATTGCATTGCTGACACCAATGCACTGCTCACCATTGACGTTTTTGATGCCAGCTGGCTCCAGGCAGTAGGTGATGCCTGCAATGGCGTAGGTGGTGAGGCCAACCCTGGGCAGCTCGGGGGTGTGGTGGGGGATGGCAATGCCGTTGGCATCAAGGCCAAGGTGCTCTGCAGTCACCAACACCTCCTTGCCGGGGACGTCTGCAGCAGGCACCTCGTGCCATGCTTTGTGGGAAGGGTCTCGCGCTTTGGGCAGCGTAGCCCCTTTGTCCTTGGTCACGAGCGGCAAGTAGCGCGCACACACGCAGCACACGGCTTCCCCAGTCTGCACTCTGGCATCGACGCATGCCCTGTAGTCAGTTGCTGCCTTGATGTATGCTGGCATAGGGTCCTCATCCCTTGTGTAGGCTGGAAGACCATGCAAGGGTGGCAGCAACAGCTGCTGCAAAGTGGCGCCGTCCTTGGCCCAAGGGTCACTCAGCGCTTCTGCCTCTGGGTTGGCAGCTGTTGCTGCTGCCATCCTGGCTGCTCTCCTTGCAGTAGATGCTGTAGCTGTGACCTGCAACCGTGTATGATTGCCGACAGCAGCAGCATGGAGCCGGTCTGCGAGTGCTGCAGGCCTTGTTGCAGACTCCAAGTGGGATGGTCTGTGACATTGCATGGCACCTGTGGTCAGCACAAAGACAGCCCAGGGTTGGACATGTAGAACAAAGGGTACATGGTTGCTGTGCTGCGTGTTGCAACGGCATGGCTTTTTGCAGCAAAGGCAGCATCTGTTCAGATGTATGCTACTGTTCAACATCATTGCAGATGCGGCGGCCATGGCAGACTGATGTCCACCTGATGTATTGTACTGTGCACCCCATACCTTGGTGAGCACTGTGTGCAGCTGTCATGGAGCCCAGCAGAAGCCTCTGCCTGATTGCGTCCTGCTGGACCCGAGCAGCTGTGGATAATGCTGCATTGGTAAGGGCCTGCTGTGCATACACCAGGTTGGCAACAGGCGCCCACACTGGCACACAAGCACCATCCAAAGCCACAGCAACACAGAGGTCAGGGGATCGGCCTCAACAGGAGCAACACAGAGGTCAGTGCAAAGCACATACCGCATTCAAAGCCAGTCTGCACCTGCTGACATGTCAGACAGAGCCCCTGCAGTGTGTTTGTGGCACCTTGGGACCCACCAGGGGATGCAGCAACAGACGCAAGCTCTGCCAGAGCTTCCTGAGCAACTGCCGCGTTGGCTTGGCCTACAGTTCCCATGCATGGCAACGCAAGCCTCTGCCTGATTGCTTCTTGTTGTGTCAAAGCTGCACCAGCTAGTGCTGCATCTGCAAGCCCTTGCTGGTGAGGGGCCTGGGCTGCCCGTGTTGCCTCCACAGCTGAGCACACATATTAAAAACACAACAGGCGGCTTGAGGTCACGTTTTTAGGCACGACACAGCGTATGTTCGTGGTTGTCACCTGTGCCCCTACTGGGAAGTCATGCTGCTGGGCTTTGCTGCTTACCGGCATAACTTGCAGCACCATAAGATGTGCGTTGTCTGGTAACGTCGTGCTGCAACAGCGCCTGCAGGTTTGGTTCGCCAGCCCTTTTCATTACTGCAGCTACGACCTGTACGTATACGTGTCACTTGGATGTGCTCCGAACCGGCAGTAGAAACATTACGTTTGCTACAACAATGCGTTTCCAACTCGTTGCTGGGTGCAGGGACGATGACCGTGTGGCTGTTGAGCACGGTTGCAACGGTGTTACTCTTTTGCCCTTTTTTTTGGGGCACCCGAGTCACTCCGAAGGATCCTGCGGAAATCCTTCTCCGAGGATACGTTTCAACTGCGGTAGAGTTTGTAAGGAGTACGGTGCAAGGTGGACGAGCGAGATGCAGCCTGCATCACACAGCAGTCACTAGAGTGCTAACAGTCATTGACTCTTCATGGATTTTCTTGCCAAGGCTTTAAGCCTGGCTTACAAGACTTTAAGTGGGCCTTTCCAGACCGAAACCCCCAGGTAACGCATGGCGCCTACGTTCTGTTGCTGCTGGAACATTGGACCAGGCAGTGCAACTGTCTTCACCCCAAAACCTGGAATGCGTGCGCAGGAGCACCAGCAGCATCGTTGAGGAGACCCTGTGGCCCCAGGCGCCAGCCGAAAGTCCAAGAGGCCCACCAGCACCAGCACAGTTGACCCATGAAAGAGACGCCAGCACCAGCACAGCAGACCAAGAGAGAGACGCCAGCCAGCACCAGCACAGCAGACCCAGTCAAGGGGCCCACCAGCACCAGCACAGCAGGCCCAGAGAGAGACGCCAGCCAGTACCATGCTACCTACTGCTGCTGCCGGACGAGCTGCTGGATGTGATCCTGCGCCGCTGTGCTGCTGACGATGCCTGCGGTCTTATCTTTGCTGCTTGCGCCCACACCAGGCTGCACCACGCAGTCTACAAATCCAAGACAGCAGCTGTGCTGGCAGTCCGCAGCATTAGGGCTGTCCTGCCGCGCAGGCAGAAGGTGGGCGACGTGCTGGAGTACCTCGGCAAGTATGGCCAGCCCCTCCACAGCCTTGACCTCGCAGGCAGCCGCAGCAGCAGCATGCCCAGCTGCAGGTTTCCCATCATCCTGCAACAGCTACCCCACAACGACCTGCAGGAGCTGCGCAGCATCAGCCTCAGCGAGGTGCGGGTGCAGCTCCTGCCAGGCAATGGGTACCCAGGTGTGCTGGGGCCAGGAACAGACCTCACGCAGCTACAGCTCCACAGCTGCAAGGTGCTTGATGGGGAGGCTCGACTGGCGACAGCACTGGCACAGCTGCCCAAGCTGCAGCGCCTCAGCATCGTCCAGGCATGTGTGTTTGGTTATTGGGATCGTTGCCCCCTGCCAACCACGGCCCTGCAGTCTCTGCAGCATCTCACACACCTTGAGCTCGCAGGGGACAAGCTGCAAGATGCACACAGCCTGCACCACCTGCAGGGACTGACAAGGCTGCAGCACCTGCGGCTGAGTGGCCTGCAACCCACCATTCAGGCTAGCATGCTCTCAGGGTTGCACCATCTGACACATCTGGAGGTGACCCCTACCAGTGACCCCAATCAGCAGATAGGGTCCTGCAGCAGCGGCGTATTTGAGCCAGGCGCCTTGGCAGGCAAGACACAGCTGCAGCTTGTCCAGCTATTCAACAGCAGCATAGCTGGTGGCCCTGCAGGAGTGGCAGAGCTGCTGTCCCACCTACAGCACATGAACCAGACGAAGACCTTCATCGTTGACAAGCCGGTTGCCCCAGGGTGTGTTACACCGCATGTGACACTGAAGGCCAACGTCCAGCTGCAAATTGTCAGCATCAGCGCCAAATTGTCATCGCAGCAGGTGTTCAGCATTGCCAAGCAGTTCCCGCACCTGCGGGCGCTGGAAGTTGACATCTGCTGTCAGGGGCGCGCAGCATGCCTTGACACCAGCTGCCTTGTCAGCTGCTGCCCCGGGCTGCAGTCGCTGGTGACTCCTGGATTTGTGTACAGCGCTGGGGAGGTTGCGCTGCTGTCAGATCTGAGCGGCCTCACCAAGCTGGGCCTGTGTCCGGACAGCTATGCGTGGGACGAAGTGTGCCAGCTACAACAGCTGAGGCACCTGGACGTGAGGATCCCCAGCGGCAAAGAGGGAGAGGGGCTGCAACTGCTGCGGGAGCTGACAAAGCTGCAGCAGCTGACCTGCCTTGACTTCCATGGAGGTGACTCAAGCTACTGCCTTACTGTGGTGAGTTTTCAGCAGCTGAAAACAGCAGCAGCAGCAGCAGCAGCAGCAGCAGCAGCAGCAGCAGCTGCTCAGATCGCTTGTCCCAGAAACATGCTCACAGGATGATGTCATGTCATGAGCCCTGCGCCTCAGCACAGACTTGCGAGGAAAATGCCGATTCGTTTCATTTCCCAGGCAATAAAAGTATGGCATGTTTTGGCCCAGCGCTTCCCTGAATGTCATTACCTCCAATGCCATTCTGCGGTGCCCTTTCTGCTGATGCCACTCTCAGTGGTGGCAGGTGCAGTCACATGGTGCAGTCACATGCAACACAACCATGGGCACCTCTGTGCTCCATGTTCTTTCCTGAATGTGCTTTCCTGTCCTGCACTGTACTTTACTGTACTGTGTTGCACACTGCTGTGCAGCCACCTGCTGGCAATACGCCTATGTCGCAAGAAGTGCTGCTCCACATCAGGGGGTGTATCGGATTCTTTCTTTCTTTTCTTTCTTTCCACATCAGCGGCAGAGAGGAGGCACAGCGCCTGAAGCAGCTGGCACAGCAAGGGCCCCAGCCAAGCAGCGGTCTCGGTGGGGCAACACACCAGCAAGTGAGTGGCTCAAGCGACGGTTACGGCGAGAGTTCTCAGCTGCAGCTGCAGGGGGTTCTCCCCACACGCCGTCAATACACCCACTGAGATGTACAATGCAGCATCACTGCCTGACCTCTGCCCGTGCTGTCATGTACACTGCTGAGCATGCGCAGGGACCTGCTGGCACATACAGTGAACATGCGATTCAGCAGGGGTGGTTGGATCGCAGCAGACGGCCCAGAGAACCACGACGGTGGGTTGTATATAGTTTGAATATGTTGAGGCAAGACAACAAGCATGACCGACGTGTGCATATGCAAGACTTAGCGCTGCATCGAGTAGCTCCCAGCACCCAGCACACATGCCACTTCAGAACCCCAGGTGCATAGCCCGCATTTGGCTGCCGCAGCAGAGCAGGCTGTTTGCACCCAGCAGAGTTGCCGGCGCCTCCATAGCCTATGGCATTGAATGCTGATGTTTGCTGCTGCTGCAGACGACATGAATGCTTTCACATGTCAGACACCATGAAAGCGTTACAGAATGACGGAGAACGGATTCAAGCGATGATTGCGATGCTTGACGACCAATGATGAGCCTGACCGTCGTCAGGCTCATGACGACCGTCTTCAGGCTAAAGACAATAAGTAACAGCTGCTGCGCCCTTAGCCACACAGCTGATGAGGGATACAGCAGTGGGGGGGGGGTCATCAGCATCACAGCCGACTTTCACTGAGCACTTTTGACGCAAAGAGCGGCCAAAGACGTCAGGCATTGACAGCTTTTCTCAGCTCATAGATATCGTATGGGGTGGCCCAATGGCTGCTGCTGGGCTGTGTGTTGACTGGCCCGGGCGGCCCAGACAAGGCCATGGCTGCCTTTCTGTGACAGTCAGGCTTGCTGGCTGTTTGCACTGTCTGTTTGTGGTGCGGGCCTTATGCTGTTTGTTTGGCAAGCATTTGGGACACCACCGCTACAGTATTTGTGACATGACGGGACCATTGCAAACTGGACACCCCACGGCATATTTTTCACGACGTCTGGAGCACGGCTGGTCCGCCGTAAGGCCTGTGTGAACTGCCCCTTGCACGATGGGGGACGCCAAAGACAGCAGGGCTCACCGCGCTTCTGTCTGTCTGCATGTCTCAAACATGTGAAGTTCACAAGGCTCCCTAAGGAACTGCAATGCCCTTGCAATCTTCAAGCAAGTTCAGGCCGCCTGATGGCATTTGCATTGTGTAAGTATGAACCAGCCATCTACTTGCAGAGGCAATATTGACATGCTCATGCAAAGTCATGCATGGCAATGTTATACCCCATAGTGTCCAGGCGATGCCTGCTTGCATCTCTGGAATTGCACCACCAAAGAGTATGCAGTCAAGGGCGCTCCCATCTGCGGGGAGATTTGTTTCCTGTGCTGCCAGCACAAGTTAAAAAAATAACGCCCCAGGGACCAGAAAGGGCACACGATGCATGCTGGCAGCACTTAACGGCAGGCTGTATACACAACATGCAGCCATACACACTGTGGCAGCTGCCACCCATCTGGAACAAAACAATACACATTAGACCCACACGTGGCAAGCCGTGTCTTGTGCTTGTTATGTCAGCCATGAGTACAGGGACCGGTGCGCACCCTACTAGGTGCATTCTCCATCCGCTTCGAGTGATAGCTGAAGTACAGGGGCCCATTCTTGCTGGTAACAGTCAAGGGGTAGCCGCAATGCAGTCTCGGCGGAAGCATCAGGCCAAGTTACAGCAGCGCGCGGCAGCTGTCTATTGTGACACAACCAAGCAGAGCTTGCGCATGGGTATAGCACGACTTGGCGCAGCGCCACTGCATCAAGCTGCAGGTCCGAGTTGATGACAGTGCACTCATGGCCGGTGGGCCCATCCGAATGCATATGATTCAGTCTCATTTATATGCACCCGTAATAGCGTCCGACGCTGACACGCGCCCGGGGGAGGGTGACGCTGAGTCGGGCGCAACAACAGCACATTGCCCGCCATTGCGTCGACACATCGTAACGCACCTGCTCAAGGTCGCTAGCTCGCCAGAAGGTGCGTTGTGCACCTCACGTCAGATGCGGTATCCCGGTCACCTCCCCCGCGGCAGCTGCCGTTGGTAACCACGGTAACCACCGAGTCGTTTGACTCGGATCAAATTATTTCGACGGCGTTCCAAGGTGATCACGGACCAGAATCACAATCTGAAGGTTTCGCTCTTTGAGTACAAACCATGCACGAAGCAGCTACCGTCATACAGCCACGAAAATGTGATGATCCTCTTCGACCAGGTGTGTCTTCTGCACCTTGCTTTTGCACATGCCTGGCCCCAGCAAGGGCTGATCAAATCACATATGCAGTGATAGCAGGCATCCATGCGCTGCCCAGCAGCATCCAGCTGAGCAAAGCCTTCGAATCAGAGCTTCTGCTACCTGCTGCAGCAGCTGTACTATCATAGCAGTCAGTGACTGCTGTTGCTCTCCGATACACCACCATCCCCGGCTGCTTCAGGGTGGCAGCCACCGCACTGGCTGCCGACAGGGGCCACTGTGGCGTGATCACAGAAGTAAGAAGCACACGGCAGCGGGGGCAGCAGTGACGGCAGAGGTTTTGATTGAAGTCTGAGATTGTGGTCAGGCACGCGTCGCATGTATACCATCAGCTGGGCAAGCAGCGCCACGTTGTGAGTCATTTTGATGGACCCACTGAACCAGCCAAGCAAAGAACAGAGCAAGGGCAGACGGCCGGTACATGGGAATATGAGGTGTGCAGATGGACAGGTGCATGGTTGTCGTTGCAGAGGTGGATGGGAAGACCAACCAAGGCGCTTGTGGGTGTGCTGCATCCTTGGCAATCAAGATCAAGAGGAATGCCATGATCCATGTAAGGCTGTGGCTTGTGCTGCAAACTCATGGTGGTCATGACTTGCTGCATCCACGGCTCACCCGCTCCACTTCAACAATATCAAGCGCCACCTGCCATGCCTGGTCTGGTGCTGCTGCTGCGAGCCTCCTTCTGACACCAACCACGCCGGAGTCAAACTCAATGACTGCTGGCAGTGCTTGGTCGGTTGGAGCAGATGGACCCTGACCCGAGGTTTGCGACAGAGAAGTCATGGCCACCCCGCTGCAGCTGCTGCTGGCTGATGGGGTCACCAAGCACTGGATGGCGCTGAAGGATGAACTTGCTACAGAACATCTACTGCGGGACTTGTTTGAACAGAGTTTGTGAGGCTTGGTTTGCCCATCATGAGGCACTACACGTAGTACGTGTAAGGTGGTGTGCTGCTGTTGCACGTTATGAAGGCTGATCATTCGCAGCCAACAATTGGGCTGGCAGATTCAAGCGACTGTTTTATGCTCGGATGCCCACAACGAAACACGTTCAGGGTCCCAGACAGTTGAAGGTTTTTGCAACCACGTTCTCACTTAGCCGCTGGCACCGATATTATGAGATGTGCTTAGCAGCGCGAAACGAGTGCTCATACATCTCCACGCCTTCATCTGGCCAGCAACTGCGTCAACAAACCAGATCACGGTGTCAAACCAAGTCTGATCTGTCAGGTGTGGTCACCCTGTAATGTCACTTGCATGAAGCAGTTAGCCGCAATGAGTGTATGCTGGCAACTGCCTCTGCTGGCAGTGGCCCTGGTCCAATCAGCAACAGCAGCAGGGCAAGTGGAACTGCCACTGGTGTGCATGGTGATCAGAACATACTACGGGCATGGCACGTATGGAGACAGCTCCCTGATCAATCTGTTGCACTCCCTGAAGAAGCAGACCCACCCCAGGTGAGCGGCTGCAGTGGTAGTGCTGCACAGCAGCGCTGTTCACCGTGCAAATATACAGCACTGTAGTAGTCAGGTGCCTCGTTTTGAGGAGTCAGTAACATGCAGTAGCACTCTGGCCAGCACCAACAGCATGCAAACAGCAAGTATGTATTGCTGTTTGTGGCGACGCTGGGGCGCTTGGGGCACCCCATGCCTTAGCCACCACCCCTCATGTGCCTTGCCGGCAGTGGCTACTACGTTAGCAGTCTCATGCATCTTGCTGAGCGCTTATCTGTGTACAGTCTCGCTCATAACAGCGTAAGCAGCATCCAAACACCAGGTGCTTATTGCTGTTGAGGCGCCACTGGCCCACTGCAGGGCAGTCACGTCACACCATGGACCCTGGCCACCAACCCGCACAGATTGTTGCCCACAGCACAGTAGTAGTCAGGTGCCTCATTTATTTTGGGTGTTGCCAGTCTCTGCTGTCTAGCATGAGCGCTACCTCCCTTCACCTTTACTGCAACCGTACTCTCTTTGCAGGTGGCATGCGCTGCTGCTGGTGATGGACAACAGGCCGTTCCCCGACCTGCGCCACATTGTGAGGGATGCAGACGATGATCGTGTACAGATCTTTGCTGAATGGGTACGTGTGACTGCTTGGTATGAAAAACATGTTAGACCCTTACAGACACCCAGGCATGGGACATGGGCTTGTGCAGCAGCACGGCGAGGCCCTGAGGGAACCCCAACAGCTTCAAGAATGCAAGCCAGTGCACAGCACAAGCTGGTCAATATCTGGACAAAAGATAACAGGCCGTACCATGCTGGTACCCACCTTATGCCTCCATCAGCAGAGCATCACACCCCAGCGGCAGCAGGCGAACGGCAGCAGCGGCAGCCGTTGGTGCGTCCTTGGCCTCGTGATCCTGCTGACTTGCTTGCCCTGTTCGTGGCCGGTTGCTGTGCTGTGCAGATCTCTGCGCGCAACCAGCCCCGCACCAATGATGGGCAGCAGTGGGCCCCAGACTACCACACACGCCTGTACAACCTAACAGACGATGCTGTCAGAGGTCAGCACGGGTGCCCATGGCAGCAGCAGCGCCTGCACAGCACCTTCAAGCTCACGCGCCAAGTCAGCAGCCATGAGGGTTGCATCCCAGGCATGCAGCTGCCAGTGTGACAGGCCATCACTTATCAGCTGGGGCGGTCGCGGGCATGCATTGTGTGCTGCTTGCCTTTGCTGCCCTGGGGGCAGCTGGTGCAGCAAGCATCGACCACACCATTCAGCCTGTTGTCTCCCTGCTTGTTGCCCTCCGATGGTACCACCCAACCCTCACCTGCCCCACTGCACTGCTGCTTGTCACCGCTCCTAGGTGTGATAGTGCTCTGCTCTCCCGCCATCCCCCCTTCCTATGCCTTGTCAACTCCGTTGTTTGCTCCCGTCACTTCCCTTCCGCCCCTCAGCCTGCCCCAAGGACACTCGCTGGCTGGCTGTGACTAACGGTGACAACGAATACGATCCCTCCTTCCTGTCAGTGCTAGTGGAGCAGGAGGGGGCTGACGTGGTGGCCTTTGACTACTACAGCAGATTCCAAAGACCAACCGGTGAGTAGCGCGGATGTTTCAGCCGGGGTGCAGCCGGGTGCATTTGGGTGGGTGAACTGGGGACATGCTATGAATGCTGGGATTGGCTGGCTTGGCTGCAGCTGGGATGGGGACTAGCAGCTTGTTGGGGGAAGCTTGCTTGTAGACGCGCATGGCTGCAGGATGAACATGCTGTGCACTCTGAATGGTGAAGCTGCTTGCAAGCTGCTCGTGTATGCAGCCAGAAGAAAAAACCAAGAGCACACACAGGCTTCGGGGGCTCCCACTCAGTCCTGCAGCCTGCCTTGTAACCGTGCAGTTAACCACTTTCATGCACTTTGTTGCTGTACTGCTGCGCCCCACTGCGGCGTGTGTGTTGCTGCCGCAGCGGCGCCGTGTGAGCGCTTTGCAGCAGGGCCTGGCTTGCCCCCCTGCAAAGTAAACGAACTGCGCTGGTGCCAAACAGACCTAGCAGCGAACGTGTATTCCTGGCCACGCTTCATGGCCGATGATATGCGCTTTGGGGTGTTGGATTCAGGAAGTGGTGCCAACCATGATGGCTACATGGCTGATGTGGTGCGCACAAGGAGTTGGAAGGTAGGTAGTTCTTGTGGGCTGGAGCGGATTCTGCGCACAGTGCAATGTGCGCGCAAGGTCCCATGCATTGGCGGATTGGCCTTCACGCCTGTATTTTTGACAAGGGGCAGGGTGGACGGCTGCTGCATTCACTCTTGGAGCACCATCACGCTGCCAAAGCTGGCCTCTCAGCATAGCACAAGAGTTGGTACAGCAGCCCCATGCGTGTGAATGTGGGAGGGTTTCTGCTGCTTCTCTTTGTCACACAGCATCAAACAGTGGCAGCCGGGGGCTTGTACAACACACATGTTATATGCTTTCCATTGATGCCGTGGCCCTGTTCTGCTGTGTGTGCAGGTGGTGCACATCTCTGGCCGCTGCTTGGTGGACCATGCGCCCACCCCCCAAACGTGTGCTGCATTGGGCGGTGTCTGGGATGATACAGCAGCAGGCACAGAAGCAGGGGCAGGTGAGCACCCTGTTCAACGGCTGGGCGACATCGGGGGGTGACTCGCACATTCACGCAATCTGTGCTGAGGCAGCAGTTGTGCAGTCAAACCTTCACAACATTGACAGGCAGCTTCAGAAGCAGGGCTACAATGTGTGTGTGCAGCAGATGCCTCTGCATGATGATGGTAGGGCAGGAGACTGCCTTCAAGCCACAGCACATTTCAAAGTATTCTTATGACAGTTAGTGGAGTCTGACTGGGGTCGTGCGGTGGCTGAGTCTGGCGCCTGTATGTTGTGTTGCTGGGTGTGGTGTGTGTGCAGGAGGGCGGTGCTTGGCTGCTACTCGTGCTGCCAAGCTGTTGGAACTGCTGGGCCCTGAGGCAGAGATGGTGACTGTGGATGTGGCACATGATACGAGTGAGTGGCAGATACGCTGCACAGCAGCAGCATCCATTGCAGCTCTGCTGCAGAGCTGCAGGGCCACTGCCATGCCTGTTGGTGGCCGTCGTAGCTGTGGCTGTTCAACAGGTTTCTTGCACCAATGCACCAGTGAAAGGCTATTGAGGGCTCAACTCCGGCTGCACATCACCAACAAAGCAGCAATGCACCGGAGCATATGCATGCACCACCATACACTGCTGGTGCAACGAGACCATCATGCATGCTTGTCCCCCACGGTACGAATGGTGCTCAGCATGCAAGTTCCGCAGCTGCAGGTTCAGCTCCTGATATCAGCCCCTCATATCCATGGCATCTGTTGCAGTCGGGTCAAGTTGCGCTGTTGGATCCCTTGCTGTTGCCATTGTAGGTTTTGGGCTGCCAGAAGGGCCCCTGAAGCTGCAGTGCCTGCGACTGGCGTCACCAGAGCGGCACAAAGACCTGGCTGCCTTCTTCCCGGCCAAGTGCACTGCTGCTGTCGACTTGCAACTTCAGCAAGAGCAGTGAAAGCTTCAGGCAACCCTGCGGCGCCCCAGCAGTGGCAGCATTTCAGTGATTTGACTGCCAACGGTTTTGTTACTGCCACGTCACCGTGACGCCCAAGAGTTGCGGTCATCGGTGTCTGCGCCCCGCCTACGCAACACAAAGCCACTGCGACATCCAACTGAGCAATCGCATCAAGGAAGTACCCGCAACTACGTTTCGTGGAAGTGATCACTTTCTCCGACAGCACAAATCGCGAGCAGGATGGACAGGAAGGAGGAGGGCAAGGTGCAATCCGAGCACTTGGTAGAGAGACATGATGTTATGACTAAGGGGGAGGTCCACGGCGACTCCTTGAAGGAGTTTGTGGAGCATGACAAGGCAGTCCCTGATGACAGGTGAGAGCATGTGTGTGGTGTGCATTGGTGGCTAATTGTGTTCCTGGGGTGTGAGTGGGCTGTCAAGAGTGCAAATGCACGCTGCAAAAGGACATGCAAGCAGGCTTGAGGCCTGTGCAGGTTGCAGGGTGTGTACGGTACCCTCGTTGGTGCCAGCATGTTTTGGTGAAGTAAGCATGCACAAGGCTGAAGTGCTCCCAGACTAAGCCTGCGGTTTGGGTCTGCTGTTGTTGGTGTGCTGCAGGGGAACTGCCAAGTTTGTGGACCCACCACAGAAGGAATGAGTTTTACCTGATGGGGCAGTCCCAGCTGCAGCAGCCCGGTTGCCCTCCTGACGCTGGCGCAGCCCAATAAAGCCTTGAACGCGCAGTCTCCATGCATCCCCTGAGCAGTTTGTGGAGTGGTGCATTGTGGTGCAGCTGGCGGCGTGAGTTTCTTTCGGGTTTGTGTATTTGGTGCTGAAACAACCAGTGCATTTGTAGAGGAGTTGCACGACAGCCAAGGGCTGTGGGTCTGTCATCTGTGAGGCCAGACAGGGCTGGGATGTCTGATAGCGCTGCATTGGTGTGCAAGACAGGCATCTTGCTGCACGTACATCTGCAGTTGAGGTTTGTGGACATGGTGCATGCTGGTTGTGCATGGCAGCAGCACATGTGTGATGTAAGGTATGCTAGCACTTCGCTTGCTGCCAGCAAGATACGTGCTAGACATGTGCTTGGCTGTTGATGCCACACTGTGGCATCACCAGTTTGGTGGGCGGGTGCTGGTGATCAGCAAGCGGCTGTACAGTCAATGGGCTGGCACAGTCATGGGGTACTTTTGGTTTTGTCTTTCCAAGACAGTGTTGGTAGTCTGCGGAGGTTGTGCAGGAAGGGTCTGCCACAGGTCTGTAAGGCAAGGGATGTGACATTGCAACCAGCCATTGTGTGTGACAAGCGGGAGGTGGTCATGCACATTGGCGCTGTGCCCATATCGTCTGACCTGTTGGGACCAAGTAGTGTTGTGCATTTCGCAAGTTGCAGACCATTCACTCTCACTGAAGAAAAGCCAGGGACATTCACCAATCCAGGTGCACAGACGTCATCAATTCATCCATCAGCACTCGATGAAAACACAGCACACAACGTGCATTCACTGCCTTGTCAACAGTACCATCTTGACAAATCCTTGACACCCATGCAAGCCACACACACCACCAACCCAGCAGCAACAGCAGCAGCGTCAATAAACAGTCACATCAGTCATCCACGCTGAACTCGTGCCGCTTCTGCTTCTTGTACTCCGTGAGCCCCTTGCCTGAGCCAATCACACCAACCTTACCGTTGTCAGGCACCTGCAGCACAAGACACAACAGCATCACATCACTTTTGATTCGCCCAAGTTCTGTCAAACACGTGCATTGTATTGCCTTATACTGCGGTACTAGTGGTTGAGGGTGCAGTTGAAGTGCCGCGCATGTTGATCCCCAAAGGTGCCACTGCCTTCTTCATCCAGATGAATAAGCAGAAAGGCCAGGAAAGGCATGCAACAATGTGCTCGATGGTCCAGGATGCAAGGATGGCGATGCAGGAGGGGTCCTGCAACATGCTGTGCAGTTTGCACCCACAGAATGCAGCAATGTCTGCTCCTCACCGCAAACATGCTCTCCTTCTTGCGGCCAGTAAAGAACCCTGCAGAGCAACACAGCACAGCACAGCACAGCACAGCACATGACCACCCTGTCTCCATATAGCACAGCCAGATGACACGTGAACACAGTGTGACGAACTCAAGTGGGATACCTTCAAAAGCATGCCCAACCACATGCTGATACAGTGTGTGGTTGCGTGTGCACGCACATCCTTTGCAAATTCTGTATACAAACCAAACAACTGTGCAGCGGCGGCGCAACTCAACCAAGCCTCTGGCACCATGCTATGCACAAATGCAGCAACGCCGTCCCACCATGTGAAACATGCACCGCGCCTCCTGTTCAGCCCCCTGCTTGGTCCTCCTTTTTTGGGCGCAACCCTGCCTGGCTATTTACGCCCCCACCCACCTTGCTTTGGTTTGCTGCCCTTGCCCTTGAGGAACGACTGCCAGTTGTCAGCCCGCTCCTTCTGCTTGATGTCCATCTGCTGGAAGCGCTTCTTGCTCTTGTAGCTCTTCAGCAGCTTCTTCTTGCGCGCTACAGTCTTCTCATCATCACCTGGCTTGATCGCAAGCCACTGGGGGTTTGGGGGGGGGGGGAGGCAGGGCAGGGCAGGTGGTAGAGGTGGTGGTGGTGGGGGGGGGGGAAGGAACAAGGGTGATACAGTCAGTGAGCGTTGATTTGAGCAGCCTTGCCATTCACCTCCACCAGACGGAGCTTGACTAGCTGCTGCTGTCCATTTAAGTGGCAGTCAGGAGCCCACAGCAACTGCAAGTTGGACGTCTCTCTGCGCTGCACCAAAACCAGTGCTGAGAGTCAAAAAATCGCAAGGCAACTGAGCGGCATACCACCATCAGCAGTTACCTTGGGTGGTGCTTCCTCCACCACAGGCGTCTCCTGCACGCGCTTGCGTTTCGGTGCTGCCACCCCTTTGTAGCCCCCCTCCTCCTCGACAGGCGGCCGCACAGACGCCAGCGGCAGCTGCAGCAAACAGCACGGCAAGCCACAAGACTCATGCTCAGAAAACTTGTGTGTGTGGGTACCCTATGCGTCAGCCATGCAATGCAAGGAGGAATGCGCTGCAGGGCATGCAGCCCTGCTGTGCTGGCTGCCAATGGGTGTTTGCATGCTTGAACAGGCAGGTCGCGCCAAGCTGTGAGTTGTGACTTACAGCCTGCCGCGATCTGCCTGTGCAAGTATGAAGACACCCATTGGCAGCCAGCAGCGGCTGGTCTGGGTGTTGCAGATTTATCAGCGCAGGCAAAGACTGTCATACCATCTCAAGATGATGGTGACAACAATGCCAATAGCATGGCAGAGGTCAGGCGGTTGGTCCATAAGTGCGGGTTGGGATCCCAAGCACTACTACTCTTAGCTTGCTGCCTGATGCGACGCTGCTGGTGGCGCTGCTGACATAACAGCTGCTGTGCACGCCTAGAGTAGGCCTGCTGTCAAGTAGTGCCATAACCACTTTGCACAGCCACCACTCTCCAAGCCACACCCTGATGGACCCTCCACCCACCTCCTCTTCAGTTCCATAGCCTTCATACAGCACCACAAACTTCCCCTCGTCTGTGACTGACTTGACGGTAGCCTTGTAGTACTGCCCGTCCCCGCCATACAGCGCCAGGCACTCAGAGCCTACTGCCCATGCTGGGTTGCCCTGCCCTAGCAGCGCCTGCTTGACCTGGGCCTTCCGAATTTGGTCGGCCACTGACGCAGGCAGCATGGCAGGCAGGTTGAGCTGTGCTGGGGTGACCAGCTGCTGCTGCTGTTGCTGGTAGTGCAGCAATGGGTCATGGCTGCTGCTGCTGGGGTCAGCAGCTGCTGCTGCCGCATACGGGTCTGCCACTGGCGCTGCTGCTTGCGGGAGTGCTGCAGCAGGTGCTGCTTCTGGCACAGAGACGCCTGCGTCTCGCAGCAGCTCCTCTGTCAGCTCTATAACCTCTGTGAGGTTGTCATACATATCCCGGAGCTCTGCATTTGTGTGATCTGACAACAGCAGGGTCTCTACTTGCTGCAGCTGCTCCCTGTAGTCTGCTAGGTTGGCCTGCAGCTCCTCAACTGAGTGGGTCTCCTCAGCCATGGTGACGTGAGTTCAGAACCAAGCAAACAATCCGGGTTGGGAAGCTTTTCTGCAGCGCTCCCAACAATTCTCTGGTGATGCTCTGGTGACAGGACTGTCTGCTGTTGTTGATGGTGTCTTGAAAGCGGGGGCTACGTGCGTGTATGGTCTTTAGGGACTGAGTGACGGAAGAAGCGGGATCCAGCCTACTGAAATTATTACGATTGGGTACGCTTGCCCCAATCGGTTGCCAACTGTCCACACAACTTGTTCTAGACTTGTTCTAGACTCCCCCAACCTTCCAAAGCAGTAATGGCCAAGATCATGGACCTTTCAGCCAACCACGTGCACGCAAGAACATGTGCTTCTGATCAGTGCTCCTCATTTCCGACCATCTTTCCATGCACACTCAGTCCCAGGCCTCTGGCCTACAGCTGCTTGAAGTCAATTCATCGTTCTTGGATTCCCTGGTGCTGGATTACCTTGCTGTAGAGGATTTTGTGGAGGTAGTGGGCCCAGTCTCAGCAGTTTCAGCAGTTTCAGACCTCACTGGTTTCAGTTGAGGTACCTGCCACCTTGGCTCTGCAGCTGCTGATGCTGGGTGCTGATCTGTATGCTTCAGGATGACAATGCACAGACACAGGAGCGGCTGTTGCAGCGGCTGGCAGCGTTTGCGGCGTACCAGCAGCTGCAACAGGGCAGCGTGCACAATGCCATGGCCATTGCCAAGCGCTATTGCCCAGCAGTGCTTGAGGTATGTGCTGATCCTCGTTTCATCAAATGTTGCTAGAGCTTTTGGAAGTCTTGGATGCTCCCTTTCTTGTGAGCATGCATGCTGAAGCATGCAAGAAAGCAGACGAACACAGGGTCTGAGCAGGGGTGCACTTGGGCTGAGGGCCAACGCGGACAAAGCCCCAAGCGGCTGCAATCTCTTTGGCAACCCAGCCATCCCCACACAGCTTCTTCAGCAGCATCAAACCTTGTGTCGTTGGGCTGTGCCGCTGCTTACTGAAGCCGCTGCCTGTGGCGTGTTGCACCGACAGGACCAGCGCCTGGCCTTTCGGCTGAAGAGGCAGCAATTCATTGAGCTGCTGAGGCAGCAGACAGCTGAGACAGATGGTGCAGCACTGGGTGAGCAGCACAAGCAAGCGGGTTAGCAATGTGTGTCCTTGTGCAGCCTCGCTGTGATTGTTGTGCGAGGCATTAGGCGTGAACAGCTGCTTTGTACCCCAGGTACCGTATGCTCGGTGCGCCCTGTCCGCAGAAGCACCAGCAGTACCAGTAGCTCAGCAGTGTGTCACCGTAGTTGTTTATTACAAGCAGCATGGCAGTGAAACCATGCCAGTCCTGCATGCGCACTGGCTGTGTTGGCTGGATGTTTCCATACGTTCCTTGTTCTGTGTTGCTGCCCTTGACTGCTGCTGCAGCATGTGCGCGGGATGAGCTTGCACCGCTAGGGCTGCATGCCTACCCTGAGGCCTTTCTTGACTTCAAGAAGACTCTCCTCATGCTGGTGGATACCCACCAGGCACAGGTGTGGAATGAATGATTTTGAGTGTCAACTGTTCACGCTTGGGGGCTTCATGATGGGCACTTTCAGTGATAGCCCTTTACTCAGCGTAACCGTCTCTTGGATGACATTGGGGAGTGTGACTGCAAGTACAGGCTTGTACATTGGACACATGAGGTCCTGTCAACCCAAACAGCAATGTAATGCCAGGCACCTATGTTTGCTTGTGATAGGAAAGGGCCAAGTTGTTTCCAAACTGCACTGCAGCTCAGTGATCATCGTCTTGCACCGGCTGCTTGCATCCCATGTGCAGGTCCAGCACCAGGCACGGCAGGGTCAGCCAGTGCAGCAGGGGGAGCAGCAGCGCAGTCAGGAGTGGTCCCTGCAGGCCCGGCAGCAGCTGGCGGAGACACTGTACCACACCATGCTGCTGCAGATGGGTGAGTGCCATGCAGAGGTCTGTTGGTGTTGAAACTGATATTGACACTTGGGTGTTGCAAAGCCCGCGTGTGTCATGCATACATTTGTGGGGTGGTTGGCCCAGCAAGGCCACCCTCTGGCAGCAGCACCATATTCAGAAGGGTATGGGCGGATGCAGTAAGGAGAACTTGTGAAACCTTCTAGGGGTGGGATGGCTATGCAGCAGTGATGGGCTGTAGGTGGATGGGCACAATGCCACCTCTGGAGGCAACTCGCACTGCATGGTGGGCCCTGCACAGAGGTGGCGCTGTAAGCACCTTTTTGTTGCTGCCCGCCCTGCTGCTGGTCCTGCTGATTGCCCCATCTCCCACCGATGTGCTGCCTGCTTCTCTGCCTCCTGCCGCATCTCTTGCTGCAGGCTGCCAGGCACCCTCACTCTCGCTTCTTTTGCGATACCTTCTCCACCTCTACCACCACCACATCGCCCCAGCCGCCAGCAGCAGCAGCAGCGGCAGGGGTGCCAGCTGGGGCAGCTCACAGGCCCAGCAGCTAGCACAGCAAGCACAGCAACTAGCATCCAGCAAGGGCAGCAAGCTGGCTCAGGGGCTGCTGCTGGAGGGGCGAGATGAGGGGCCACTGCCTCCTGATGTGTCAGGGCAGCCGCCGCGGTCGGCTGATGTGCAGCTGCTGATGGCGCCAGTGGGGTTGCAGCGCAGGGAGGCTGAGGATGCGTTGAAGCTGACAGGGGGCGATGTGGCAGCTGCACTGGCGCACCAGCTGGGCAGGCTGCGGGTGAATGTGGCAGCGGTGGACTGCATGGTCTGGGAGTATGCGACAGCAAAGTGAGTGTTGGGAGGAGGGGGGGGGGGTGGAGCAGGCAGGGAGTGCACGCCATAATGGTGTGTGATGCAGGGCGCAGTGTCTAGGAGGGAGGTGTGCCTGTCATGTCCATGCACGTGTGCATGTTGCAGCAGTCGTTGGAACAATTGTGGGCAGCCTGGGATGTTGCTGTCATCGACAAGTTTGAGCCTCATAATAGCGAGCCATTTGCTTGCTAGGTAGCACCGCCTGCGGGCTGTTCAGCACCCTGCATGGCAAACAAAGTGTCCCAGCTCTGTTAGCTGTCTTTGGCAGTGTGTGGTGACCTGCTCCGGGCCAAAAGCGATCCAACATGCTGTGACTGCGTTGCAGCTTGCTGCTCTTCATGCGGCGCATTCCCACATGGCACCTGTGTGTTGCTGCTCATGCTGCTTTATGCTGCTCATGCTGCTTTCACTGGTGTCCCTGTGGTGCTGCAGGGGTCTGCTGGAGCCTGCTGATGGGCCAGAGGCAGTGGCAGCAGCCATAGCAGCAGCTGCAGCAGCACACCTCACAGTCACTGACGACATGGATATCGACACAGATGCATCACACCAGGGAGAGGTGAAGCCACCATCACAGCCACCAGCAGTTGCAGCCGCCACAGCAGCAGCTGGTACTGGTGGTGGTGGTGTTGCTGCTGCTGCGGGAGGTGCAATGCTCCCGCCAGCTAACAGGTCTGCCAACAAGCGCAGCAAAGCAGCGATCAGCAGCGCCACAGTCGGTAACAGCAGCAGCAGTAGCCCGTTCAGATCGCAGCAAGGCTTGGCAGCCACAGCAGCAACAGCAGAGGGCACCAACACGCTTCTGCTAGCGGTGCAAAACCCTGGGCCTGCAGCAGAGGGGCTAAACCGCAGCGCTTCACAGAGCCCGCCATATAAAGCCCCTAGGTATCGGCGCAAGCAAACCCCGTCGCGGTTTTATGCCCCTATTGCTGAGGGCGGTTCAGCTGAGGCGGCTGCCCAGCAGCAGCAGCAGGAGTGGGGTGGGCAGCTGCAGGAGGTGCTTGTGTTGGGTGGTGCGCCTGGTGCTGCTGCCGCCTCATCCACAGCTTGGGCTCACCTCACACATGCTACAGCTGATGCTGTTGTTGGTGGCGGCAAGGGGTTGAGCACTCCCCACCAAGCTCAGCCCCTGCAACCCCCCAGCAGCCCCAAAGCACAGCCCAAAGGCAGCAGCAGCAGCAGTGGTGGTGGGGTGGAGGCACCGGGTGATGCAGTTCAGCAGCTGGTGATGCAGGCACGTGCGGCGGCACAGCAGCAGCGCTGGCAGCAGCTGCAGCAGCAGTTGAAGGGCCAGTCAGCGGCTGGGGTTGCTGCATTGTCAGAGCAGCTGGAGGCACAGCAGCAACTGGCACAAGTGCAGGTAAGGCGGTTCAACTGTTGGTCTTGATTACATGGGCTACTCACCTCGTATGAACAGCCATCGACTTCACTCGTTGATGGCATAGGGCTTTTTGGCTGATGTGATGGTGGTGGCTTTGTTCATTGGGCTGCTAACAGACAGCACCACACCACTACTGTGAGCTGGCTACAACATGACTGACGCATTGGCTGGATGCACTCCCTGTGTCTACATACATTCGCTGCTGCTGCTGCTGCTGTGTGTGTGGTTGTGCTGCTGGCACAACTTTGTGCAGGTGTTGCTGCAGGAGCAGCAGTTCACTGAGGCTGAGGCTCTGCTTCAGCGGCTGGCCCCTGGTCTGCTGCAGGAGCAGCACCAAGTCATGTTTGAGCTCAAGCGCTGCCAATTCAATGCGGTAGGTGCCTGTGCATCTTGTGAAGAGGGTCCACAGAACAGAAGTCATGTGCCAGTTTGTGAACTTATAGTATGTGGCTAAGGCAGACTGTGGTTGTTCGCTTTCTGATTTCTCATGCCAGCCTGTGATGTCCAGACTGAAGACAGCACGCAGCCATGAATGAGAAGGGACCTGCAGCCTGGGCGGCAGGGCGCCAAAAGTTTCCACGCTTTGGAAGGCCACAATGCAGCAAATACGTTGTGGATGCTGTCCATCTGAGCCCATGCTTATGTTGCTGCTCCTGCTCCTGCTCCTGCTGCTGCTGCTGCTGCTGCAGTTGATTGAGTCAGGCGACCTGCCTGCAGCACTCCAGCTGGCTCGCGGCCAGCTGACCCCTTTGGCCGACCAGCACCCAGAGCTGCTGCCACGCCTGAAGTCCAGCATGGCATTGCTGCTGCCAGGGTCAGCCGCCGGCAGCAGTAGCAGTAGTCGTGGCAGCGATGGCGGCGGCAGTGGTGCGCTCGGCCAGAAGCTGTGGGATATGGTGCTGCCGCTCTTGCAGGACAAGTTGGGTGTGGAGCCACCACAGCTGGTGCAACTGATGCAGGTGATCGCAATTCTGGGTGTTGTGATTGTTGAACCCACCCGCCAGCTGTGGTTGTTGAACTCACCCTCCAGCAACGTTTTCTTTTGTACCCGAACATCCGTGCATCCATACAACCTCTGTGTGTTGCTTAGTAGGCGTGCAGGTATGGATGTGGTGCTCGGTCTCCGGGTTCTCCTGTTGGTTTTGTGTGGCTGTTACTGCACAGTGCCTGTACTTCTTGTCTTGAAGCGGTTTTCCCTGGGCCCTGATGTGCTGGCATTGGGCTAGGCACATACCAAAGAAGGCACCACGCCGGCATGAATTACAGTCGGCCTTAATCAATATCCTGACTTTGAGATTGCAATATATGATATAAGTTTGTCTGGCTACTGCTGCTCGCAGGTGCTGCTGACCGCACACAAGGCCTGGTTTGTCCGTCAGCGGTGCAGCGACGAACTGGCAGCAACTCTGAAGATTGACAAGCTGCAGGCCGCAACAGCAGGCGCCACCCCAGCACCAGCACCATCAGCAGGGCCTGAGCGGCCCCTGAGCGCCAGCAGAGGCAGTGGGGGCTCTGGGCCAGCTGCAGCTGACACCCCAGCAGCAGGAGTGGCTGCGGCAGCGGGTGTTGCTGTTCGGCTGGCAGCGTCTGGTGCAATGGCTGACCTGCAGGATTATCTGCGGGATGACTCTGCTATGGAGGATGTTGCTATGCTGGCTAGGCTGGAGCAGGAGGCGGAAGAGGATTCTGAGGGGGCGGGTGTGGATGAGGCTGCAGTGCTGCAGGTGCGTGCTAGCTGCCTTGGGGTGCCTATGTGTCCCGTGCACATAGCATAGCTTGCAGTTGCCAGGTGCAATTGTCTCAAGTGTTGCACAACATACTGGAAGTACAGTAATAGTGTGTTGAAATACTTGTTGTCTCTAGTTGGTGATGTATTCTTGTGCCTATCTGTGTGTCAGCAGCGAGAGTGCATGCAGGCCTGCAATGTTTTGACAGGGAGATTGCAAGTGAGTCACACCAAGTAAGTCCCACCTTAGTCAAAAATCAACATATTCTGGAGCATCAGCAGGGCATAACCCCTGTGTGTATGACATTGAGCTCAGCCCCAAGGCAACCCCATTGGCAGACACCAACCATCTCGTGTGTTGCTCCCCCAGGTGATGGAGGTGCTGGAGTTGCCTCGTGGCACCGCCCTGGAGCTTTTGGCAGAGCACGGTGGCGACGCACAGGCAGTCATACTGGCAGTGTTTGGGGGTTGACCTGGCGTTGGTCGAGTGACCATTCAAGTGTGATGACCAGGCAGTGTTGTGACCAGGTGGAGTTGCAGTGATATGCTGACTGGGTAGTGCTATGTTGATCGGGCAGTGTTGGTTCTCACAGGGAGCGCTGTTGTAACCGGCAGCGCTTGGTGGCTACATGGTGCAACATAGCGAGAGGACTGTTGTGCCATTGTGATGTCACCAGGGTTGACACTGTGCATTGGTGCTGCTGGACGGAATGGAGCGTCGTGGTACAGGGTGTTTTGGGCAATGCCAGGCGCTTCGCAGGCCTGCACATGCACCCATCCAGAGGCATGTGGCAGGCCCCATGTGTACGTGTGTAGGATTTCAGAGAGTGGATGTGGAGTATTTGTTGCCGACATGTGCAAGGGCTGCAGGTTGTGTGCTTGGTTTTCTGAGTGGTGAGCGGCAGGCGGCACATGCCAGTGGTGTGCGTGTTTGAGCGTGCAGTGTGGCTGCTGCCATGTAGCGGCCTGGTTGAAGTGTGGAGCATGTCGCGTGCGGTCATTGCAAAGCTTGCACTGTTGGTGTGTGTGCTGGTGTCTGGCATGTGTGTGGCAAGGGTTGCGGCAGCCAGGTATGCAGGGTGGAGCAGGGTCAACACGGCGTGCTTGGCACAGAGGATACACTCATGCTTGCAACTGTGTGGGCCATGGGCCAGAGTGCCAGCATGTGGCTGTCCTGGTTGAGGGATGCAAGCAGTGGCCAGTGTGGTGCTTGTTGTCGTCAGAGCTGCCGATACCTCCCCTTCAGTGAGGACGCCCTTTGCCATTGCATGACTGGTTGACTGGTTCACAGCACATGTTCTGTCCTGTATCCAGTTCCCACAGGTGCTTTGCTGCATGTCTGGAAATCGATGGCAGTAGGTCATGTGTCTCGACCATGTGCATTGGTGTGGGTGCTCAGGACAGGTTGTTCCCTGGACTGTGCAGTGTGTACATGTGCCTTGTGGTCAGAGATACATGCTATCACAGGGTTGACGCCCAAGTCGCGTCCTGAGCCAAGTGGTCCTGTATACCCCCGTGCTTGTATACTATTATTGCGCCGGCCAGAAAGCCAAAGCTGTACACCAGTGATCGTTGGGGTTTGAGGCGTGCTGCATGGCATACTTCCGCTTATTGGGATGCCTTGGGCCCCTGCTGGCATTTTCTTCTGTGACTGTTGTCAGAAGTGTTGTGTTACTGTGGGTGACCGTTCAAGCTGGACTGAGAAGCATTTGTTACATTGTTGCACTGGAAGTTCCTGGTATCATGTTCCTGCTGTCATCCTTCGTCTCAGTAGGGGTGTCAGACTGAGCAAGCCCAGGCAGTAGCAGACATGACAGTTATGGCAATACAGTGCCTGCCAAGTAAGCGCACCGTCAGAATACTGGCACCAGGTGACACGCAGACAAGCAGCAGCAAATAAACATCAACAGTATGTGCTTGCCACGTTCTGCTGGCACGTTCGCCATACCTCGGACATGACTACGCGTGCAGATGAATGCAACTGGTGGCGGAAAAGTCAGGATTCCTTTTCGGACAACGTTACCTCGGCCTTGGAGCGCCCACCACATCCAGCACGCGCCAACGCCAATCCTCAGCACAGCAGTAGCAGCAGGAGCGATGCCCTGTCCTGGCGTGTCCCTGAAAGTGCTGACAGAGCTTTGGACATGCAACAATGTCATCAGAGTATGGGTAGCGTGGCAGACGCTGGCAGCAGGCGGGATGAAGCCAGGCTGGCCAGCAGCAGGTCAACCAACTGCCAAGTCCCAATCAGCAAAGTTCTGGAGGCTCCTGCACAGCTGACAGCACATCTCAGGGGCGCACACAATCCGTCAAGACTGCAGCGTCTCCTGGAAACGCATGCAAAAGACCTCAATGGGCAGCAAATGTCTGCGGCATTCACGTAAGGGGCTGTTTGCAGCCTCTGGTGCAGCTGCACATTCGATGGTCTGGCATGCCATGCAGGGTGCACGCTGCAGCAGGGACATGGCGTTCTGTGAGTAAGACCATTCTCGTGGGACAAGGGTCACAACCGGACACAAACACCACCAATGGCACGTGCAAACAGGGTGCCCTGAAAAGTGCCAAACCGCAATGGTTGTGTCTGCGAGCGCCTAATTTTCACGATTTCCTGCGTGTAATGGTGTTCACAGGGGCCTTTCAGCCATGCATGCGGCGCCTGCAGCTGTGCTGGCAGTCCTGCAGGACACACTGCTCCCCTTGCTAGACATCATGCTCACGGCAGACCTTGCTGCTGCCATCGCTATCGAAAGCACCAACAGCACCACCAACACCATCAGCACCACCAGCAACAGCGGCGGCAAACAGCAGGGAGGCACAGCAGTGCTGCTTGATGGCAGGGCTTGTGCCGTCATCATCACAGCCATGCAGACCCTGAGCAACACAGTCAAAGGGGCCCAGCAGCACCGTCAGCAGCAGCGAGCACTGCAGGACGAGGTGGCAGCATCAGCACACTGCATCTTCAAGCTGTTCCTAGCACCCCCCGTGCTGGCGACAGCCACGCCTCAGGCTTTCGCGATGCTGGCCGGCAGCGCAGCAAAGCTCAAAGTGCGCAGCATCAGCCAGCGGCAGCTGCTGGCCCTGCTGCAGGGGCTGCTAGGTGCCGCAGCAGCAGTGCAGGACAGCGATCCTGACCTGCTGACGCCCCAGCACTTATCGCAGAGCCTCTGGGGTGTTGCAACACTGCTGGCAGCACAGCAGGCAACCCCACCACAGTCTTCCACACAGCAGGCCTTGGCTGATGTAGCACTGCTGCTGACACGGCATGCAGACCTGTTGGCTGCTGCAAAGCCTGTGGAGCTGTGCAACACGTTGTCAGCCTTTGTGATCTGTGAAAGCAGGCCGCCTCCGGGCTTGGTTGCAGGCCTAACCCGGGCTCTAGCGCAGGGGAGGAACTTGAGCAGGGCCATACCACAGGACCTGGGCAGGATTCTGTGGGCAGTGGCCAAGCTGGACCGCGGACAAGATGTGGCACCAGACGTGTGCATGCGCATCACGTCAGCACTCTGCGAGTAAGTTGATATGCACCTGGCAGTTTGATACCAACTGCCTGCATCCTTTTGTTGAGTAGTGCTGTACTGCATGGTAGTGTAGATCCATCTGCTGTTCAGCTGCTGTCACAGCAAGAGACATGCATGATTGCTGGATTCAACACTCCTAAATGTAAAAATATCAATAGCTGTTGCGGCCCTTGCTTGCATGTCCAACCTGCGCCTCCGCGCAGACGCGTTTCTGCCTTCAGCAGCTAGGCTGGCACCTGGACTGCAGCACATTCATACATGGGCACTTTGTTACAAGGTACACATGCTCAGTGTCTGCCCTGCACTGCTGGGCGCTAGCATAACCCCCCAGCACTGCCAATCACAGTCATGTTGCTGTTGCTGGGACTTTGCAGGCCGGTTGTGCTGGATCGCGCCGTGCCACAAGACATCTCCAACCTGCTGTGGGGTGTGGCACACAGACAGGAGCAGCACCAGTTGGGTCAGCTGCCAACAGCTCCTGGCCCAGAGCAGTCCTTCATCAGCCCAGACACCATGCTGCAACTGACAGAGGGGATGATGCAGGTGGGCCTACTGCAAAGCAGGGCTGCTTTTTGCATGCATTTGCTTTGGCAGAGGCTTGTTTATTTCTTGTTGCATTAAGGTATGATGTGCGCCTTATGAGTTGCCTGTCTAGCCCAGGCACCTGCCGGGCTTGAACAGCGCGAGCACAACAGCCGTCATCTCACGTGCGTCATCTGTCTGCACAGCCATCCAAAAGTGCTGCTGGTTTGTGCTTGCTTTGCAGCTGGTTGACCAACAGCGCGCGTCAATTGAAGACCTGGGAGGGTTCTACTGGTCTTTGGCCGTGCTGGACACGGCCACCTGCGAGCGACTGCCAGATGACTTGCTGCAGGATGTGTTCCAAGCATGCCTGCGCCCATACATCCTTGAGCAGGTAGGGAATGCTTTGATTGCCAACCAGCATGCTCAGAACAAGTCTGTAGTGGCACTTTTCCAGCACAGCACAAGCGCTGATATGATGACAACGGGGTACGCGGTTGCGATCATAGCTTGAGACACCTGCAAGTCTTGCTGTGGTTGATGGTTTCAAGCTAGCGCTGATTTGTATACATTGCGCACGTTGCCGTGCAGGTTCGCAGCGACTCCAGGTGCTCTCGGCTGCTCTCCAACTTCCTATGGGCAGCAGCCACCCTCCATCGAACACACAGCAGCGATGGCCCGCAGCAGCCACGGGTGCTGCTGCGTGCCGCCGACCTGGAAACAGTGGCACAGCTGCTGACAGACCCAGCTCGCGTGCGGCACCTCACCGCGGCCGGCATCAGCATCGCTATCGCAAGCCTTGCAAAGCTGGAGTATCAGTTGACGCAGGAGCAGCTGGTTGAGCTGCTGCAGCGGTTCCTGCAGCCCAGCGCGCTCCGTCGATGTCACCAGGAGCGGGCCGTCCTTCCCAAAAACTTCCAGAATGTGTGCTGGGGCATCATCCGCATGCGGCAGGAGGCCGTGCTGAGGCAGCAGGGGCTCCTGCAGCAGCTGGTGGCTGCTTGGTCTGCAGCAGGGGCGCAGGGAGGGGTGTGGGCTGGGTCAGATGCAGATCCCACTGCTGCTGCCAACATGCTGTGGGCGGTGGCAATGGTCTGCAAGGGCCAGGACACACACGAGAAGCGATGGATCGAGCTGCAGGCAAAGCAGGACAGCAGCAGCAAGGCAAGCATCGCCAGTGCTGCTGCCGTTGATGGAGACAGCAGCAGCAGCGGTGAGGATGGCAACGCAGATGCCCCGCCGCCAGCTGCAGAAGCCTATGTCAGTCAGCAGCACCTGCAGCGGCTGTTTGACAGCTTCATGCAGCACAGGACCCTAGCAGCGGCCAACTCAGTGGACATATCAGTAGTGCTGTGGGCCGCTGCTGTGCTGAACCACCCCTTGCCAGCAGACGACATGCAGTGGCTGCTGTCGGCATTCCTGCAGCAGGACAGGTTGGCGTCTGCGTCAGCAGAGAGCGTCAGCAACGTCATGTATGCTGTGACGCACTTGCAGATGCAGAGTAGGCAGCTGTGCCAGCAGCAGACACAAGCCCAGCTGCTGCAGCGTCAAGAGCTGCTGCAGCAGCAGTGGCGGCAGCCACCACCTGAGGAGGCCTCTTTCAGCCAGTCAGAGGTCTCCTTGCGACCAGTAAGGTCCAACAGCAGCAGCAACGGTGGCTCCTGCAAGCTCCCAAAATCCCCCAACCAGTCGCCAGGGGACAACAGCACGCGCGGCCCCTCAACAGCAGCAGCAGCACTGCTGGCAGCGGCCACCCATCGGGAGAGCTGACTGAGCAGCATTCGCCAGCTCCTGTGCTGACCAAGCTCGTTGAGCAGCTACTGCTGCACATACCACACAGCGTCAGCAGTGCAGACCTGTCTGTAGCGCTGCTGTCACTGGCTAAAGCGTTTGCCCTGCTCGGGAGCAGCAAGAGCAGTGGTGGCAGTGGCAGCGGCAGCAGCCGCAGGGGTACGTGGGCGGCAGACCACCAGAGCCTGCTGCAGGGAGCACTGCGGCGTCTGCTGCAGCAGATGCTGCAGCTCATGCCCACCACACAGACTGGGGGGTCTGGGGCTGCTCCGGCCAGTGGCAGCACTGGTGGTGCTGGCAGCAGTGGCAAAAGGGTCACACGTGTGGGTGTGACAGCTCCTCAAGGGGCCGGGACATTAGGGAAAAACGCACGGCGCCAGCAGGAGCTGAGGATGTCCAGCAAGCTAAGCAAGCAGGCCAGCATGCAGGCTCTGGTCGATGCAGTGTGGGCATCTGACATCATGGGTGTGGCTCACGCCCCGTTCCTTGCAGCGGTTTGCAAGGCAGCTCTGCAGACAGGGGTTGGTGCGGCAGGATGTGCAGCACCCCCTGCAGTGCAACAGCTGCAGTGGGGCAATGCTGTCTGCCTTGTGGAGCGGCTGGCATCCCTGAACCAGCTAACGCCCGAGCTTTGGGCCTGTGCAACCCAGCCGCTGCTCACACAGCAGGCATCTGGGACGGGGGTGGCACCTCCTGCCAACAGGCCTGTGGGTGTCACGGCACATGTGCTGCTGCGGCAGCCGGGGTTGGGCAGTCAGCTGGGGGGAGCACACATTGCACACAGCACCAGTGTGTCCAGCGAGTTGCTCCCAGGTCAGTGGGAACGTGCATTGGGCTGGGTGCCTCGGCTGTGCTGGGCAGCAGCTGCAGGCAACTGCCTGGCCTGCAGGAGGGCTGTGGTGCTGCTGTGTCAGCACTGGGCAGCACACACGGCACAGCAACACCAGGGGAAGCCTAGGAAGCCATGCTGGGGTGTGAGCAGCAGCAAGGAGCAGCAAGCAGGGGCGGCTGACAGCAGCGGCCAGGCTGACGACACAAGCAGCACCTTGGGGCCTTCAGCAGGCAGCAACGGTGCTGATGTGTTTGAAGCCGTGGACAGCAGCAGCTTGCGGCAGCTGTGGCAGGTGCACATGTGGCTGCAGGATTCCGCACAAGGCAGTGACAGCACCAGCAGCAGCCGCAGTGATAGTCTGGAAGATGGAGGGAAGGGTGGCGATAAGGACAGCAGCAGTAGCAGCAGGGAGGTATATGACAGCAGCAGCGGCCTGCTTGCTGCTTTCAGTGCAGCGCAGCTGGCAGTGTGTGAGGCCGCATGGAAGAGTCAGGTGCAGCAGGTGACCACTCCTCGCTGGCAGGAGGATCTGGCAGCAACCGTGGGTGCCTTGCCTGGCGTGGCCAACGTCCAGCTAGAGCAGCTAACAGCAGACGGCTGCTTCTCGATTGACATAGGGGCTGAGCTGGTAGATATGCAGGCGTTGGCAGTTGCGGCAGGACAGGCACAGACCCTCGGCCCAGCTGGCAGTCCGGGCGGCAGGGTAAGCAGCCAAGGCTTGGTGCTGGCCCAGCAGCGGCCTCCTGCTGTCAAACAGCAGCCAGCGGCAGTGCAGGACGATGTTGCTGTGTGGCGGTTGGCAGTAGAGGCTGATGGTCCCTCACACTTTGTGCTGACTGGCCCTGGTTTGGATACCCTTGTCCTGCGGGGTGAGGCCCAGTTGAGAAGCAGGGCGTTGCAAGCCCGTGGATATGTGGTCGTGAGGGTTAGCTACCTGGATTGGGAGCTGCGGCAGCAACAGCATGATGTGCAGGAAGTGGGCAGTGACGGCAGCAGCGGCAGAAGCTCACACGGCAGCCTGCGGTGGCTGGCTGCAAAAGTGTGGGAGGCTGTACATGCAGGTGGATGAATGAGTCTTTGATTGCCTTGACCATATACATCAGTCATGCCTGTTTGGGAGGGTGTATGTATGTGTTGGTCATTGTAGGCCGTGAGAAGCCTACTAGTTTGGTCACACGTGTGGTCAAACCTTGGACCCCCACGAAGCCCAGTAAAAGCTCTTATTTTTGCATCACGAGATGCACATGATGAAGCTGATAGCTGCCTTATCGTTTGGTCGTCCCATTTGACCTGCTACTGCCTGCGAGATCGATCAGACTGTCTTTCCTCCTGGGAAACTTTCCTCCTGGGAAACTTTGCAGCAGTCGATTCGCTTTAACGGGCGCATTTGTTTTCAGTACAATTAACTCCCTTTCTTGACGGAATACAGTTGAGGGACCCCATGCCCAGAACTTTATCAATTGTGTCATTGGACTCTGCATAGCAATGCATTAATCTGCAAGCTGCTGAGACAGGCTTCAGCAAGGCTTGCCTGCCAACAGCTGGAAAAGCTACTAAAAACCCACGCAATTCTGAGCCAGCTACCACCTGTACAGCAAGCAACCTACTGACCGTCCAAGCATTGCTCAGCAAGCATATCAGCCAGTCTCTGCAGACACCAACAACCCCATATGGACACAAAAATCCCCGAGCCCAGACCCAATAATACACAAATAGCCTGCAGACAGGTCAAAACCACTGCCAGAAAACGTGTGTGCTTGTACAGCCGGTGAGACAACCGGTGGGACAACTCCTACTCGCCATCACTGCCCGCTGCCCGACCGGTGCTGACTAATCACAGTAGTATTGGGTGCTTGACCCCCAACGCTCCTCCTCATCATCCAGTTGTACTGCACCAGCAGCTACTGCTGCTGGTGGAGGTGGTGCTGGCGGGCCTGGGTTTGCCGCGGCTGCTGGCACTGCCATTGCTGCTGCTGCTGCTGCTGCTGCTGCTGCTTCTGCTGCTGCTTCTGCTGCTGCTGCTGCTCTGGCCGCTCTCTGGATTGCTGCTGCTGCAGCGGCAGCTGCTGGTGCTTGTGGACGTGCTTCTGCTGCTGTTGCCGCTCTCTGGATTGCTGCTGCTCCAGCGGCAGCTGCTGGTGCTGGCAATGGGCGTGCTGCTGGGGGTGGTAATACTGCTGCGCTGGCTGCTGCGGCTGCGTGTGATGGTGCTGGTGGGGGTGGTGGGGGTGGTTGCGGCACGACTTGCGTGTCGAGGGTCGTGTAAAGCTGCCAACGTATGTTTCCCCTCCGGAACCGTGGTTTGCAGTCCCTCACATCGACTGGTGTCACCAAGACAGTTGTACCAACCTGCAGCAAGAATGATCTTTTCTATTTAGGTCCTGCAAGTATATTGTTCCAACCAACTGTCGATGAGGTCACAATGCACTGGTATGCTTGTGCATTTCACCCACCTGCAGACTTGCTTCCAAGCTGTCCAACTTGGCAACATCAAAGCAGAACAAGCCTGTTGACAAGCTGGGATTCATACTGTCAGCCACTGTCGCCACCAAATATGGACTGCCTGTTTGCGATGTGAATCTACGGCTGGATACAACGTTGCAAGTCACACTGCAGCCCCTTACGGGGTTGTTCATGTCAGCGATATTGAGATGCATGGTGTATGCTGTTGATGCACTTGTTGTGGTTTGTGAGGATGTCAGGCCTTGTAGCATGCCGCAATTTGCTTGTAGACTTGCATGTCTGACTAGCACGTCAGCATGTCGGACTGCGACGGTGGAATGCTGTCGGAACGTCACTTCAGGACCACAGAATGCAGCACTATGGCGACGCAGCTCTCTTATCGCCAATTGTCACTGTGTTCCATCAAAATAAGCAGTTCTCGCTTACATTCACCAAAATGCCAGCGCGATACGCTCAGCGCCAGAGCTAGCGCGTCTTGACAGCAAGCCGATCGAACAATAATCAAGCACCGTGTTGAAACGAACAGCCGCTGGTTCTGTTGAACAATCGGTGCCGTTTTTGCACGCGTTGAGTGAGTGTGCGGTGAGTTGCATGGCAGCAGTGGTGTGGCAGTCTGAATGCACTAGTTTAACTGCAGTGCAACAGGAGACACAACTTCAACCTGTAACAGCTGATGCCCCGAGTAGCGCAATACACTCAATTACACTGTCTACTCTCGTTGCCCCTGCAGGACCTTTACTGTCCCAAGAGAGCGCGAGAACATGGCCTGGTGTTCATTTGCATTTGGCCATGCGCCGCAGCAAGCACTGCATGCAGGTGGGGTGGATAAGACCATTGATTCCGTAAGGGAGGGAAAGCCATGCGATTGGATCAGAAGTGACCATGGAGGGCTGGAGAGGGTGTGGGTTGTTTGGATTGGCTTGACGGGTTGTGCGGTGCTCGTAGCCTGTTGCCCCCCCCCACTTCCCCACCACACCACTGGTGATGGCATCCCCAAGGGGGCCTGTGGGACACCGTCATCAACCAGACAACTCCACCCGCTATAGTGAGAATGTAAACAGATGCTCAGAATGCACCCCTGCTTGTTGGATGCTCTGTGTGCCTTACCCTCCCGCGCACAGGTTTTACCTCCAGATGGCAAGCATTGCATTGCTGCTGAGGAGGCATACCTCATGCATCCGCCGCCCATAGGCAAGTCCAGGGCAACTGGAGAAGCCAAGTCTAGGGACAATGGCAAGCCCCTGCCCATGCGCCAGCGTGGACGCCACGGCACTACTGCGCGCTACTGTGGTGTGTGCAGTGAGCCGTGGCTGTTCACCCCACGTGCTAACCTGCGGCAAGTGCAGCAGCAGCATTGTGTCCTTGCTGACCACACCCAACAGCAGCAGCAGCAGCAGCAGCAAAAGTGGCCCAGTTTGGGGCCAGCACAGCCCGTGGCAGTGCTACCCCCGTGTGTGCCTAGCAGTAACGGAGACTTGGCACAGCAGCGCTACTCTAGACTGGCGGCATCTGCTGACAGTCCAAAGCTGTCTGCAGCGAAGGCACTGCTGCATCAGAAGGAGGATCAGTCTCATTGCAGGCAGCGTCCTCGTGTGCGTCAGCCAGCAGTAGTAGTACCAGCAACAGCCAGCCGGGTGTCAGCGGCGCCCACAAAGCCAGCAGCAGCAGAAGCACACACCATCGTGTCGTCAAATCGCTTCTCTGTGCTGCTGCATGATGCGCCAGCAGACGAGGAGGCGATGGACACTGCAGACGCCTCCGCATGTCCGGCACAGCAGTGCAGCACACCCAAGCAGCAGCAACAGCAGCAGGCACCCCGGGGAAAAACACCGGCAGCCGGCAGGTTGCAGCGGTCACGTCCTGCCCAGAGTAACCCTTCTGCTTGCAGTGGTGACCCCACCACAGCTGTGCATGGGCGATGTGGCCACAGGAAGCCAAGCTGCGGCTGTCCCGTGGCGCAGCAGTCTGCCAGCACTGGGCGCCAACTGGGAATGGTTGTGGCGCTGTTGCTGCTTGTGGCTGGCCTAGGGGTGTTTGCTTCTACGCCTACAGCAGCTTCAGCAGACATCGCTTTTACAGGCTATTACACCGTGCCAGGTTCTGGTGTTTTGGTGGTTGGCAGCAGCAATGCAAGCCACGACTGGTACTGGTGTGTCACAGCTTGTGTTATATGTTCTGTGGTGTTTGCATGGGTTGCAATAGGCCCGTGCAAACGGCCTCTGGCGTGTGCTCTCTGCATGCGTCAGTGGCGTCGTGCAAGGCACCTTGGGCGTGGCCTCATGCGTCGGTTGCAGCAGCTCTGTATGCGTGGTTTTGTGTGCATTGTGTTGATACGCGGTTTATTGGGTGTGGTTGCTGGGCTTGATTGTTTGGTACAAAATGGACTGCGTTCTGTGCATCTTGCTGTGTTGATGGGCGGCCCTGCAGCTTGTGCAGTCGTTCTGCTTATATTTGCATGTTTGAGGGCTGCCTGTATTCATTTGAAACACAGTCATGTGGTGTTGCTCTATAACTGCATCATACTCTGTTTGACGTGCATGGGTGGTGGCATCCTGTACGGTTGTTGTGTGCGGGCATTAGAACTTGTCGTAGTTGGATACTGCTTGTGGCAGTGGTCAGACAGACCTGCACTCTTTGCACTGGTCATGCTGTTCCTGGTGGTGCCGACATCAGCAGCTCCTGGTTCTGATGCTCCTGGAACAGCCCCTGCTTCCCCTGGGGCTCGACATGCATTGGCAGCAGCTGTTTCTGCAGCCGCGGCTACTGCAGCTGTTGCGGCTGGCACCCGTCTCCGTGCTGTTGCTCCTGAGTTCACTCCAGGACAGCAGTACAGAGTGGGTCGTGGCAGTGGGACAGGCTGTATGCAGTCCCAACAGCATCAGAGTCCTTCTGCAGCCACTTCTACTCCTATTGCTTCTGGTGTCCTTCTTGCTGCTGTTGCCCCTGACCAGCAGCACCAGCAGCAGCAACGGCCACAGCGCAGGCCTAAGCGGGCAGCAGCAGCAGCAACAGCTGCATTGCTGGCAGGTGACAGCGAAGGCAGTGGCAGCGGTGAGGATTACGAGCCCCGTCAGCAGGCACGGGAGTGTGCGGATAGCAAGAAAGAGGGGGCCAACAGGAAGAAGACCCGGAGAGGGGGGGACTGCAGCAGCAGGATTGCTTATTTTGCTACTCCAGCAGCTGCTGCTGCTGCTGCTGCTACTGGAGAGCAACAACAGCGGCAAGGCGGCAGGAAGCAGACGAACAAGAGGCAAGGTGGGTGTATGCATGCACAACGACACCAGCCAATGCAACAGCTCACCAGCGTGTACATGGCTTTTTCCGCCCAATGTCCCGGACAAGCAGCCTCTACCATTGTGTGCTGTTGAGTCAGGCAGCAAACGTGTTCACGCCCCTTCACGTCCCTTCTCGTGCGTGCCCCTTCTGCCTTGCACTTCAACTGTCCGCCAACCATCACCTCCATCTCAGGCGTCATTCGCAGCAGCCTCCACGCGTATCTGGCACCCAAGCGTCAGACAGCCGCCATGCAGCTGCTGGAGGACTTGGGACTTGCCCAACAACCGATGTGCTTCCATGCACGGCTCCTGGCCAATGGCTATATGCAGTGGGGCTTCGAGTGAGTGTGTAGGCTCCTATGCTTTGCCTGGCACAGCTGATTGCAACTCAGCCTGATTGCCCAAAATCAGATGACACATGAGCACATCAGCATACAGTGTGCGTTGATGCAAGTGCCATGCACTCCTCCACTCACAATTTGTGACTGCCGTCTGCTGCCTGTTGCCACAGGATCTGGTCTGGCCGCAGGACACCACCGCCCGGCTTGTCTACACAAGATGTCGTCGGCGAACTGACCGAGTTGCTGACGCCTACAAGACGCAAGCCACGCACCGTGGATACCGAGAGCGAGAACCTTTTCTTTGCGGCACTGAAGGCCGTGACAGTTGTGCCAGGGGCGCAGGCTCCACTGCGGTATAAACTGCCAGAAGCCTTCGACTACTACGTGCGTGAGGTGTGGCAGGTCGAACACCGCTGCGTGCTGCCGCATTGTGTGTCGGGCCGTGTTGCTAATGCATGGTTGACTGCATTGGCACAGTCCATGGCACAAAACCATGGCCAGCATGTGCTCAACCTGCCATTGCGCATCAAACGCCTGGTCAAGGCTGTGGTCTTGTGTGCATTCTGCACGGCTGGCCTGCCAAGGCCAGGCCGCAAACAGTTTGGTGTGTTGGCTCGTAGCATGTCGGATGTGTTGCTCAAGGGTGATGCACTGTCCGTGTTTGCAGCACATGTTTTTGAGCAGCAGCCCGGCCAGCAGCAAGCTGACGAGCAGCGTGTTGTGCTTGCTGCTTCTTTGCTTAGTGCTCATGTGCATCATTGCGTCAGCAGGCTGCAACAGCAACGCCTTGCACAACAGCCTGCTCAGCAGACAGACCAGGACTACCTACTGCCTGTGCAGCAAGACACAAACACCATAAACTATATGCATGCACGCATCATAGAACTTGTGCAGGCTTGCAGTGTCATGCGGGCATCAGTGATGTTGCTGAAGGACACACTCTTTGCTGTTCAGCCATGCTCCACACAGGAGATGGTTGCAGTTGCAATGCAAGCATCTCAAACAGCTCACCGCATCTGCGACTGGGCCGCGCACTTGCATGGCATGGCAGCACATCTTGTACCGGGCACACCAGACAATGTAGCCATTGTGTCACACCTGTTGGCTGTTAGCATGCAGTCTCGTGGCGTATACAACCAGCTACAGCGCATTCAGCTCGTGGGTCATGTGACGGGGCCTGTGTCCCATGCTGGTATTTTGCACGCCCGTTCGGCGTCTGCTTTTGCACTAGAAGGCAGCAACAATGCATGCCTGCATGTCAGCACTGCATGTGCCTACATCAACAGCCCTGCAACAGCAACAGCAACGACAGCGGCAGATGCGGCAGTGGCAGGAGAGGCAGTAGCAGCAGCGCAGGCTGCTGCACCGCCCCCGAACACAGCCGCCATACCTATCGTATGCGGTCCTGCCACGCTTTCTAGCAACACCCCAACACGCCGCGACCCAGAAACAACAGCAGCACGCACCTTCACCAGCGCGTTGGTGCGTGATGTAGGGTGTGGGTTACAGGCCACGAAGCATGCCTTGCGGTGTGCTGTCGACCGCCGCAAGCTGGCGGCGGTTGCAGAGTGTGTCCGGAGTGAGCAACTGGCAGGTCAGCTCCACGCGTGCCTGACTTCTACTTCCTCCGGCGATGCTGCAGCTGCCCTGCTGGCCCCCTTGGCCAGGCTTTGCAGCAGCGTGTTGAGTCACAGTATGCTGCGGCGTGGGCATGTCGTGCTACAGTATGCGGACCTACTTACGAAGCGAGACAGGCTGCATGCAGCACTTCAGCAGCGTCCACAGGGCCGTCCGCCACCCCCGAAGCAGGCGCAGACCCGGCAGCAGCAGCGACAGCAGCGGCAGAGAAGGGGGCAGGGGCAGGCTGGTGTAACTACTGTGGTGCTGCCGCCTTTGGCACGCGCACACCGCCAATCGCGGTGTGCTGCAGACAAGGCCAGCGCTGCAAGGAAGTACAGCGCGGCACAGACGGCCAGGAATGACTTGCAGCGTGTCCAGGATGCCTTGTTTGCGCGACGGCGCCAGCTGGCTGCCCCCTCTAACCTGCCCTTGCCAACGTCTTTGCAGCTGCGGCAGTGCTTAACGCAGTTGCGCCGTGCTGTGTGCCTCCTTGACACATGTGAGGCAAAGCTAGTCGAGGCAGCAGTGACAGCAGAGCGCTTGCGCGGCGAGGCGGCTGCAGTTGTTGCTGGCCAACCACACAATCAGCAGGGACATCAGCCGAGCGAGGCGGCAGTGAGGGAGGCATGTGCATCTGCGCGTTTGTGCATGAGGTTGGCTTTGGATCACGCCCGTTTGGTGGTGCCCGTGTTAGGTGCGTACCCGGATGCGCCGGTTGTGCCTGGGTTTGGAGTGTGGGCTACCACCCCTGACACGCAACTGAACGAGTGCGGTGACGAGGCCCGTGGTGTGTGGCAGTGGGTTATGGGCATGTGTCTGCAAGTGCTATTGTTACTGGCTGCAGACGCTGATGCCGGGAGTGCAGCTGCAAGTGCTCCAGCCCGCGCACCAGCAGCGGGATTGTTGAAAGGCGTGTTGCAACAAGTCAACAAGATAGAGGCTCAGTGGCGCTCTTGTCGCACTGCATTGCAACGCCTCCCACATAGCATGACGCCGCATCCTCATTATGGTTTTACACATGTGCACTTCACACCCACACTATTGCATTTCCTCAGAACACATCTGTCCGGCATGAGTCCCGAGGCACGCAATGATTGGCGGGTTTGGCGGCGGCAACAGCGTGGTGTTGACCCACTACCCATGGCTGGTATTGACACTGTTGATGTCATCTGCGATGGTGCCGTAGAGGACATCGCGTCTAACAAGGATTTATTTAGTTTGTTGTTTGACCTTGACCGTTTGACGGTCTTGTGTGGGGAGGGAAGGCCCAGTGGGAGACGCAGCTTTGCAAAGCATCTTAGCACTGACTGTGTGTCGTTGCATGTGCATGCGACACACAACAAAGACGAGCGTGCCACCAGAAGCGCGGTCAGGTCTCTTGACGGACAGCAAAAGGCCCGCAGGGCCCGGCAGCGCGTGACCGAGGCAGCTGCCCTGGACCATGCCCGACAGGCCGTGGGCAGGGCAATCAAGTTGCCAACACCAGGCACAACCCCTGCGTATGTATTTGGCGGGGGTGATGATGACTGCAGCACTGTTTGTAGCAGTGTGGCCGCTGCATCTAGATCTAGGCCAGACCATGTACGGGTACTGGACGGTGACTGGCGTGTCCTTGTGGCCCGCAATGTAGTCACGCACGTGCCCGCACAGGCCCTGCCCAAGCAGGCGAAGACAAAGCCGGAAGGCTTGGCACAGCATCGGGTTGACTCCCATGCATCTGACCCAGTAGAGGGTGCTCCGGTGGAAGAGTGGGACTTGGCAAGTGATTACAGTGTGGACAGGACTAGCTACGACTTTTCTGACTCTGACTCAATCGACAGTAGCTTTTGTGTGGAGTCCGAATGGGACAGTTGTGCGCCTACTGCTGGACAGCCAGCTCTGGTACATGGCGGCTGTGTGACTGTTGAGGCAGGATGTGGGCTGCGGTGACTGGAGTTGACCCAGGTGTGACCAGCATCGTGACTGCGGTCACTGCAAACCATGGCGTGCGGGGCGACGGCACTGATGGAGGGGATGGCTGGGTGTACGCTGTTAATGGGAGGGAATATCGGTCTGCATGTGGGCTAGATAGGCAGCGCCATTGGCTGCATGGGCGTATCAAGCGTGCTGGTGTGGCACTGCTGCTCAAGCACTTGCAGAGAACCGGCGAGAAGCATGGCCAGCATGACGCATTTGTTTTGCATGCACATAAGGCCATTCATGCTTTTCCTCAGTTGCATGCTGTGTACGGTTGCAGGTCTGCCCGGCATCACCGGCTTAGAATTGGCATGCTGCAGGACCGGCAAATGCACAGGATGTGCCAGTGCTTGGCATTGGGGCACACGGGGGTGCAAGGGCGCAAGTGGCAGAAGCCGATGGGTTGCAATGCAGGCCCGTGTATCCGCCAGCCAAGTGTTGCTGTTGTTTGCATGGGGGATGCATCAGCAGGTTGGGGCGGGCCAGTGTCACGGTCAATCAGTGCCCCTGTCATGAAACTGAGGAATTTTTTTAGGGCACAATATGGGTCGGCAGACGGCGTGGCTCGTGGTGGGCGTACAGACATGCATTGGGTGTCTGTGCACGAGTACCGGACCAGCCAGACCTGCTCTCGCTGCTATGACGAACGTGGGCTGAAACAGCACCGCAGGGGACGTTTCAAGCTCAAGCAGTGTGTGCATGGCGAGGCTGTGTCGACACCTGACAGGTTGCGGGAACAACTGCATCATGTTGTGGTTGGAGAGGATAATCACTCGCGGCGTGTACCATTGGTCCTGGACAGGGATATCAACGCTGCCCGTGTGTTGACAGCCAGGGGGGTGGCACAACTGGTGCCTGCCATGTGTGTACACCAGGGGCAACTGCAGCAGCTGGCACGCTGTGTTGACCGTGTGGTGCGCAAGGACTGGTTAAACCGGCAGCGGCGGCCACGACAAGAAGAGGGGGCAGCAGTGTAAGCAGCGGCTGTGGCAGCAGCAGGGGGTGTCGGCGGGGTGGCAGTGCACCATCAGCCAATCCCCGGTGGTGCCAGGGCTAGATGTGTGGGATCGTTTAGCAGTGCCTATTGGTTTACAATGTCGCTGAACTGCCCCGCGGGGCTTGGAGGTCCCCAGCAGAGGGGAGACCCTCTGCTGAGTGGGGGTGGGGTGTTTGGGGGGGGGGGGGGGAGTGTTTTAGTTTTGGCCTTACCATCGGTGTGCCCGGCAAGATTTGCAGCATTGTACAATTAGCATTGTCTGCAAGACTTTCAGTTGCATCCCTGCAAAGGGATTGCTTGCTCTGCGAAAGCAGGCAAGTTGCGCGTCAACTGCGCAAAAACCGGCCTGTGCATCACTGGCTCGGTGGGCAGCCATTTTTTCTTTATGGGTCGAGTTTCTCCCCAGCTGCCCATGAAGAACACACCAGGATACTTTGAAAGTTTCCTGGTGTGACTATTCACCAAGCACAAGCAAAGCACCAGCTTCTCGTAGCACCCACTCCATTGAATCATGCTGCTTACAAATCATCGGTCTGCATGTGCCGGCTGTCGTCCTGCACAAGGCAAAAGAAGGGCCAGACAGCTTGTGGTCACAGCCTCCCAGGCCAGCCAGAGCAGGTGATGACAAGCTAGTGCAGCCATGCCTTGATTACTGCTGATGCAGCGTTCGAAAACAGGGCAGATGCCAGCATGCATGTGATCTGGAGAGTTTACGAGAGTCTGAGAGTATTTCCCAATAGTGGGCCCAAAAGCACTTTGGGCTGCACAGCAGCATCACACCCCCATCACTGCTGCTGCAGGGCAACGTCTGAAACTATACATGATGGACGCTTGTCGTTCCTCCAGCAGCTGGAGCAGTTTGTGTCCCCCAAAGGCTATGCAGACAAAATTCTGCAGGGCCACAAGTTCGCCTGGGGCAAAACTGGTGCGCCATTCTTGACCACCCTGTTGCAGTGCATGTACACTGCACACCTTCAGAGCATCCGTCAACATCAGCGAAATGCACTTTGAGCTGCAGACACTCTTCCCAGTTGGCGCCTTTCATGAGACTGTGCAATTGCATGAGCCAGCATGGTGCCACCTGTGTTGGGAAACGGGCCTGCCATGAACAGCTGCTCTGCTGCCTGCGTGGTGCTGTTCGTGTTTGCTGCATCACAGGGCTGGCCCCCAGCAAGGATACCCTCTTTGTGGCAGACCTTGATGCAGCACGGTCAGTCATGGCCAGTGAGATGCAGCTGGGCGTTGGCAGCGCCTGGCCCCCAACCTTCAGTAAGTCAACACAACACAGGCAAGGATTCCAGTACCACAGTCAACAGACAATCAGTGCTGCAGACAGTGTTGTGCAGTCCTGGTCACTAGCATGCAGCAATGCAAGCACTATTGTGTCAGCAGTAGTGTGCCAACGCGGCTTTGATTCGCAGGCGCATTCAGTAATTGGCATGACAGTCATAGCAGCCAATAAGCACCATGCAGGCACAAGCAGTCAATATGCATACTGCCCGTGGGATGGCCACAAGCTGTTGATTGTTGTCCTCGCATGCCCCCCGCCCCCCCCCCCCCCCCCGGCATTCTCCAACGGCTTCTTGGCCACACTACACCCAATTTGCTTTGCTGGCATGCGTGTCAGGTAGTGCTCAGCACATGTTGCCCTCCAATATCATTATGATGAACCCAGACCTTGCATTGCTCTTGCAGCACTCACGCATGCCAAGAGCCCCTGCATACTGTCGGGGTCTGTCTCACCCAAATTGGTTGCTGATTGCTTCTGCTACCCTCCCTTTTGTTGGTGTGTAATGCCTGACAGGTGATATTTTGGGCCACTCTTCAGTCTCCATGACAGAGGACGCTCAGCTCCATGCCCGACTTCGGCAGTTCCTGGGCCTCGCATTCACAAAGGAGGCAATGCAGCAGCTGCTGCCACAGCTGCAGACAACAGCGGCTACACACCTGGACCGCTGGGCACGCGCAACCACCAGCAGCACCACCACCAGCAGCAGCAACGGCAGCAATGAGGCCGCATCTCCTGCGGCCCTTGCTACAACAGCAGATGGCAGTATGGTTTTGTCGTACCCTGCAGTGCGGCTGTTTACATTTGAGGTGTTGGTCAACCAGGCGTTGGGTCTGAGCATGACTGATGCCGAGGTGCGGCAGTACTCAGGACTGTTTGAGACCCTCATCGGTGGCTTCATGCCTCCTGCATGGGATGTGCCATTCACTCCCTATGGCAAGGGTCTGAAGGCAAGGTGAGGGCAGATTGGTGTATTTGATGACCCTGAGGGTTTGGGGCCACACTGGTGTTGTATGCACTGAGGCAGGGTGCGGGTATGTGGGTGCTGGGGTGGAGTTGAGGGGTGCGGATGGACCAGTAGGAGTGTGTTGGCCGTGGTGGGTGGTGGGGTGTCATTGACTCCCTACGGCAAGGGCCTGAAGGCAAGGTCAGGGTGGAGACTGGGGTGTTGGGGTCAGGGTTAGGGCGTTTGATTTTTGGGGGTGGTGGGCAGCAGCAGCAGCAGCAGATTGAGCTGGATGGCACCTTGTGAAGCTTTCCTGCAGCGCGAACCTGCAGCATGGCTACCCCCATCACATGTCCTGCACTGGCTTACGCAGACATGGACATGCCTTCGTCGCTATTTACGGCGCTGTCAGTGCTTGCGTCTCGTGCATTTCATGTGTACGGTCCTTGCAGTTACAGTGACAGTAACTGTCTCAGCAAAAGCTGAGCAACCCAATGGTTCCTGCGCTGCCTTCCTGAAGCCTCCCCATGTCTTGCCGCATGTGCCCAACAGGAGTCTCGCATTCGTACTGGCGACTGTGGCAACTGCAGCGCAGGCGCACATGCTCTCTACTCCAGCTGTCTACATTACGCTACAATGCCTAATACTCCTGTGCCGTATCATCTTCCCCAAACCTGGCTGTTAACGGATCCCTCATGCCGTACTGAGCACCTTGTCCGTTTCTCCTATGGTGCTGTGTTCCTGCTGTCGCAGGCAGCAGCTTGTGGATCGCATCGTGCAGACAATGCGCAGCCCGCAGTGCAGCGGTGCCCTGGCGCGGCTACGCGACGAGTTTGGCGCTGACAGTCCCATGACAATTGACAACGTCATCACAGTGATGTTTGCGGGCTTCGATACCTCGAGCAGCACCCTAGCATACATGCTGTCCCTGCTGGCTGAACACCCTGATGTGTTGGAGAAGGTGAGGGAGTGAGAAGTGCTGTCGGGCATGGATGGCTACATGGTGCGGTTCTGTTCTTGGTTGGGTTGGACCTTTGGATGGTAGGGATGAGACAGTGTAGAGATGTTTGGGTTTTGACTTGAATCATATGGTTTGGGGAGGCAGTGCGCAAGTACGCGTGTTGGCTAAACAGCAGGCATCCCTAGCGGGGTGGATCGTGTTTTGAGAGGAGGAGGTGGCAACCAAGACCGGCCAATCCCTGGATGTTGCGTTTCATGCACAGTCTGACGCAGCTCTTGTCAAACTTCCCTTGCCTCCACAGGTCCACCAAGAGCAAATGGCTGTTGTGTCAAAGCACGGGCCCACACTCACCTCTGCAGCCTACCAGGAGATGCCTTACACCCTGGCAGTGATCAAGGAGACACTCAGGCTCGCACAGATAGTTGCTTATCTGCCCCGCGTCGCCACCAAAGGGCTGTCTGTGCCAGGCGGCCCCACCCTGCCTTCGGGCTGCCCCTTCGTGGTAGCTATGGCTGCCATGTCAGCCGCTGACCCAGCAGTGAAGGGCCAAGAGGGCTTCAACCCAGAACGGTGAGTGCCCTAGCAGACTGGCAGAGAATGCATTCAGAATGGAAGAAGTTCTATAGCGTAACTACACCAAGGGGGTGTGTAGTAGGTTTAACATCAACTTCAACATTATAATGGGCCTGAGACTCATGTGAAATGAAGGCTGTTGGGGAAGCGCCCTTGTCTCCCTCCTGGCGAGTGCTAGTGCAACACTGCAGGGGAGGGGCTGCAGTAACGTCGCCAGGGGGGTATGCTGTTGACATTAAACAGCTCTTTTCAAGGATTACACTTGTTCATCATGCGTACAGCTTTTCAACGCGGCATTTTTGAGCTCTTCCCAATGTCTGCTGTTTGCTCGAAGCCAATGCGCGGATTGGATGCATGATTGGACTGCAGTACAGCTGCCAACGGGGTACTTCCACACACGGCTTGTCTCCTTTCAACATATGTTGTGCCTACACAGGTGGCTGGACCCTGCCAATGCCAAGAGCCTAGCACAGCACCAGCTGCCCTTCGGCACCGGCCAGCGCACCTGCCTAGGCATGAACCTGGCAAATGCAGAGATGGCAGCAATCCTGTCAGAGCTTGCGCGCACCTACACGCTGACGGCAGACACAGCAACAGAGTGGAAGGACTTTCCCATCAAGAAACCCACCAATGGCTTGCCTATCAGACTGTTACAGAGGGTAGGGACAGCAGCAGCAGCGGGAACAGGGGCAGCTCCGGCAGCAGCGGCTGCAGCAGCTGGCGTGTAAGCTGGGTTGTGCTGGTCACAGTGTGTTGGTGTTGCTTATACCACCCCAGTTTCAGGTCTCTAGTCAGATTGACATGGCCTCGGGTTCTGTCTTTCAGTACTAGTTGCGCAGTGTTCATGCCATAGGCTATATATGTGGGCACTGTGGCCCTGCTGTCTTGTTTTGGGGCCAAGAGGTTGTGTGGGCGGTGATTGCTGCCTGAGTGTTGGTTTGGCACGGCTGTCAGCAGTTCTTGTGTGCGCATTTTGGGGTGTGCAGTCACTGTTGACCAGTCGAGACCTGTAAGCATGGCTGTTGCGCCGGCTGTTGCGTCAATCATAAGGTGTGTACTGTGTGGGTTACCCAAATGCATGGTCAGACATCGTGTAGAGTGGCGTTTGGTTGAGGCTGTTTGTTGCTGCTCGCCTCCAGTCATATGAATCGATTTAGGCAGGCGCCTTATGTGCTGATAGTGTGCCTACATGCACGCGGCTGGCAGCCTGCAACTGCAGGAGGATTGCCGCCCTGTCCAACACAGTGTGCAGTCACACAGGCAGTGGCAAGTGTGCTGATCTTTCACACCTCCAGGGTGGTGGTTGTCAGTTGCCAACTGGCAGTGCCAGCAGGCAATTGAGGGTTGAGCCAATGTTGTTGTCATAACTGCTTAGCACTGCATGTGTGTGTTGAGCACAGAGGATGTGTGTCAGATGTCGTGTGCAAGCATTTAGGTTGCATGGCTGACAGGTGCGGTCGGTTGCAGATCATCTGCCATGATGGTGGGAAATGCTCCATCGGTGGTAGTCTGGTTGTTAAATGGCGCCGAACGCCGTATGTGGCAGATGTGCGCTTCTGTGAGCTTTGCGCATTGCATTGCAACACAGGTAGAGAGTTGCTGGTGTGGCTCACAACTGTATAGATCGAGTTTCTGTTGGATCGTGCGTGTGCCAGGGGCATCAGGGTGCTGCAGTCATGTGTGCCTCATCCCAGCAGCATCATGGCACACCCATGCCTGTCTTGTGGGCACTGTGCCGATGGTACCTGTACAGTGATGTATTTTGTGTGTGGCGTGGTGTGTGGGTCGCTGTAAGGAGGACGTGGCTGGCACCTGTGCGTGTACTTGCGCTTGGTGGTGAGAAAAAGCCCGCGGCTGAGGTCATGAGCTATGTGGTTACTCATAGTTTGCAAGGGCTGCAGGAAATGGTTTGACTGCACAGGGAGTGCCTGCATGCAGCTGTGCAATCTTCTGCTCAAGCCCGCCAAGTTTACAGCAATTATATCCTGATCCATCGTCTGTGTTAACACAGACCCACACTCATGCCATGCTGCACTGCGCTCACCATGGTACCGTGGGGTGCACTCAAATCCCAAACTCATAGTGGCCTGACCAAACATAACAAGCATTCTATATTCACTGAAACTCGACAGCGGCATATTCACCTCATCACAGTTGCAGAAGGAGGTGGAAGCTGCTGTGCCACCTACAAAATCCAGCAAATCTCACATTGCAAATTCTACGTTGCTATCCCAACAGTTGAACACAGGAGCCTACACACGGCAAAAGCTCAATGCAAGCTGTACCACCTTTCAAAACAAGATTTTCAAGGTGAGGTGGCCTGTCAGGCCAAACCACAGCGACGCCTCACACACACATCATTTACCTGCTTGATGCAACTCATCTGTTCAACACACAGGCAACCATTAGCAAGCCTCGTCAGGCTGGCAAAGCCCACTTACACCCGCATGCAAACGTTGCACATCACATCTGAGCCATTCACCACCAGGCTCTAAATCATCAAGCTGTTGAGACCAACCAATACAACCCATATGTAACTGCTCGGTTGCACCAGGTTGCAGGCCCTGCGGGCTGAGCCCGCAGTGCAACACTGTTGACTTGCAAACACCCACAACCCCCAGCACTGCCAATTGACTTGCTCAAAGACTCTACACACCTCTGGAGGCTTGACCACACACCAGTACCTCGAGCTCGAAGGGCCGTACACACGACAACGCTGCCAAGGTAACACAACCAGCAACGCCAGGTCACCTGCTGTGGCACAGCCGGACAACATCTGTGCGTGGCCGCAACCGTACCCAACCTACCCCCAACCCAAGGTGAGCTTGAGAACAAAAGCCAGTATAGAACGGCTAACGCCCAGGTGGCGTCAGTGCTGGATCGAACCCTTCCACGTGGTTTGTACGACCGGGGGAGTGATGCTACTGGCCAGCTGCTGTACACTAACTGTTACCGGCAGCTGGGTACCCCACGCCGGTGGTGCTGCCTCCCCTCAGCAGGCTGGAATGAATTCGGAGTGACAATTGTGAGCAGTCGCAGTCGCACAAAAGCACCGCGACAACAGCGTTTTGTCGTCTACTGCTGAAGTCAGTCATACGCACGTCAGTCCAAGGTGCTTGGACAACTGTCGTCTGCGGAGCTCGTAATCGTTCCTATTTCCTTAACCAAACGCCCTCCACAATGACCAAGACATAGCTATATACGCAAGTTAACGTTTGAAAGGTGCCTCGGTGGACCTCTGTGACAGCAACAGCAGACGGGTGAGTGAGTCTGTCTGGGTCTGACCTACGGTCAACATCGTGACTGCTGCTGTAGTGCGAGAGATAGCCCAAACATCTTCTTACTGTTGCAGGCTTGCGTTTCGAAGGGTCGCCGCAGGCTCTCCTCGCGTTGGCCATCGTGCAAGGATATCGTGCACGTATATGTTTTCATTCGTTTTTCACACAGGCCTTATGGCGGACCAGCCGTGCTGCAGATGTCGTCGACAAATATGCCTGATTGTCGTGTGGGGTGTCCAGTTTGCGATGGCCCCGCCATGGACTGCCTGCACATATGCTCTCGCAGCACAAGCAGTTCGCACCTTTCTACCGAACACCATCACAATCCGCATCATCGATTCATTCGTTATCGCCCAGCCCGGGCGTGGTGCGGCACTTTTGGGAACGGAATGTAGACTCGTTTTTGGCTGTCATGTGTGGGGGTGTGAACTTTGCAACGTATAAAGCTCTCAACCTTAAGGTTTCGATCTTATATTCAGGTGGCCACGAACGGACTGCTTGAACCGCAGCTGCTGGACAAGCTGGTATACTGCTACGGAACGGCTGAAAGCGACGAAGAATTTTGGGGGTTCAAGCATGACACTGGCAGGACCTGATCCACAGCTGTCCCCGACTACCACCATCACAATCTGACCACAGCAACAACCGATAAGCTGACAGCAATGTCCAATGCACACACACAGTATAGATATAGACACAGATCTGCGAGCAGATCCGGGGCCATCAGGATCTGCCCCAAACACACTTACGAAGCCAGCAAAGTTATACTACGCTCAGCGTACAGGCAGGCTGCACTGCAGATAGTATCTGCACTGATAGTGCCCAGCATGCAGAGGTACCGCTCAGCGTACAGGCAGGCTGCACTGCAGATAGTATCAATAGGTTGCTGGAAGAACCCATGCCAACGTTTCCAAAGCTGAGGGCCTCTCAAGGGGGCCCTGTGAGCGATAGAACCGTCAGGGAAGTTGAAAGTACACAGTAGTTAGGGAATGACCGCACAGTGGCAGCATGATGCAGCGGCACTTCCATCCCTCTTCTCAACCTTGAAAGTACCCACAACACATGGGCGCAGCCAATCGTACATCTTGTCCAGCATTACTCAACAAGTTTCAAAACACAGGGCCAGCAGCTAGCTCAGCGGCGCTCGCGCCTTGCAACCAGTAGTAGGCCCAGATAGGTGATGATGTGCAGCACGCCCAGGTAGCCCAACAGCACCAGGACGGACATGTAGAAAGGGTGGCTGAAGCTCAAGATCTCCAAGACAGCGTCTCCCTCAAATATGCACCTGCAAGGATGACAAGTTAAGGCGGCAGTTTGTGTTGAGTGCTGTACTACCAAGGCTAGCCTCATGCTCGCCAAATGGCTGGCTGAACTGCGCAAGGAACACAGCCTGCGCACAGCTTTGAGCGCTCTGCGATTGCAACTATAGGCCAACATGCTCCAGCGCCGCCTGTGCAACCTTTCAGCGCTAAATTATGTACTTGCCGCCACACTGACAGGGTTGGCTGTTGCTATACGGCAGGTGAAACTCCTACACATACCACACGCTCAAATCAAGTCAGTTTAGAAAATTGTTGACGGCATGACTGCTTGTGGCTGCAGCTGTTGCAACATTTTCAATGCGCTCCTTTCAACGGAGTCTGAGACCCTGCTGGAATTCATCATAGACATGTAACTGCGTGGCTACTTACCCTGGCTGTGGCTGCACCATCTGCTTCACGATAGCCTTCTGGAAAGCAGACATGTTGGGGAAGCCCTTGGCTGCAGTTTCAATCAGCCCTCCATCAAAGCCGCTGCTGCAGTGTGTTGTGTTGCCCTTGAACTGATTGACCATGAGGGCTTCAAAGGCAAAGTAAGCAGCGGAGATGTAGCGCAGCCCAGTGATCCTCTGCAGGTGCACCTGCAAAGTTGAGGGTGTGTTGGAGACAGCACCAGGTTGCACAGCACAGATGACAACTTGTCCTCATCACAGGTCACAGTGTGGGTATACGCAGTGTTGTGCAGCCGCACCAATGTCAAAGTTTACACCAAGAATCAGGTGCTGGCGATGGTGGATGTCGGTATCATACTTGGTCATGATGACCAAGTCCCGCCCAACTGGCATCGCCAATCTGTGACTCGTACCTTTGTGCACTTTTTCAAGCCTTCAAGTGTAACACATCTGTGGTGCTGATGTAGCTTTTGTGCAGAATTTGATCAGCGCTGTAGGTCAGCTGGCGCAATGTCTTTCACCATCCCAGGTGGCCACATTCTAGGTATTTGTGTCAGGCAGCAGCTGCAAGCCCAGCTCCTGACAAATGCAAGGATGCTCCTACTGTGACTACACAGCAAGCATTGCCTGATGGTCATTTAGTTAGTTAACTCACCAGGTTGAATGGAATGATGAAAGAGCATGTGGGCAGCTGCAGGGCGGTCCAAGTCACTGACAGCGCAAAGGTGATGTCCAAGTTGGGAGCGAATATGGCACTCAGGTGAAGCACCTGTAGCAGACAGCCAGCAATGCAGCTGGGTTGGTTATGTTGAGGCTTTGGTCATTGTTGCTGTACAATTTGTGCTTCTGCAAGAACGTTGGGCTGCATGCCGGCATAAGAGGAGCGGCAGCAAACAGTGCGCTGTGCAACAGAGTACCACTCCCTCACTCTGATGGCATCAACAAAACTGTCAAGGAAAGATTAGCAGCGCACCAGTGCATCGTCAAAGCTCTTGCGCCAGACCCTCAGAGGCTGCAATGCACCCACCTGGTTACCAATGAGGGATGTCAAAGCGACGATGCAGGTGAATTTCCAAAAATGCTCTGCTCCAGCACGCATGCTGCCCATACCATACCAGACACCACTGAATGCCATGCTGTTCAGCACGCAAAACGGCAGGGACACCAAGACCTGCAACGAACAAAGGCAGTGCAGGTTTAGCAATCATTCTGCACCGGGTGCAGAGAAAAATCAGGCATGGGCTGCAGGCTTGCTTGGTTGAACCACAAGCTGACTGGCAGTCAGCATATCATATGAGAGGCTCTCATGATTGTGACATTGCAGATAGCCAGGCATCGGATGGTGCACAATACTACCCAGTGGCATTGTCCGAAACTATCATAGTGACAATGACAGTCACAATGGTTTCTGTCACGGTTTCACCTTGGCCATATAGTATGCGCTGGGCCTGTAGATCTTTGCTGAAGCATCTGCCAGGTAGATCCTCTTGTCACTTGTGTACAGGGAGATGCTGATGTAGGGCAGCAGTAGGCTCAGCATGACGGATGTGAAGCAGTACGCTGACATACCCTGCATGCCAAGAAGTGTGCTGAATGCAGAGTTGTAGGCAAACAAGGAGTAGATCAGTGCCACGTATGTGGCGGTCAGCATCCTGCAAGTGCAGGCATAACACACATGGAAAGTGGGTGTCAGCACATCTTCAAAGTTGAAATTTACATGGTGACTGTGATGTCCTGGCCTTGCAAGCTGGTTGCTACCGACTCTTTGTAGTTGTGGGCCAACCACATTTGACATTCCAACTTGGAACGTAGTGTCAGCACCCTGCAGGCACACATGTGTATACCTCATGCCCCGCAGTCATGCATCTGTGCAGCTCTGGAATCACCGTGATCAGCCGGGCTATCATACCAAGGAAAGGTCCGATCACGCGAGTTTATGAGCATTTACTCTGCGGCTTACCTGGCCGACACATCAAATGGGTTGCGCGTCATGTTGGCTAGCTCCCGGCGTGCGAGGGATACAAACTGCCTCCACCAGCCTGTTGCATAGGCCATTGACTGTCCACTGCCTGCACAGTGCACCCCAGGTCACACAGGTAGTGCCGTTTACAGAAATATCAACTGGCAGTTCAAAGGGCCGGACAGGGCCCCTGCAATTGGTGGCAAATGAGTCTATTGTGCGGAAGTGTACCTTGAAATTGCTGAGAGATGGCAGCCAGCTGTGGAATGCAACGGAAATGCCGTTACACATGGGGTGGCAGGTTCGGTTTTATTTTGTCACAATGATATTGCCCATGGACCCCGGTGGGCGATGTCAATGCTGTGTGGCCAAAGTGTTCATGCAACACACTCATAATGTGACGCCGGCACAAGTTGGCATGGCATGTTCTGCATCATACGCGGGCTCCATTCCTCACATTGTACTACAGTTGTGGTACAAGAAGCTGCACAAAGCCTTGGTTATTCTTACCAGACAGCCCACTAGCGCGTTCGGAGTCCTGGTTGCTGCCTCCTGTGATGACGCGGAGATCCTTTGCAATTGTGGAGCCTTCAAGGCTAAGTACTACAGTTCCGTCGGGAGAAGCTGGCCGTCCCTGCACGACGCAGTCACCACGCTGCCCATAGATGGAAGATACGAGCCGCATATAACTACAGGACTGTCACACTTTGCCAATGTGTTGGGGACAATGCAAGGATCTGCTCCTTATCGGGAGCAGCACGTCTGGACAAACTGTACATGCCATGGTGGGCGGGTACCAAAGCCGCTGGAAAGAAACCCAAAACAGTAACCCACCAACTTGATGATCAATCGCAGTCCTCTGACATTCGGTTGTGTGTAGAGTCACGATGTCCGACAGCAGAGGCTCTGCACACATGCGGTTGAACAGCATACCTTTGCGCTCATGAAGGCAGCAGCCAGCCGGTCCACATCCTCCTGCATCCTCAGGGTATTGCCAAACAGATGCTGGGGCTTAGTAAAGCCGGTAGCTACCAGGTCCAGCACCCAGTCGGACATACTCTCCGTACCTGCAGGCAGTGAAACGCCAAACAACACAACTTTGCATGCAAGGACATGCGCACCGTGATGACCAGCGCTGTGGCAGTGCGCATTGAATGCAGCAGCCGACATCGGGTGCAGGCTCATGTACCCGTGGATGGACTGACACGCTGTGGGCAGTAAGCGGCTGGGGTTCCATGAAATTCGATTTTTGGATGCAAGTTGCATGATGCATGCATGCCCTGTCAGGCCACTTTGTATAACACAAGGAGTCCTGGCAATTGTGCAATATGTCTGCTCATGGCAGGAGGCCTGGCAGCATCTTAGACCCCTTTGAATAATGCCATGTGCGACTGCGAATGGATGTGCAGTCACTGGCGGCGGCCGCCAAACTTGCAGCTGACACCGCCTGTTGGCCAGAGCCTGTCACAGCCTGCAGGACCTGCCCTGCACTCACCAGGTGTGTAGGTGTAGCCCACAGACTGAAACCAGGCTGCCATATCATCACATGGACCGTGGTACAGCAGGCGGGCAGATGCCAACAGGCTGACCTGCGAGTGCAGCAAGGGGACCTCTGAGCATGAGAGGTGCCAACTGAAGCTAAAGCTTGTCGCTTGACTGAATAAAATCGAACATTTAGTTACTCAAGTAAAGTAGGGCTAGAAGACATGACAGAGTGACAAGCCAATGCTGCGGCTGAGACCCTAACACCGCAAGCACTGCGATACTGAGCGCTGCCCTTCACAACCCAGTTGTTACACGCCTGGCGTGATGACGGTCATCACAGCTGTACCAAGCACTCGGTCTGGCTGGCTCACCATGCGGCAGCCCATCAGGCTGGCAATATACAGTGTTCATCCACTGGATGGACCGGGTAACCATGGCAAGCATTAGCAGAGAAAAGCCATGCCATTTGCGCCGGTTTTACATGTCGCAGGGCCCTACATGGACCTCAGAAAGGTCACATGACGCGTATGGTAAGTGCACACATCACATGATGATCAGGTAGTTGCCCCACAACCCTGGTGATGCCATCTCAGGGTCACTCACCTTGTCAAACATGCCCCAGATTGCAGAGCGTGGCTGGTGTATGGTGGCAATGACTGTTTGTCGTGTGGATGCAGCCAGGTCCTGTAGGTAGCCCATCACACTGAGGGCGGCAAAGCTGTCCAAACCTGCACACAACCGCGCAAACATCTTTACAGGCAATTGCAATGCATCGTTGGTCTTGGTTGCAGCCTACCAGAAAGCATCATACTATTAGAAAATGTGTGGCAAATCAGAGTCTTGACATCTCTTGCCAAGGGTGAAGTAGCAGGAAATGTAAGGGTGTCAAGCTGACAAGTCCGTTGGGACACATGTGCAGACAGTGTGCATGCGCTATGCATATAGCGTCCTGCAGGGGAGATTTTGAAGCCGCTTCAAGGCTTGAATTGACTACTACTAGCCTGCTTTACATGATGGTCAGTGCTGTACAGCTAGAACACACACCTGAGGTAGGCTCGTCCAGGAACAGCACAGAAGGCTCCCCCAGGATTCCAGCAGCAATGGACAGCCGGCGCCGTTCACCACCAGAGAGGCCACGCAGGCTCAGACCACCAGGCAGCGTCCCACCAACCTGCACAGGCCATGCAGTACCGTGCTTACCGTCACACAGATAGTCTCCAAAACCAAAGATCAAATGTTGCGTGTTGGAGGTAGGGCTGCACATTTCCAACTCGTTGCTGCAGCTGCGTGCTGCCAGTACATTTCTGCATGACATATGCCACTCTTCAGCCAACATCACACATGACGTGCATTGTGGCATGCACATGCTCTAGTGGGAAACACGTGCACAATACGGTGAAAGTATCTACTTGTAACAACCTCCCCCCAAATATACTGTATGGTACCGTATGCTGAGCAGTCCGGGACACTTGACGGGCAACGAGTGACTTACTGGAGTGTCTGCAGACTTGCTCACTCCCATTGCATCAAGCACTTGCGCCACCCGCTCTTTCCTTGACGTGTGTGTCCAGGGCTTGCCCAGCATCACCCCTGCATAAAAGGCCAGCGTCTCATGGCTGCTCATGGTGGGGATGAAGGTGTCCTCCTGCAGTTTGGCACGACAAAGATGCGGTCGCTGCACCATTTGGGCTTGCGGAAGGGCACAGAGGCGTCCCAGTGGTGTGTGTCATGGCGTCATGGCCACGTCACCTAGCACAGCCTGTGCCTTCTTTTCACGTGGCATTCAAACCAGCTGGTGAGGTTGCTGCTGAGTGAACAGTTGTCCTGGCAAGCAGGGGCGGAATAAGGGCTGGAGCAGCTGTTTGTTACCCTGTGATCACATCACTGTGCATGAAAGCAGAGATCTCACATCGTGACAATCTTATTAGCTGCAAGGAAAAGTTGGGAACGTATGCTACAAGATCTGAGCTGGGATGCCATCCCAGCTGCCAGCCAGTACTAGTGGCTGACATGCTGGGTGAGCGTTTCAACCTTGAGTTGATCTCACAAAGCCTTCAATCACATCTGGTTGCCAGTCAACTGTGCTGGCCTCACCTGTGGAACGTATGAGCTGTGCCTGATGTAGCTGGCAGTGGCTGGCTGACCGTTTGCCAGCAGCCGCCCTGACAAGCTGCCGACGGACTTGCGCATCGCCAGCATGTCCTGGGGAACACGATTCAACATAGCGCCCAGGTTCACGGACGCCTTAGTCACTAAGTAGGCGTGATGGCGCACTATTGGGGCCAGCCAGTGGCTTGGGCTGCCAGCAGGTGGTGGCCATTCCATCATGCAGCTTCAATTGTGCAAGTGTGCAGCATGCATACACAAGCCTGACCCAAGCCAAAAGCCATTCGGATTGAAATGCCTGCACTTACCAGCATGGTGGATTTACCCGCACCAGAGGGACCCACAAGAGCCTGCAGGCACAGCACAACAACATGGGGATGCATGTGCGGCAGTGGGGACTCCCACGGTGGCATCATCCAATCGGCGGTGCTGTTGAGTCAGGCTCCTTCAGGCTTTTTCTTTCTGGATTCTCCTGGAGGCGGTGCCGCTTTGCAGGGGTCTAAGCACCACCTAGATGGTAGGACACGCTCTTTCATGCTGATGCATGCTGGCGTGCATGGCAACCATGAGCAGGATTGTTCATTGGGGACCGCCATTCGTGCAGTCACCACCCGCCGCCACCGTGGGAGCCAGTACTGCATGCAGAGCAGTGAGCCACAGCAAGCCAGTGGCCTGCTAACGCACACACGTCAGCACCAAGGCCGTGCTGTCATCAACACAGTCGTGTACAATATAGATCAGGGGTTTGCCCCTTCTTCCACGGGCGCAACGCTCTGCCTGTCACATTTCAACGCGCAGAGCCTTGTCTCTTCTCCGCTGGGCAGTGCCCAAAACAGAGGCAAGCTACAAAACACCACCTATCACCTGCATCTGCCCTGGGTGTGCCTTGCCCCACACATCTTGCAGCACCACCTTGTGCACGGTGCGACTCACATGGTAGGAGCAGCCCAAACCCTGTGGCACAGATGACACACACGCATGACAGCCAAGTTGGTTGCTGCTGCAGCAACCAGGGCCCCAGGCAGAAGCGGCTTCTGCTCTGCAGCAACCGGGAGTGCTGCTGCTGTGCTGTAAGCAGCAACCGGGAGTGCTGCTGCTGTGCTGTAAGCAGCAACCGAGAATGCTGCTGCTGTGCTGTAAGCAGCAACCGGGAGTGCTGCTGTTGTGCTGTCAGCACCAACCAGGAGTGCTGCTGCTGTGCTGTGAGCACTTCGTTTCGCCGTGCCTCAGCTCACCTGCCACTCAAGGGTGATCTCGGCGTTGATGGAAGTCTGTGAAGGTGTAGGGAATATTCTGGGTTGGACCAGCGGTGGCTCCAAACCACAACTTTGACACGAGGCGCTCACACCATCTGTTGCACACGCGACGTCTGCAGCAGGCAGCAGACGCAACTCAACACGACTGCGACACGGTAAACGACCACAGCAGCTACTGCCCACGCTCACCCTGCTCTTCGATGTCCGCGACACAGTCCACAACATCTTTGCGGTTGACAGCCTGCCGGGCATGCTGTGTCGAGCGCCGGCTGTGATTGAGAGCAGCCTTGACCAGCCAAATACATGCAAAGGCATGCGCCAGCAGCAACGAAGGGATCCAAATGCTGGGCTGGTCCATGGCGCTGTAGCTGAATAAGGGCTGGGTGTCAAAAGGATATCACAGCAGGTCGATTCAGGTTCAGATTGGTGAACTCGGAGGGCTTTCTATTGCCCGCCTTCGTGTGCAACAACCGACCTTCCAGTGCCATGCACGTCATGTAACGGCAACCGGTTGGACACGACGAACCGTTTGCGCCGCGCCGCATGTTCTGGACTCTCAGTTCGAGCTTGATCTTGATGTGCGTATGTGCTGTATTGCGTGTGGGCGGATGGCGAGGTGTGGGCGCGTCAGGGTATTCAAGACCTGTCTTGGTCACAACGGTCACGGCCTGGTTGGCTCAAGGCGCAAGTGCGTGGCCAACCTTGCTGTGGCGATGGATTTTTGGTGTCACACGTCCACACGTTGCAACCGCCGCAAATTTCTCGGAAACTACCAGAACCACAAACTTCAGCGACGTAAAATAACTGCGACGGGGTTCTGACGGCCGATGGAAGGGCAGTTGATGAAGCAACTTTCGACCCCAACATGCCCGCCATTCCACAACTCCACCGCCACGCCGCCAATTTTATCTGCACGCAGCCCACTGGACCCACAGCCGAACAGTTTGCACAGGGTCTGCGATCATATCGGGCCCTGTCAACAGACTGGCACGACTGCTGCTGAACAGCACTGCTGCTGGGAAACAGTGCGGCTGAAAACAATCCCAGGGTAGCCCAGCCTGAGGTATTAGACTACATGCCAGCTGAAGACACCCCTACTGGACTGCATACCACCAGCATGGACGCAGCGCTCTCCATCATCGAGCAGACGCGCGGCAGCAGTGTCCTCCTGACTGGGCCACTCGGGTTCCTTGGCTCCGTTTGCTTGGAGCAACTGCTCAGGCTGACAGAGGTGGGTTCATTAGCCTGTCATTGCTAGGCTACTGCTGTGCCATCAGTGATGGATGCAGTTGCACCAGCCGCACGCCTGCATCCTTCTACCTGCATGCAGCAGCTCTTGCACAAGTGCACACAGATGGGCAGGGTCAATCGCCGACCATGGGCAATGCGACCAATGGTCGCCAGCAGAGTCTGCTGGCCCAGTCCAAGCTTTCATGACCGGCCTGCCTCAAACTTTTCCAGGCCCGATCAGTTTTTGGGTGGCTCTGATGGACTGTCATGAGTTCTGGTAAACATATGCCAAGTTCTTTCCTGCTGTCTTGTGCCAGGTGAAGACTGTGTACTTGCTGGTGCGCGGAAAGCGCGGCGTTTCAGCAGCCCAACGTGTGGAGAAGCTGCTTTGTGGGCCATTGTTCCACCTGCTACACAAGGAGGCAGAGGCTGGCAGAAACACCTTCACCAAAGTACGGGTCATTGAGGGAGACCTGTGGGAGCATGGCATGGGCATGCAGGAGAGCGACCAGCAGCTGTTGATGAATGAGGTGGACATTGTCATCCACTGTGCTGCAAAGCTTACCCTGGACGCACCTATTCAAGACACACTCAGGTGCGGCTGTGCCTCTGCATTCATAGTATGTTGAGCTGGTGCAATTGGTGGACAATGAGTAGGTCAGGTGGGCTGGTGCAGCTCCTGCTTGTACACACAGTCTCAGCCGTCCTCTGGGTGAGGTGAGTTTTGGGTCTCCACTACGAGTTGTCTTACGTGACCAGCAGTACATAGGATGCCGTAACGGTTACGGGACATCTCCTGTCGCCTTTCTGCCAGCATCTGAAGTGGCAGATCAGTTCAATAAACACTGTGTGTCATGTGTCATCACATGGCATGCTTGTGCTGCCTCTTTGTCAGGTCCAACTACTGCGGCACCAGGAACCTGCTGCAGCTGGCAGGCAAGATGCCATGGCTGCGCTCCTTTGTGTTCACAAGCACATACTGGGTGAACAACTTCAAGCCTTACAACACACCAGTCAAGGAGGAGGTACACCATGTCACACTACAGCTCCCAGGTAAACAAGTGTGACACTTGTGGCCACAATCCCTGGCAGCACATCGTATTCTCAATTTGTGCTGACTCAGCATAAACTGTACATCATTGATGTATGCATATCAGCAAGTGAAGCTCCGGACTTGGAGTCCAGACCTGGCACACTGCACAGTCAGCCTCAGGTAACCATGCCCCAGGCAGGATTGACAGTACAAACCTTTCTACTACTTACATAATCACCTACATGTTGCACCTGTAGCTATGAAGCTTCAAAAGGTCAGTGAGCTGGCGGCCAGCCATTCACTGATATCACGCCTTGCCACGCCACTCCAAACAACGCCACCGCCCAGCGGGCGGGCCTTTCAAGCACTAAGAAATGCCAATCAATGTAACTGTAATTGTAAATAACAAAGATCACGTTTATAGAAGGAGGACCTTGCTGCTTTCCCGCTGTGGGGAAGCTCCAGCCAATTGCCTTGTAAAACAACCACTGCTTTGATGTGATCTGTTCTGATGTGTTCACTGCCTCTCCCTCCACTCCCCCCCCCTCCCACCAATCACACAACACAGGCCACCAGGAGGCCCTAACCCACAGCGAGCTGGTTGACTTGCTGCTGTCCTTACCTGCCAAGTCAGCCGATCAAGAGGCTGCAGGCATCATGGGGCGCCTCAACTTCACCTCGACATACGCCTTTGGCAAGCTGCTGGTGGAACACATGCTAGATGACCCCTCCTGCCTTCCTGGAGTGGCCAAGGCAATTGTGAGGCCATCCCTGATAACCTGTGTTGCTGGCGCTCCATACCCCGGGTGGGTTTTCAGGCTTTTACTGCAAAGCAGTTTCACTGAAACGGTTGGAAGGGTGCAGAGTACAGTCGGAAGAGGCATGGAGCCCATCATGGGTGTGATTGGGTGTGCTACCATAGGGGTTCAAGATGTCCTCAGGTTGTCACCGAGCCTGTGTTGACAAGACAGGCCAGCAACATTGTTCAGAAACTTCAGCATGCTCTGCTACTAGCAACCACCACACAAAAGCAAGCCGCTAGGCTAGCTTCTCTGGAAGCCACCTTTTGACTCAAAACTCGGAGTCTGTTGCCTTTACAGTGAATCTTGTTCGATGGCCCCAGCCGCGCTTCCAACCCACTACTAATACCAACCTTTTGGGACTGCCACCCTGCCGCGGTACTAGCCAGCGAGTTTGCTCATAATGGTGTGATTGATCTGGTACAATTTTTTCAAATCTTGCTGTGTGTGCCACACACACACACAATGTGTAACGGGTGCCAACCGTTATGATGTGCCACACTGTGGACATGATGTCCCTGCTGCAGGTATTCTAGTGGCTTTGCCGGCGGCCATGGCTATTGCTTAGGTGCGTGCCATGAAGCTGCACAGCATGCAGGGGGTTGGGTTGAGATCAAACACAGGGCAGGGCAATAGAGGCAAGTTTGGGGTCTCCTTGCCACATCACCACGGCCAGTTCATTCTAGACATGTATGGTGCTCTTGTGGCTACGGCTGTTGATATGTCACGCGCCGTGATCACGGCCTGTTATTCTTCACTGATGATGTTCGAACAGACACACAGGCATGCCAGTGCATTGCAAGCTGCACAGCGACCAAGCGCTGCCAGCGGGTGGGTCATGTCACTGCAACTGGTGCTCACGGACTCATCCATTCTGTGACAGTACTTGTTACCGCTGGTGTGGCTGCTGCCTATGCAGGCTATGGCATCGGCTTCTTTCACAGTCAAAGAGGCATTGCATTCTCCTCTGACAACCTTGTGGATGCGATTCCAGCAGACACCACTGCAGCACTGCTGATAGCAGCAGCAGCAGCAGCCGCACATCAGGGACCCAACCGCAGTGGAGGTGCCCGCGTCTTCCATGCCACGTCATCCACCAGTCATCCATGCAGCATCATATCGCACCTGCAGTACTTCAGAGACTTCTGGACTGCCAACCCACCCCCCTTCACTCTGCCACTCGCACGGTGCGTCATGGGGTAACTAAAAACACTATAACGAATAGTACTTATTGCAGTTGTGGCTACCATAATCTGGCGGTGTTGCGGATTGAACAGGGGCCCCCTCCAGAGTCTGGAAGTGCTTTGGGCAGGCAGACACCCTAAGCACAGCAACAGAACGCAGCACCAGCTAGCTGCTGTCAACTTGGGATCCAAACCGGCCGCCTGTCAGCTGTGGGGCCTTGCCACTTTCCCACATTTGCACTTGCATTCGCCTGATTGTTATGTGTGGCCAGTCGGTGGAGTCTCCCGCCCACGGTGGCCATCAGCAGAACTTGGACTGGCCCGTTGCTGCACATGGTGGTTACTAACCACGACAATTAGTCATTGGTGCTCATCCATGTTGCTGTGCAGGTATCCCATCATCAATGGCCGTCATTTACCCACCGCAAGGGGCCTGGCGGTACACAACAAGTACATGGGAGCCAAGGTGTGGCTGGCTGGCAAGCTGCTGCAGCTCGCTGGCAAGACCAGGCACGCCAACAGCTTGACCAATAGCTTCAAGGCCTTCTGTGTCCACAACACACTCGGCTACGCCCGCTCTATCATCTCATCCGTGGACAAGGCAACGGAGCTGCGGGACAGCATAGTAGCGGAGGAACGGGCAGCCTGGCCCTGTGTGTGGAAGCAGGGCGAGAGCCCAGAGTGGCTAGATTACGACTGCATGTGGCTCACAGGTGTGCTTTATCATATCTGCTGTTGACATATCAAAGCTGCATTGCCGTGCTTGCCGAGTGTGCTATACTCATTACTTGAAAGCCATGTGGCAGGCTGCATGGATGATATCAGCTGCCGGGAATGACCTGGGGATTCCCTCAGAGGCAGCGTACTATGGGCCAGTACAGGGCCTGTACATCATGCCCTTCAAACACTTCATACTGTCATACTTTGCTAGGCCAGCAATCCTGCTGGCAGTCAAAAGTACAGCATGATACCATATGCTGACGCTACTGCGTATGCTGATGCTACTGCAGCAACAGCAGCCATCTGGTCATCCTGTAAACACCACTCTCTAACAATACCTTCTGACTGCTCCTGGCTGCCCCCATGCGCCCCTCACCCTCCCACCCTAGGCTTGCGCTGCTTGGCATACAAATTGCCAGTTGAGGAGGTCACCACAGTTGTGCCCCACAACTTCAGACTGTTTCAGGGCCTGTCTGAGCCAGAATTGATGCAGGAGTGGTTGCTGGTGGGCGCCAGCTGCAGTGGCAGCAGCGGCAGCAAAGTGCAGCGGCAGTTGCATTTCTAAAAGATCAAGACGCCATACTGAATGGATCCTGCAAAGCTTTGTAGGGTACAGGGCCCTTGGAGCAACGTTGATGTTTGCTGTCCGATGCATCAGTTTTTCTCATGCTGCTGCCATGTGTCGGATGAGTGGCAACTTGTCATGTGTGCACGGCAGAGACCCTGTATGCTCTGGTTGTAAATTTGTACTTGTGTTGCCCCTGGCAGCCTACTTCTGCTGCCAGCAGCAGTGCCCACCTGAGGGTTTCAGCCGGCTCTATTTCGGTAGGCAATGCCATTGATGTGTGGCGAATGTGTCTACATGTAACAATTTCACCCACCCCCAATAAATAAGCTGGAAAATCACTCCAATGTGGTGCAAGCATTCGTATATTTTGAAGACAATGTTGGCCTGATCAGTACGTGCTGTGGCGTAGGCGCCTGTGCATGGCGTGCACAATGACATGCCAGTCTGGTACCTCTATGCAAAGAAAGAAAGAATTCGATACACCCCTTTTGTATCTATGGAATGGGGGTCATCGGCCTAGTGCAGTCGGGCCTGACAGGAAATGCTTGGGGCAATGCAGCAGGCCCTGCACTGCAGGCCGGGCCGGGCACGTGCCGGGCACGTGCACACTTCACAATTCAAAGCTGCCGCAGCAGCCGATGGGCAATTGTAGGCGTTGCATGCTGCCAGCTCGCCAAGGAGGCATCTAACGGTGTTATAGGAACAAGCAAATCTCTTGTGCAGCTGCTTGCAAAGGTTCCCAGGTTGTTCAGGGCGAGGTTCAATGCGAAGGGGTGTGGCAAGGGGCAGAAACACACACTGCACCTCTCTATATAATCATCAAGGCAAACTTGCATGTGGCGATCGGTGTCATCGGTGAATATGGAATATACAAGCTGCAACCAGAGCATTTGGACAGGTAATGCCGGAGACACACTACCGGTACGCACTGAACAGTGCTGTGCCTGCAGCTGCAGCTGATGGGCAACTGCACGCTTGTAACTGCTGCCTGCAGGCCACAAACGGTCAAGTACGGCTAAGCTCTCAAAACCAACTTTTTGAGAGCCTTCCACCTTATTGAGTGTTTGCGCATAGATGCCGTGGCAAGGGGCAAAAAGTATATTGAGAGCAGCCAGGACAGCCAGCTGCATTTGCCTTGTCAATCGTGCGCGACCTGCAGCGTATCCACACGACGGGCTGGTCCATATCGTAGTGGCCGCAGAGACGTGTTCAACAATTGATCTCAGAAGCTGCCGACCCCAGTTTCGGTCGCCGCGACCCTACCAACTGCCGACGATACGCCAAAGCAAAGATGCCGACATTCCGGTGCGGTTCACTGGATGGTCAGAAAACATTTGGAAGGTATTGACGCGCCATGTCCTTTGATTGCATTGCGACTTCATGCTTCATCACGAGTGCATGGCATAGGCGCGTGCAAGCGTGTCTGCACCCCTGAACATTGACCGACTGCACACAATCACAAAAATGGCTTCAGCGCTTCAAGGCGCGTGGGTAAAGGTAAGCTATTGCTTTGGTGCTTTGATTCCTCGTGCAGCACGTCCGAGAGCATCCTGCTGCCCTAAGCTCGGTGGACAGGTGGACCCTCGGAGACAACACAGACACTGCTGTGTGCCGGATGTCGGCCTTTTGCAGCCATCTTACTTCACCTTCCACAGCTGCACCCATGTTCCCTTGTTGCAGCTGTGTGTGGTGTGACCCCAGCCCCATCTCACACGCTTTGCATCCCTACTGTTGCTGCTTGCACAGGATGATGAGGCTTCAGACAGCCTTGAGCCAGCGATGGATCTGATTCACCTTAGCCGACTGATGCGCCATGCTGTACGGCTGATAACAGGGGTGGAGCTGAGCTTTGAGCAGGAGCGACTGCGCTTCTCAGTCTTCAGCGCAATTCCCTGGTTCAAGGTGAGGCGGATCCTGATCGCAGTGCGCAGCTAGGACACAGCGTGCGCCTAGGAGCCCCTGGGGTACAGTGTACGCAGCCAAGTTGCGTGTGTTGGCCAGTGCGGCACTGTTCCTGTGAGGCAGAGTGGGGCAGAGGTGCGGCATGATGTTGAGGGGAGTGCAACGTTGCACCGTTAACCGTACAGTACTGTAAGCAAGGACAGCAGGTGCCAACAGTGCCACTGCAGGCTGCACCCAGCTGCTGCATGATGCAGCTGTCAGCTGGCCAGCATGCCCATGGGCATGCCAGCAGTCGACTAGTCCCGCCGCTGGTGTGTTCCTCAATGGCTTCAGCGCAGTTCCCAGGTTCAAGGCAACAGGGATGAGTTGAGGCAAACAGGTGGGGTCACACAAGGGCAGAACTATTATTACCACGCAGAGTGCAACTCAGTTGCGTGAAGACGGTCTTCACGCCATCTGCATCATCTTAGAATGCTCTTCTCACCATTGCTTGCTTGCTGCTGCTGCGGCTGCTGCTGCTGGTGATGCTGGTGGCACCTTGCTGCTGCTGCTCCAGATCTCTGAGTACTATCCCTGGTCTGGTGAAGTGCAGGAAAACATGCGCAGGGACTTGAGGATGGGTGAGTGTTGCAGCAGCAACAGTCGCAGATTGCCTGCGGCTAAATTGGCTGCGCCGAATATGTTGCACGCCCATGCCCGGGCCGGCTGCCAGTATTATAGCTTGTTACTGTTGCTTTTTGAACGGCAGTTCCGCTGCCCATCAGCCACTTTCACCCATTTCTGGGATCCAGGACGAAGGGCGCACTGTTCATCAGCAGCAGTAGTAGCAGTGAAATTAGAAAATGAAAATGCAGCCTAAACTGGCTGTCGGGCGGCCAAGGTAAATGCCACCGGCAGTCACTGCACGATGCGTGCAGCTGTGGAGCTGCTTTGTTGTCTTTGAACACCTGGATGTGCCAGCCACTCTTGATGGAAGCTGGCTAGTGGCTCTCCCTCATGCGCCACTACCCCCCCCCCCATTCAGGCCGCTTTGCTCAAACCAAACATCTTCAATCCAATCAACGGAGCATTTAGCCGCCACACCCGCCTTCAAGGCGCATGAGGGAAACAGACAAATGTGTTGGTGTGTGCAGTGTGTCACAAGTTGTGCTTGCTCACCGGGTCCATGCTGTCTTATTGCATGTACAGGTGGGTCCAAGGGCAGGGTGGCTGTCACCCCCAAGGGCACAATACAGCTCCACTACAGCTGGGGCGCCCCACATGGCGGTACTGGGGTGGATGAGTTCAGCATCGACGCATGTGGCCGGCTGCAGCTGCGCACCATTGCAACAGTGGAAGGCAAAGCTGTGGAGTACTGTCAAGTGTACACCAGGAAGAAATAAGTGCGGAGCTTGTACAAAAACAGCAGGAAGTCAAAGAGCAAGGCGACTTGTGACTCACAAGTGACCAGGTGGTGTCTGAGGAGGCAGCTTGTGGGCCATGTGACTGAATTGATGGCCCACCACTGGGTTGCTGCCAGCACCAGTGCGAGCACCAGTGGCAGCACCAGTGTCAGCACCAGTGCCAGCACCAGTGCCAGCAACAGCAGTGCATCCTTGATGAAACCCTAGACCTTGGGGCCGCTACAGCACCATGGCGTGCAGCAGGCTGGATGTATTTGGGAGTATTGGCTCTAAGGTACAAACTGTCAAGCTGCCTGCCAGGGACCTCCTGGCCAGGGTTTTATGACTTGATGTTGCCATGTGGTACCGTCCCACTCTGGGGCTGTCAGTTGCAGCGCTAGACAGCTGCTTTCAGTGACACCTTGACTATGGCGTGATCATTGTGCGTGAGCTACGGGCCTACCCTCAGCTGGCATCCCCACCTGGGTTGGGGGCCTGAGCTGGAAATAGGTCACCCAGCTGGCAAAATAGTCGCATTTTGCTTTTGATATGGCAACTGCTGCATGTTCCTGCTGTGTGACTTGGCTGCCAACTGACAGCACGCTGCGTCAACTGGCACACAGATCGTGGCTGCGATGGCATCATCTGCCGCCCATCACGTGTGCAGCAACCTCCCCCCTGCATGTGTGCCGGGCGGTACTTCAAGGACCGTGTGGCTGACTCAGGACCGGTTTTCCGTCTGGATGTGCCCCTGTAGTACTATTGGATATACAATTGTGTCATCGCACGTAACGAGATTCTGCAGCCTGAGTGCAGCCAAGGCAGTCAGGCCTGAGGGAATGCCGGGCACACACTTTCGCAGTGCAGCAGCAGCCAATGGGGAACTGGAGGCATGTGCTTGCTGCTAGTGCACAAGGAGGCTGTATAAGGTGTTCTGGGCAACAACATGGCCCATCAAAAGCTGCTTGTGAAGGTTCCCAGGTTTAAAATGTTCAGGACGAATTTCATTGCGAAGAGGTGTGGCAAGGGGCACAAACACATACCGTTTCTTTATAAAGATTTCCGATAGACATCTATAAAGATTTGTTCAGGAGGCTTTTCAGGTGGCATTCGGTGCGGTAGGATGACGCAACCGCTACGTGCACAACATCTTCTCATGACAGGGGAAACAGAGATGGATGCGCGCGAATATTTTGCAAGGCCTTCTTTGAGATCCAGCACATGTGTTAGAGTGAGCTACAATGGGAAATGCGCATGCACTGTTGTTTTGCCTGCTGACTGTTCATTTAGCTGTTCCTTCCAAGGCTTGGTCATGGCCTGCTTTTAGAGGTGTGTTCGCTGTTATATGAGGATAAGGATCTGCTGGTACGAGGCCAGCCTGTTCTCCACGTGGCCTGTCAGATCATGCACAGCATCGCTGCTGTGCTGCTGACCAGATCAGCAATCAGCTCAAGCCACGCTGACTCGCTCTTGATCTCGCTGTAAAGCATGCCTGTCGTACAGATGCAAGTATCAGCTTCAATTGCTCGTTTGTAGTATTCCAGCACACACCTGTGGCTTGTGCAGCTGCCAAGACAGGCTGCCTTTCCAGACTGCTTCCAGCAAGTGCGGGGCCGGCCTTCACAAGCACTTGAATGCCTGTGTGTTGCAGGTCCCAAGAGGCAGCTGCAGTTCACTTGGAACTCACCAACCCCACCCCTTCCATCTTACCCCTGTCCCCGCACTGAGGTTCCAATCACCTCTAGGTAATGCCAGGGCTGTTTTTCTGGGGTGTCCCTCACTGGCGCTCATGAGTTTGGCTCCCTGTGCACTGTGAGGTGCAGCAGTGATGCATTTTGCTGTAGCCGTAACCTTGTGTGGATGGGCAAGGGCACTCAGCAGCTCAAGCCAAGCAGTTGCAGTCGTGGTTGTGCAGTTGCGCAACCAGCAGGGTGCAGTTGTGCCAGGTTAGTGCCAGCTGGAGCCCTCCCACACAGTATGGCAGCAACCAGCAGGCTTCAAACACAGGCTGTGCATTGTTCTCTCTCTCTCTCTCACTGGTCCGCCGCGGCTGCTGCTGCGGCTGCTGCTGCTGCTGCTGCTGAAGGTCCTTGTGGGTAGACCCAGAGTACACCGGCACTGTTGCAGTCGGCAATGCCACCCACCCATTCAAGACTTTGGCAGCAGCATGGAAGACACTGCCTGTGGCCCCCAAGATCCTCCCTGAGGGTGTCACAATCTTCATCAGGCCGGTAAGACTGGCCACCAATGTGTCATGCATGGTGCAGAAAACCTTTTGCAACTGCTGCCTTGCAGGGTTTTGCAAGTCTGTCGCTGTTTGAACATGTTGCTGTGGCAGCTTGTGTGTTCTGGGCGTGCTTGCTGAAGGGGTTGACCGCTGAAGGGGCCCTTGAACGCACTCTGACAGAAAACTGGCACCACGGTGGATCCCCCACCACTCAATGCACTTGGCCCTTGGTACATGCAGCAGTGGTGCCGCTACTGCCACTCAAACTTTGAGGCTTGGCTCAGTCAGGTGTGAGTATTCTGTCTATACAAAATCCCCACATGTTGACTTCCTTATCCGCTCCAGCTAACACTGTCGTGTGTGGTGTTGCTGCTGCAGGGCTTCCTGGCTGCCAGCGGTCTGTACCACGTATGGGGTACCGCAGATGCCCCAGTGGTCATTCAGCGGGACCCTACGGTGGACACTTCTGCCCCAGTGGTGATCGGTGGGGAGCAGCTGATCAGCAACACCAGCTACCTCTACTTCAAGGACATCACATTCTCTGCCAAGTCGGCAAGGGGCAGCTATGGCACAAACGCCATCCGAATGTGGGCCAGGTGAGCGGTGTGGAAGGTGGTTGGTGGCTGGGTGAGGGTCTGCTTGGCATGGGGTGTGTGTGCCCAGCTGCACAGCAGTGCTGCCGCCACATGGGCTGCTATTACAGCTGAAAGTGGTGAGGGGTACGCTGGATATGCATGGTGGTGTGTCTTTATGACTTCTCAACGGCAGAGATGGCAAGGGCCGTCAAGGGTTTGGTTATGAGCTTGCTGCACCAATGATCAAAATCTTAACCCTGCTACTGGGTGCTTCACAAGCATGCGCGGTTGGAGGACAGTAAAGACAGCAGCAGCATGCCAAGATGCCCAGCATGATCATGCGATGGCATCTCGAGAGTGTGCAACGACACAGGGTGTGTGTGTGTGTTAGCACAGGGATTACTTGAGTAGCATACTATGAACATGCAAGTCACATGCAAGTATGTGTGTGTGTGTGTGGGTGGGTGGTTGTGTGGCTTTTCTCAGGATGCTTCACATGCACATGTTGACCTGATTGCTTTCTATTGTGCGGCAGTGACTACATCTACTTCCTCAACATGACAGTAGCTGGCGTCTACAACCAGACATACCCTGGCACTGGCCAAGCCTTCAAGGCAAGCTCAACAGCAGTGTGACGTGGTATCCGGGTGCCTGCGAAATTGCATGACATTGTTGAGCCCACACAACTCAGTGCCGTAGCTGGTTGTATCGGATGCAATAAGGTCACGCGCCGGGCGCTAGCGGCTAGGATTCTGTAAGGCGTCACCAGGGTGGCCTATGGGCTGTGTCCAGTCTGTTGCGTGAACCCAACGTACCAAATGTCTGCTCTGTTCTGCTTGCCAGGCCTACAACTGCAAGGGCGTGTACATTGAGGACAGCGATGTGTGGGGAACAGCACCTGGTGGATGGGCGCTGACGTACATCCAGGTGCAATACGGTCACATCTGCAGGTCCAAGGTCCACCATGCAGACTGGTGTTTCGGCGTCACAGGTAAGCATATGCATCCGATGCACGCAGTGCGTGCATTGCTGCAACATCAATGCAATAGTCCCGTAGTACCTGTACTGCAACATACCGTACAGCACTACAGCTATACTGAACTCTTCTGGTGAAAAGAGCGAGATTGTTGTCGCAAGTGCAGTCATGTGGCACCACTTTGGTACATATTGCCACTGTGCAGTGTGTCATAGGGCAGACAGCCTGGACAACTTTGTCTGTCCTTTTGGGTGCTAGACTGCTGAGCAGGCAGACTCTGCGCAGTTGTGAGTGTTGGCAACCCACCTACGATCCTGCATTCTGCTCGTCCTGCCGGCGCAATACCACACTCCATGCTCATGCTGCCACATCTGCTGCTGTTGTGCTTCTGTAGGCGGGTCCGCCTACATCAACGTTGACAGTAACGAAGGTGCGCCATGGGGTTGTAGCAGACAGGATCAATGATGCAATGAGGACAGAGCTGCAGTCAAGCTTCTGGGTCCATCATGTGGTTGCCCATGCTTTTCAACAGCACCACGCAGCCACATCATGCCGCCTCCTCAATGCTGCAGTGATGGTTTTCAGTGTTGCCTTGTTGGCTGCCCCTTGACAGTCACAGTACAGTTGACGTATTTGCAGAGCCGTGCAACCGGCATGGCAGCCAGGGTCCTGGGGCGCGACGAACTGGGACAAAGCCGTCACTTGCCAAAAAACGGTTTGCTCTTCCTTTGCCGCCTCCTTGCAGTCTACAACTGTGGCCAGGCAGCCCTTGTGAGTGGCATGTCCTCTGGCTATGTGACTCCCAGCCAGCCATGGGTGACCTACGGTGCCTATGGTATCAAGGTCACCAACAACCTCATACACGATGTGTGGGGAGCTGGACTCAGTGTGTTTGGGGCCTACTCCATCCTGCTGGCACACAACACGCTCTACAAGTAAGGCACATGCTTGGTCACAGGGGCATGAGTTTGCATCCATGATTTGGGGGGAGTGCAGCTGTGTGTTAGTCATCCGATTACAAGTTGGCAGTTATGATGGAAGTGAGGTTGGTCGCCAAACAGGTGACACCCACACAAAGTTTCAGGAGGATTCTGAGCAGCAGTGGCTCTTCTATGGAAGCAGTGGCTGCAATTAGCAGGCTGGCGGTGGTGGGGTTTGGGTTGCAGCTTGTCGGCTTTGGCGTTTGGGGGGCGAGGCTGGCGCCAGCGAGTTGAGCAATCCAAAAGGCGTCCCATGCGCCCTTTTCAACCTGTCAATAGCTCTCCACACTCCCTTGACTCAATTTGGTTCAGTGCATGTACACAGGGTGTGTTTGCCGAGTTTTTCACACTGGCTGTCATGTTGCTGCACCGTCTGTTGCAGGGTTGGCAGCAGGTCCCACACCATTGAGATCATGCCTGCCACCCACATGTGTAGCTTGGCAGCTGCACAATGTGCTGCTCTCAATGCACAAGGTAGGTGGCACGACAATGGCAAGTTACAGCACTTGGCCGATGCATGATGGGTGAACAGTGCCTGACGGCACGTGGCAGCTACATGGACAGCTGGCTGCACCTCCACTTACAAAGCAGCAATGCAGCATGTGTGGGCACAATCAGATAAACATTGATTACGTGACAGCATTGCAGCACTGTGGTTATGACGGATAAACAACATATTGGGAAGGGTGTTGCTGCTGTGGGCCACATTGCTTCTTACAAGTTTGTGTTGCGCTGTCTTCATCCCCTCGTCCAGCATCATGGCTCAAGGCTCTTTGGATTACGCCATGTTGGCTGCATGTTGGGTATACCACCGACTGCACCTCCCCTCTCCCTGCATTGCTGCACACAGGCGGCTGGACTCCCCTGGCAGGGAACCCCTCATTCAAAGGGCCCAGCAAGGATGTGGTGGTGCTCAATAACCTTATCTACAACCCTGCCAACGAGTCTGCTAAGTGGGCGCATTTTGCGGTAGGTTTGCAGCTGGTGACGGTGCCAGGTTGTGTTTCAAATGCAGATCATTCATACTGCAGCCCTCACAAGTGCTGTACATTCCTGTTGATGGATCCTTGACTGCCCCTGTACACGTGCGCCTTGCCAGCACATGACATGCCATGTGGGGCCGTTTGGGCCAAATTTGGGGCCCAAACATGCACGCTGCCGCATTGCACAAGGCTTCTTGAAGAAGCTGGCTATCTGTCAATCGGGGCACATGTGCTGGATGTAAGGAACAGCTTGCATGCCATGTCTTGCTGTCGTTGCATCACATCATTACGGACACTCCGCTGACTGGACCATCCCTCGATAGTATTGTCTCAAATCATCAACACGCTCACTACTGGTACTATCTCTCACTTGCCTCCTCACCCTAACCTTGCTCGCTGCAGTCAATGGCACCCATCAACCAGAGTACCATGGCTGGCCTACCCAGCACCCTGCCCAACCCAGTCACAATGCACGAGGGCCTAGTGGTCAGGGGCAACGTGTTTGTCAACTGGCACCTGGACCCAAAGTACCCCATGTCTATTGGCCTGGATCCATGCTATGGCACTGGACTACCCTGCGACAAGCCCACAGTAAGTTCATCATCGCTTTTGAACCACAGGGGCAGCTTGGGGGGGGGGGGGGGAGGTGCCGTTCTGTCGCAAATGTACCTTGCATCAAGTCCATTGGCCTGGATCCATGCTACAGCACTGGACTGCACTGCGACAAGCCCACAGTAATTCAATTACAGATGGCATCTGATGAGTCAGCAATGGTGCACCTCAGGGGCAGCTTTGTCCCAGCTGGAGGTGGGTTTGACTGCAGGCGAGGTGCAGCTACTGTGTCGAAGGTGCATCGCCTTTGCACCAGATGGAATGTACATGTGTGCCTTCAAGCCTCACATTACAGCGTCATGCCTCATGCCTCATGCTGATGTTCAATCTGCAAATGACGACTTTGTCAATCCTGCTGTGCCTGTCGCAGCTGATGAGCGAGAATTTGTTCAACCTGCCCGGCTTGGATATCGCCTTCACAGACACACAGTCCCTGCAGCTAAGCGAGGCCACCAAAGCAGCCCTTAGCCTTGCACCCTACAAGCCATCAGTGGCGGTGCCCTTTGCCACTTGGAGCACCCCCGTTGAGACCCCCGCTGGGCAGTTGGCCAACGATGTGCCGTTTGATCGCAACGGCATGCCCAGGCAGCAGGGCAACATCCTCCCTGGTGAGTTGTGCTCTGGGAAGTTTTGGTTTTCAGGTCAAACGTTTGTTGAGCTCCCGCTCATAATATTATTTTGGCACTCAACACAGCAGTAAAGTTGTGCAGCTGGCGACAAGATCCCCATCCTAGGCTCGCCACGCAGCTTGTGACCAGCCACCAATGGCGGGGCGCCTTTTTCTGTTTCACATAGCCAGCTTTCGTTTACAGAGCGCTGCACCACATTCAATGGCAGCCTCCTGGTGGCTCACAGGCCTGTCCTAGGATCGTTGAGGAGTTCACCACCTGTGTTGTTTGCATTTTCAGGTGCCCACCACGACCCAAACTACGTCCCCGCCAAGTTTTGCTCCTTTGGGCCCAACCCTACCTGGCCCGTCAACAGCACCGCTGGCTGGCCTGCGGAGTGTGGCAGGGTGCTGGTGGGCAGTGTGTGTACTGCGGCCTGTGGCATCAATGCTACCGGCACTGACTACACCGCTCGCTGCGATGACAGTGACACATGGCTCTTTATGGGTGGTGGCTGCACCAGTGAGTTTCTCGCTAGCACATATGTATGATTTGTGTTTCAATCATTTTGCGTGAGTGAGCATGGGTTACTTTGGGTGAAGGCACTACGCCTTCAGCTGAGCATGCTGTGTATGCACCCCTAAATTTCTACCAGATCTTTCTAGATTTGGTATGATGGAAACTACAAAAATTATATGATGTCTGTGCTGCAGCCAAGACCTGTGCCAGCAAGCCCAGTGCCTACCTGGCCCCCAACAGTGCAGGTTGGGAGGAAAGCTGCGCTGGGGCGCTCATTGGCACAACTTGCAGTGCTGCCTGTGGTGTGAATGCTACCGGCACCGGCTACACTGCGCGCTGCACTGACACCGACACTTGGACGGTTGTTGGCGGCAGCTGCCAAGGTGTGCTCTGACTCTGGGAGATGGTGGGGGTGGGGGGTGGGGTGGAGTGCAGCTATCACCCAGCTAGCCCAGCCTCCGGAAAACGGCTGCGCCGATGATGGTGGTCCAACTTGTGGCACCTGGCAGGTGCCAGAAGTTGGCGCTCGCACCTGGCACAGTGTGCTTGTGCGATCGCTGGGTTGACACTGTGCTGCACATGTCGGGCTCACCATGAAGGCTCAGTCATGCCATGCTTGAGGCTCACTCAAACCATGAAAGTTCCATCTTGCCATGCGTGCTGCAGCAGAAGTGCTCTGTGGGCAACAGGAAGTTTGTTCTGAGCGCAGAGCACTGATGCTGCCGAATGCATATTTATGCCATGTGCTGCTGGTGTGTAGGCCCTCCATGGACCCCGGCCACACCTCCTCTGCCATCCTACCCTTGCCCCCGCACTCAAGTCCCCACCCATCTTACCCCCAAGTAAGCTAATTTTGTGAGGGGGCCCTGCATCTGTCTGCACGTTTTGACAGTCTGGGGTTTGATATCCGGGTGTATATTGTAGGGTTTGACCTTTGACCCTACCCAGGGTATGCAGCATGCTGGGGCGTGTCAGCATTCGCATACCATCTTGGCTGTCAGGGTTTCTGTTGCGGCTTCAGTGCTCAGCTTCCTTCATGACGTGTGCCAGTGTCTGCCCCCTGGCGCAACACTGGTCATGTGGCATGCCATGCTTCAAGCCTTGTCAACCGTGCTCCACGCTCTGCACAATATGCAGGGTGCTGTACGTTGACCCCTCGTACACTGGAGCGGCAGAGACAGGTTCAGCCACACAGCCCTACAAGACTTTCACCACTGCTTGGAGGACGCTGCCAAGGAATATGCTCAACGCAGGAGTCACCATCAACATTCGCCCAGTAAGCACACACCCTGACCAGCACTTGCCCTTCAACAGCACACTGGCCAGCATAGTTCTTGTCAGGCATTTCACCTAGCCACTACGTTGCAGGGCTTGATACTGGGCATGGGCTGTGGGCAGAGCACGGTGACGCACACAGCTGCGTGTACATGTCCATGCTTTCTACCGTACAGATTGGATCTCACACGGATTCTACAGGGACTGAATGCCCTTCCCAGCCTTACCCAGCGGGCACCATTTCTTTAGTCATACAGTGCAATCACCTGACATCAACACCGTGTGTCTGCTGCTTCCTGCAGGGTACAGCACTATCAGGGCGCCTGTGGTTGGACAACGTGTGGGGTACTCCTGATGCCCCACTCATCATCCAGAGAGACCCAGCCTACGGTCCAAATGACCCTCCATCTATCATCGAGGTTGTTGACATCTTCAACTGCACATACGTAAGTGTCAGACTGCTCTACTTGCATGCAAAGCATGGCGGAAGCAGCTGGGTGCATTTGCGTTTCTTTGTCATGGTTACTGCCAGGTTTCGAAGACCTGCACTTGCACTGGGGCTATTTGCGCTCTGCCATACAAATACTTAGCTGACCCCATCCGCCTGAGGGTGTGTGGTGTGTCCCCACTTTTCTGGCAGCACACTTGTCTTGATGCTCAGCATCAGTGCTGGTGTGCTGGTGTGCTGGTGTGCAGGTGTACTTCAAGGACATCACCTTCCAGATTCGATGGCCTGGAAATGGAAATGTAGTGCACCTTGCCTCCTGGTAAGGACCTGGCACATTAGCAGGTTAGGGGGGGGGCAGGTTGTTGCAAGTGGATGCTGTCTTTCATGGGAAGCCTACCCACTATCTCGATAGTCTGGGAACGATCATGCAGCCCGGACCCCTGACCCTGCACCCTAGTGCGTCAAATCCAAGGTTGCCCCAACGTGACCAGGGGCTTTAAAGACTTAAGAGGACTGCCATGCCCGTGGCCCGCAGGCCTGCACGTTGCCCACACTTTGGTTTTGTGCGCGTCGCTGCAGACCCATTCACAGCAAGCACGCTGTCAGTGCAGCTCAAATTTTATTCATGGCTCTCAGATGTTTTGGTGTGCTGTTTGTGCCCTGCAGCCAGTATATTTACATCCTTAATTGCACCATTGCTGGCATATACAACCAAGGGTTCCCGGGCACCAACCAGGCACTGAAGGTAGGAGAGGCAGCATGCTGATGCTGATGCTTGTGCAGGTGCTGGTGCATGTGCACTTGTGTTTGGCCAGAACAGACAAGTGCAATGGGGAAGAAAATGTTACACGCAGACACATTCGCCATACATCAATGGCATTGCCTGCCAGGGTTGAACCGGTTGAAACACTAAGGTGGGGAAAAACCCCGATCCCCGTCAGTGGTTTGCACCACCTACACCAGATAGTAGCCTGATTCAAAGCAAGACAGCAAAGGAGACTTCAGTGACATCCTGAGGCAACACGACAACCTTGTGCAGAAGTGGGAAGCAAACAGCTAGGATCCAGCAGGCAGCAGCACCAAGAAATACCCCTTGTCAGGTCAGATACCCAAAGTCAGCCCAAGAAGGCGCGCCCGGCGCACTTTCATCTTGTACAGAGTGTATGCCAACGCAGACTGCTCTCCATGTTGAAACACTGATCGCACACATTCAGGGTCGTCCAGTACCACAGCATCAGACAGGGGGAAGGCTGGGCAAGCGGCGCGCAAATCATTGTAAACAGGGCACTCCAACAGGAAGTGCTTCAAGTCTTCCACATTACGACTAGTTCCTGTCCTTGCCAGTACAGCTTGGCGGTGGGCCAAGGTAGCATCCTCTCCACAACACAATCGACACAGGCGGTCAGCACGGGGCACAGAGACCCTTCGCTTACGGCCCTGTTCTATTTCAAGGTGGGCTGAACCAATACGCAACTGGGCAAGGTTACGCGCTACATCAAAGGGCAGGCACAACTTGATATGCGGGGGTGCATCGCCCCTTGAGAAGGGATTGAAGCCAGGATCTAGCGGGTAGACCCATGCATGATGTGTAAGCTTGCGAATGCCGATAGAAGGGGCGGAGCGTGGGTCACCTTGGGTGAGACCTCGCCACCGGGCCCTGAATAGGGCAGCCAGCGCGGCCTGCACTGCAGACTCCTCCCACCTCTGTTGCATCACCCAGTCAAGCGACTGCTGCCGCCAATCACCAGCAAGCAACTGCAACGAGCACATAGTTTGCAGGAAACAAGAGGACCAACACTCCCAACAACCTGCAAGTGCAAGCGCGACATCCTCACGCCACACACACCCCGCCAGGGATCTCGGCTGATCGTCACGAGCATCAGACAACTTTGCAATGCCAGACTGAGTTCATAAGTTGGGGCAGCACTGCTGCATACAGCCAATCACACGCCCCTACAGTTCCGCATGGCTGTAGAGATGGGCAAAAACAGCTGCAATACTCAGTATTGAGGCTCTTTGCAGGCTTTTCCCCCTGCTTCTCAAGAAAGGCAGACAGATAGAAACGTCTTGTGTGGTGTCAATGGTGTGCTGTGCCCTCGGCAGTTGGGTTTTGGGTTTTGGGGTTGAGTTTTTTCTGATCGTTCTGTGTTCGGCCAGCCCGTGGGAGCCCCCCCCCCCCCCCCCGCCCGCTGGTAAAATAACAAATGGTGTCCTGTGTGCAGGCCAATCAGGTGAAGGGCCTGTACGTTGAGGACAGCAACATCTACGGCTCAGCACCAAATGGTGTGGCGTTGGATGGCGTGGCGGTGCAGTATGGTCACGTGTGCAGGTCTGACATCCACCATGCAGACTGGTGCTTCTATCTCAAGGGTAAGGATGGGTCTAGGGATTAGGGTTTGGGGTTTAGGGGTGTCAACTTATCAGTACTTGCTGCCAAAGGAAGCGTGTCATTTGAGGTATTCTTGGCAGCGGCACAGCTGTATTGAGACATGTATAAGCTCCCTTGATTGGGGGGTGGTCGGCTGGACTGGATTGTCGATGAACCGCTGCAACAGGTTGTCAGTGTGCTTACAGCTGACCTGATGCGGTGTTAGTCACTGCCAGTGCAAGTGCTGGTCTTTGAAATGACGTCAGGTTGAATTCATGCAGCACACTAGTAATGCATGTGCGACAATTCTACAGCACTGTAGACGGATTGCAGGCTCAGATGCTCACTTGCACGCAGTAAACACCATTGCTTTTGTTTGTGTCCTGCAGGAGGATCTGCCTACTTCATTATTGATGGGAACACACAGGTGAGAAGCCCGCGTTCCAGAACCACATACCTAGTGTGTGTGCCAGGATATCATATCATAATTAGTAATTGTGACAGTCACACTGCAGCCTTCTCAACACAAAACCCCACATGTATCATTATCCCGGCGGCCTCTGAAAGCTTTTGTTATCAATTGATAACCGTCCCCTTCTCTTGACCGCTGCTTTGCAGTGCACAAGTGTGGTCAAGCCGGTTTGAGGGTCGGTCAGGGCACAGGATTTGAGTTCATGACTAATCCGTGGATGCAGTACGAGGCGTACGGCATGAAGATAACCAACAACGTGATCTACGATGTATGGGGCGCTGGGCTTGGCGCCATTGGAAGCTACTCCGTCCTAATTGCCCACAACAGCCTGTACAGGTGAGGGGCCATTGCTGCGACACACTTTCTATCAGCAGCAACAACAAGCCCCCACTAATTGGCCCAGTGCCATGTTCAGGTTTTCACCACATCCACAACCATATGAACCTTCTCACAGGCTGCAGGGGTTCCTGCTGAAGTGCCCTTGGTGTATCTGGTTGTGTCAAGCTTTCAGAGCCCAGCTGACACTGATGAGACGTCTTTGCTTTGACACCCTGTTTACCGGTTTGATAACGTCTGTACAGGCCGTGACAGCAGGTTCAAACACTACCTTGCTGTGTTCACTGGCGATGACAGTACAGTGCTGGCAATGTGGCTAGTAGTGGGCCAGCTGGTAGTTCTCAAGGGTAAGCTGTGCTCCACGCTCAATCAGGCACGACTGCAACTCTGTGCCATGCCACTGCCTATGCTACGCTGTGTCGTTTACTGCTATTGCATCGTGGTTGCAGGGTTGGCAGCAGGTCCCATACGATCGAGTTCAATTTTGGTGGCCGAGCCTGCGGAAAGAGCGCAACATGCACAGCCTATGTTGCACAGGGTGAGCCTTGGCAGCGCACAGTGTGGTTCATTTGCGACAGATTTCCTGCACACACTTGGCATTGCAAGCCAACCCCCGGCACTGATAGTGGTTTTCAATGACATCACCAGTGATGCCGTTGTTGTTGTGGTGTGCTTTGTGTCCTGCAGGTGGTTGGGGCCCAGCTGTGAGCACAGATCCCAGCATCAGCATCCCCTGCAAGGACGTGTTGTTCCTCAACAATGTCTTGGTGAATCCCGCCAATGAGTCATCAAAGTGGTCCCACTTTTCGGTGAGTCTGGTCTCTGACACTGGCAGAGAACTGTTCTGCCTGTGGCAGCAATTCACCTTGACAAGTATGGGTTCTGGGGGGAACACTTGCAGATCGTGAGTGTGACAGCAAGGCTGTGCTGACTCGGGTCCCTTCTGTTCTGCACAAGCGGCAGTCACAACCAGAACCCGCAAGCTCATTGTGCAACTCATATCCATGTGCAGCTAGCTGTGCCGTTGCAGTTTTGGATCCTGAGGTGCAGGGTTCACTGCCTTTAGCCCCCAAGTGGCCCCCAAGTAACATCTTGTTGTTACACCATAGTGCTCACAGCCAACATCTGATGTTTGTCTTTCCAACATTGTTTTCCAATACTTCAACTTGGATGTCGGCTGCCACACATTGTCTTGACCATACGCAGGTCAGCGGTCCCCTCAACACCACTGGCAAGCCCTACCCCTGGGCCATGCCCAACCCTGTCACAGTGACTGATGGCTTAGTCATCAGGGGCAACGTGTTTGTCAACTGGAACTCCAACCCCATCTACAAGGGCTACATGAACCCGGGGTTGTCGGCCTGTACCGCAGGCATGCCCTGCGAGCAAAAGACGGTGAGCGACACACCTTTCTGGGGTGAGGGTCACGCCTTTCTGGGGTGGGGGTCACACCTTTCTGGGGTGGGGGTCACACCTTTCTGGGGTGAGGGTCACACCTTTCTGGGGTGAGGGTCACACCTTTCTGGGGTGGGGGTCACACCTTTCTGGGGTGAGGGTCACACCACACCAGGGTGCTAGATAGTATCCACTGGTTCAATCCAGTGGAATTGGGATGCAATTGGGAGGGTGGCTGGAGGGCTGGATGGGTTTGAGTGGATGGAATGTGAAAGATTACACGTGCGTACGCGCCATTGTCTGAGCCCCAAACTCATTACACACAAATGTCTGGAGTGGGGGAAGGGGGGAGGGGGCTGGGGGGCTGGAGTGGACGGAATGTCTGGAGTGTGCCCCAGTGGGCGGGGGGCTGGAGGGTTGGAACGCTATTATATAGGCGCTACCTATTGGGGAAAGGTAACCTGTTTGGAGTCCACCCTGCGCTGCAGCCCTTGGGTTATGTGGCCGTCATGCCATACCCAGCTTGCTTGCTGCGCAGGGCCAGCCCATCAACAATGGGCTCAGTAGATGTGTTGGGAGTCGCGGTAGGGGCACTTGTAGTTGCCACCCTATGGGTACTGCTTTGCGTGCTAGCTCAGAAGGTGTTCTGCTGGCTTTGATGTGTTAGTTGTACAACAGTGTTTCTGCTATGCTTGAAGGACTGACCCATGCGTGTGCGTGCACGGTATGTGTAGACTGCAGATTTACAGCTGAGTCTTGAAAGCACGATACTATACTCGGTGTGTGTGGCAGTTGCCATGTCTGTGTTTTTTTTTGGGGGGGGGCTGGTCTTGTCTGACGTGTCTTTGCAGATTCCCTCGGTTCAGGTGTGCGTCTTTGGCTTACCCAGTCGATCAAGTGTAGAGAGTACCGCTTTGCGGTGAAAGTATCTACTTGTAACAACCTCCCCCCCAATATTCCATAGGTTTTCTAGATACACCCATTGGCATAATGTTTGAAATCCCCCTCCTGCCTCAGGGACCCCCGTGGTAACCTAGCGCTTCTAGTGACCTTTTTTGAACCCCCTGGGGTTCAACAAGGAGGTCCAGCAGGCCTTTTTTGACGCCGCAGCAGCTTCACGTCAAGGAGATGCAGGGACAGCATTCCCCTAAACTCTAAACCCTAATGCACCGCCTCCAGCACCTCATGGTGAACTTCAGCACGCCCCCCAACCAGTGCTGATTCCTTCATTCACGTGTGTTCTTCCCTTGCATGTAGGTGCTTGCTGAGAATTTGATCAACATGCCAGGCCTGAGCCTCACCTTTACCGACCCAGAGTCCCTGCTGCTTACTGAAGAGTCCAAGGCTGCCCTGCGTGCTGCTGCCTACAAGGCGGCGGTGGATGTCCCCTTCACCACCTGGGCCACACCCCCTCTGGCGACACCCATCGGCCAGCTGAGCAACGATGTGCCGGTTGACAAAAGCGGGGCGCCACGGGGCTCCTCTGACCTCCCTGGTGCTTGGGTGTGACCTTGTGCTGTACGGATGCAAGTTTGAAGTTGAGGTTGGAGATGTGCGTTTGCAGGGGTCAAGCAGGCTGCAAGCTGCTGCCAGGAATTACAACCAACAGTGCATGCAGTGGGTGTGGACCACACTTGCGCAACGGGGTGGGGTTCTGGATGGATGTAGGCGAGGATCAACGGGCTGCATGCTGCTCGTTTGTGGGACACACAGCGCAGTGGTTGGGACTGCTGGCAGGTGTGCCTAATCATTTTCAAGTGCACTGTTGCAGACTGGTTGTGTTGCGATAGCGCGCTATGCGCAGCGTTCAGGGGTGTTGGCGCATGCACAATGTGCCCAACCTCATGGACTTTACTTAATTGAGAGGCTGAGGATGTGGGTTTGCTTTGAGGCAAGGAGGCTGTGTGGTGCACCACACAGCTCCTTGCCCTACGTGGTGGTGCATTTAGCTGCAGCAGCTAGGGATGTGCGAGGAGGTGTCAAAGGTCGCCCGTAGATCCTCTTTCCTGAGAAGTTGATGGGCGAGGGAGGAATTGATGGGCGAGGGAATGGTGTGGTGCTGTCACAAATTGACCGGGGGGATGCTTCTTAGTTGCAGGTGCTCACTATGGCACTGCCTTGCTTGTCTTGTCTGGGTGCCTCACCAGTTTCCTTGGCTTGTTGCCCTTCTGCTGATACACTAGTAGCGAGCTGGGTTCACAGCGACATGGGTGGGGAAGGGAGGGAAAGAGTTGTGGGCAGAATGTCTGCAGTAAAGTGAGTGTGCAAGTGCCACTTGCTGATTCAGCACATGTACTACAGTGTGTGACACACATGTCAAAGTTGGCTGGAGTGTTTGTCGACACAATGAGGGGAGGCATGCCAGTGTGTGCCTGTTATTTGCTACAATGTTTGCCATTCATCAGTCCCTGCCTGGCATCTGGGTGTTTGTCTGTTAGCATCTGCACGCTCTGCAGTATGACCTAGTATGCCTGTTTCGCAGTGATGCAGCCATGGCGTTTGGCAGCAGCTTATCTTGATATTGATCTGTCACTGTGCTTGAGACAGCTGCTGTGCACTCTCATCTGTGTGTGCGAGCAACAACATGCATGCCACAATATGCTCACTCGTCTTTGTATCCTGCAGCGCCATAATGAGTGGTGTGGTGTTGCTTTGGTCTGCTGAGCCTTCTCATATCTCAGATCTGCATCTTGCTGTGCTAGCACTGTGCTGTGCTGTGCTGTGTAGCTGATGAGGCGATTTTGTTCAACCTCCACTTCCGTGATATGGTCTAATGTCAGCTTGCCACACGAAGTGCTTGTTACCAGCTGCCCCTGCAGTGTCCTCTTGGACTGCAGCCGTTGGCCTATTGATTAGTGCTGCTTGGGGTGCATCAGCATTGGTGTGCTGATTGCTCCACACCTCCCGCTGTGGCCGTTGTCGCCGTTGTCTCAATCCTGCCCTTCCTTCAGGCTTTCCTGTTCCTGTCCTCAGGCTTGGTCTTCTGCTTTTGCATCTCTGCGTATCTGTTTGAGCTTCATCCAGTGATGGCTTGGCTCACTTATTGGATATGGTGCATGGTGGGCAGTTTCAAAGGGTTTACTGCAAATGCCTCGTATTCTGGGACTGCTGTGGTCATGTGATTGTCAAGTGGCATACAAAATGCAGAGCTCGATCGATCCCTTGCGCGCAGCTGGGACGGCGTGGTTCCTGCAGCTCGTGCTTTTCTGGCGTTGTGCTTTCAATTTATGACGCTTCCCACCCATGTCCAAGTGGACGGCCCCGTAACGGGCATGTCTTGGGAGGCAGGGGCGCAGGTTGCATGTGCGCCGCCACGTGCTGACTGTGTTGCCACATTAGCGCCCGTTGAACTTGCAACGTGTTCCACGCACGTTCTCAACTTCGAGAGCGTGCTTCTTCAAAAATATTGTCATCCGTCTTGCGCAGACCCTGTCAGAGCGGCAGCAGCCGCTGTGCGCTGACTGCTGCCGCTGAGTACCATCAATTGGGCACTGTGACAGCCTGCAGGAAGAGGCTGTGCTGCATGTTCTGCCTTGCTAGGCACATCATTGAAGTACAAAGCTGCGGGAAAAGACTGCTGGCACTGCAGGCAATTACGAGTCTTGCTCAGCATTGAAAGTATCCACTTGCAACGCGCCCCTCCTGTTGATTGGGACCACCCTCATTTCCAGCCTTATGGACTGGTGTGGAGTCGTGTATGGACCTCATGAGGCCTTGGCTCACTAGCACAGCACAAACAACTCCCTGTTAGACCTTGTATTGTGTTCTGTTGGTGGCGTTGGTACGGGTGATTCATGCCACACACACAGCAGCCCAGCCGGTCCCTACTTGTTTGTACAGGTTTGTGCCAGCACATAACTTGCTCAGCCTGGCAGAGCACAACACAACCACCACAGCAGTACAAACCTAGCAAACACCCTGCCCGTTGTCAGTTTGAACAAGCAGCACCCTGTTGCAATGCCAACTGCAACCCAAGGGTGTGAGGCACACCATACAACTGCAGCGACACACCCAATATGCAAGCGTGACAGCCAGCCACCCTCAACATGGGGTCAGCTGCTCACGGTCAGTGCCTTGTTGGGTGCTGCCTGGAAACTCAACAAACTGCAGGGCCTGCGGAGAAACTGGACGCTGCACGCGTGAGGCTCCCAAGCCCTCAAAACCCCTGCAACCCCGACACAACCGCAACTACCAAGCCATTGCCGCCTGATCAGCAACCAAGGCTGTTGTACAAAGATACACTGAGAAACACTTACACGCTGTCACGGCTCCTGCTGCTGCTCCGACTGCTGCTGCTGTGGCTGCGCCTCCGGCTGCTTTGGCGACGCCTGTTGCGGTTGCTGCTGCGGCTGTTGCTGCTTGTGGGCTGCTGTTGCCATCTCTGCTGCTACAGCTTCCACGTCAACCTCCCCTTCAATGACTGCTGCATCTGCTGCCTCCGCTTGTGGGCTGTTGGTGACAGGGCCGCTATCATCAAGGCTGGCAACCTGCAGGGCACAACACACAAACGGCAGCATGGCACAGGCATGACACAACCAAGTCACAACTGCTCGTTTGTGCACATAGCTTCTCAAGGCAACTGAGCACACATACATCAGAAAGGCAGCATCATGCAGCTTCGACCTGGCGACTGCTGGTCTCACTCGTCAATGCGCCCGCAGAGCCTGCTAGCACCCACTGTCCGTCAAAACCCTAGGTATACCGCCACCGCACCGGCAACAATACCCTAGGCCACACCAAGTGCCCCACACCTTACTCTCCCCCCGACATCGTACATCCCTACTCACCCCACCTACCAGATCCCAGGGCACTGCTTCACACCCCTCTGCTGCTCTGCTGAACTCTGCTAAACGCTGCTCCTGCCTGCACCCCCCCCCCTTCCTGGTGCCCACCCTGTGAATGACCCTGCCTCCCCTGCCCACCCTGTACACCCCCCCCCCCGGCCTGCTCCCCCCCCCCCCCCCCCCCCCCCCCCCCCCCCCCCCCCCCCCCCCGCCTGCTACCCCCCCCCCCCCAACCCCCTCCCCCCCCCCCCCCCCCCCCAAAACCTCTTACCCCGCCGCCCCACCCACCCAGCGCGTGCGCCTGCTCACCCTGTAAATGACCCTGCCTGTGATAAGGTTCATGTCCAGGTAGCCAAATGCCCTGCTGTCAATCACGTCAGGGGCTCCAGGGACTCATTATCAGCCAGCACCCAGCAGTGACCGGGAGGTATGCGCTCCTGCACACCTTCCTCCTCAGACGACAGCATGGGGTGGTTCTCCAGCGCTGCAACACGACGCACCTGGCCAGCACATGCGGAGGGTGGAGGGGGTTGGCAGAGTTGTCGGGGAGGCGTGCTGAGATATCAACAGGCACACTAAATTGCTTGGTGTCCTGCTGCTGCCGGGTTTGCTTGCATCGCTGCTTGTGGGTGCTACATTGCGGTTGTAGCCATGCGCTGAGCACATGGTAAGATCAACACCACTTCAATCTGTTGGCCCTGCACCCGTAGCCACCCCTGTGTCTTCTCACCATCATCCCATGTGGGTTGTGTTGGTTGAAGGGGCTGTTGAAAGCCACCACATCACCCACACCGATGCTGCGGGAGGATGGCCTGGGGATAAGCCGCACTACTAGCTTCTCCCATGCTGCACTGTTGGCCAGTGCCCCTGCATGGGTGCACAGGTAGACAGCAGGTGTGTGGAGGGGTGTGATATGAACTGCACCAACGCAACAGCATGCTCGTGTCCCTGCCTTCCCCCCTCCCCCATCCTTGACACTGTCTCCCACCCCCCAACAAAGACTGCGCAGTATGGATCACACCGCAGACTGTGGACTGTTCATTGGAGAACAATAGCACCATGTGTCAAGGCAGTAACAGTTCAATGCACATGGCCAGCAGATGTGGTCACCACACAACAGCACACACCTGGATTCAACGCTGGAGCCATAGCTGAGCCCGAGATAGCCATGACTGTCGTAAGCTTCTGCTTGTAGGCATCTTGAAACCTCTGCACAAAGCTGGCTGCTCCTGATGACGAATCTGCTGCTGCCCGAGCTGCTGAATCTAGTGCGTTTGCTACCCGCGCCACAAAGTACTTAGGGATGAACCTAGCTCCAGCGGCCATACTCTCGTTTTTGATCAAAACGTTTTGCGCATGTCGACCAAGACCAGGTGCAGCCTGTGTCGAGTGTAAAAGCTGCTGCCAAACTGCTGCTGTAACTGCTGTAGCCTGATGCAGAGCTTCTGAGAGAGCTTTGACGATGTGAGTTGCAATACAGACTGCACAATACTGCTTCTGGTAGCCTTGGAGTGCGGTGAAGCAGAGACAGGCACCTGGCATAACACCCCAGCAGTACACTGTACTTCATTACCCAAACTTGTTGCTCAGCACGAACCGCTGATCACGACACATTGCCAATAAAGTCATCCCCAAAGTCAGCCTCCTCAAATTCAGCAGACCACTCATCATATATCCCCATCTGCGCCAGTGACAGCCGCAGCTGCTGTGCGGCACAAATCCATCTACCAGCAACTTCGCCACCAACATCACTGCTGCTGTGAGTCACTTCCCCTGCCTCCTCCCAGCGCTTGTACTGCCCCCCATCTGCTGTTGCATAGTCATACATGGCCCCCAGTAGCCCCGCCTCTGCCAGCAAGTTGTCAGCCTCTTGGCGAGTGAGGGGCCCTGGCAGCTCGCCAACAATGAGGCTGCGGACACAAAGCACGATGCAACAGCAGCAGCACCAGCAACAGCAGCAGCCAGCAGCCAAACATGAAGGTCAAAACCCGTGTTGGCCTGCCTGCCACATGCCCACAGCTGCAAGCATAAGTGTTCTCGTCATCTTGTCGCGGAGTTTGTTTGCAGCCATGTGTCAGCTGGTTGCTGCCATGCTCATAACAATGGTGGCACGCTGCTCTGTGGTGCTGCTGCTGATGGGGTGCCTGAGTCTATGCTGCTGCTGTCTCTACTGGTGATTATGGCAGACAGCAGCCTGAACTACATATACACACAGTGCTGTAGCAGCATCTCCACAGGCTGCCTTGCCATGCAGAGCAAAGGCACAAGCCCCACCCTGTCTTGAGAGTGGGGTTCTATCCCAACCAATCCGTCCCCTTGCTCCCACGTGAGTTGGTGCGGATCATGTAATCTGTAAGCGTGACTGTAACTTAGCTGTGTGGATGTAGCCTAGCCTGAACCATGTAACAGCAACAGTAACAGTAAGCGTGAAACACTGTGCCCTCACCTGTGGAAGGCTGCACAGTCAGCCACCTCTGCCAGCAGCTGCCGCAGCACCTCTGGCCGCAGACCCTGCCCATGCAGCCCCTGCAGCACCCACACACTCAGACGGTCTCCCCTAAACCCTGCCCGCGACAGCTGCTCTCTGAACACAGTCTGTGCTGCTGTTGACAACCCTTGCGGCTGCACCTGCTGCAGGAGGGCGTCGCCAACGGCTGCCTCCCCTGTGCTGCCATTGCTGCTGGTGATGTCACTGCTGCCACTGCTGCCATTGCTGCCGGCTGCGTCTGCGGCGGCTGCTGCAGCGGCAGCCAGTGCAGGCTTGAGGTTCATGTTGACTCTGCGCAGCAGGCAGCCGCGCATGACGTGTGCTGGGGGCTGTGCTGCTGCCAACCGGGCCTCTGCCTGCTCGTGAACTTCTGCAGGAGCCACACTGAATAGCAGAGTGCCTGGCGGCCAATTCAGCCTGAAGGGGCGGGTGTCAAAGCCGTCACCCAGCAGAACTACCTGCCTACAGAGCACAGCACAGCATAGCGCAGTACAGCACAGCACAGCAGGGGGCAGGGGGTGGCATGCCAGATCATGGATTGGGGAGGGGCATGGCGAGGAGGTGGGAGGGGTAGGAGGACGGGTCTAAGCAGATCACGTGGGTGCATGGCACACTGCATGATAGCTGCAGCAACCGCCCGAGCCGGCCTGGTGAAGTGTGTTGGCAGAGTGCAAGCGTTGAGCATGCCGCTGCTGTGATGTGTGTGCACCTTACTGCTGCAAACGTTGTAAAGTGACGCATTAAGCCAACGCCCCTGTTCTGCAAAGTTGGTAGCGAGTTGAACCAGAAAACCAACCACACGCGGATTCTCTCACTCACCGGAAGTCCCCTGCCTGTATGCTGTTAGTGCTGGTGGCATTCATTGCATTCTCCACACTCTCATCGATGTAGCAAGTTGCCACCACATCCATTGCAGCCGCAGCTGAGGAAACGTCTTTGCTGTCACCACCACTACTGCTGCTGCCGTTGCTGCACAGTGCTGCTGCATATGGGTCCTTGAAAATGGCATCTGTCCGGCTGCTCTCTGCTGCCCTGGCTGCAGCGATGCTACTGCTGACCTCTATCGGGCGCAGTGATGCTTTGCACACGAGCTGCCTGTGCTGAGGACGAGCAGGATGGTGCCTGCAGGAGCGCTGATGCTGCATGCACTGTATCCACTGCAGCTGGAGACATGGCTGTGACACTGCTGCTGCTTGGTGTCTGCTAGTACGAGAAGGCCTGCATGATACAGTAAAAGGGTGTGTCAGTGACTTTCATGTGCTTGATCGCTCAGATATTAGCGAGTGGCAGCCGTCCAGCAGTGTGCTCACAGACCTTGTGGCTGGGAAGGGGGCGTGGACTGCTGCCATATCAGTATGTTCCACTGCACGTCAGACAGCCTGATCACAAATTTTCAATTGTACGAATAATGGATTATATTTTTCACACTGTCTTGCGCTTTGTGTCCTGGTTGTCAGTGCTGGGAGACCTGTCCAACAAAGACCTAGATCATGCACTCCACGTGGCGATACACCCCATGCATTTACAGCATTATGCACACATGTGTTGTTGAAGGAGTTTCAATCACACGTAGCATAATCGGCCTGTCCCCTCGTCCAGTCTAGCTACTGCAAAGTCACCCATGCAAGTCAGCAGGCATCAGACAGGCACTTTACAGGCTGCCAGGTCCCACTTCAGTGCCCTGTCACCCCCAAGGTTACACAGCAGCCGTCTCAGTACCAACTGCACAAGCAGCAGCCGGCACTTCCATGTCCATGCCCGCTCTGTGACTAGCCGGGGGCAGCTGCGGGTGTTTGCCAGCTCGTCTGACGATATACTGAAAAAGTATGGCATCTCACCCGTCCCAGGGGACATAAGCAGCAGCAGTAGCAGCAGCAAGCCAGTGCCGATAAAGCAGCCAACAGCAGGTGAGCTGCAAACCAGAATGCATGCATATCCATGCAAAGACCCCGAAGGGATAGCAGCACTGCACACCATTATCCATGCATTCCTGTGCATGCTTGAGTGTGTTTGCAATCTGTTACTATCAGCACTTCCAATAAACGTGCATTGCACAGTACCTTGCCAGCCTAGCAGTGTTCCAAATTCCACTCCCTAGCCACGCTGTGACCACGCTATACAACCAGTGGATGGAGAATTATCACGCTTTTTGGAGTATCACATTTAATACATCCATGTATACAGCAGCTGGCCGTTGATAGCCGTTCTTGACCTTGCCGTGCTTTGGGGCCATGGTCAAGGAGTCAACCAAGCAAGTGGTGTTGGTCATGTTGCCCTGTGTGCTGCCCCCACCCCACCCCACCCCACCCCACCCCAGCCCCTCTCAGCAAAGCAGCAGGAAACGGCGTCTTCCTTCTGCTGCTGTTGAATGTGGTTCTGTTTGTGCTGGACCACGTGCTGCACATCAAGGGCATCCAGGGCCTGTACCTCAATCATGCCAAGCCACAATGGTACCAGGTGCGCAGACACACATACAACACAAGTATCAGCTGCTGACTGTACTGCAGCGCCCTGCATTATGTGTCACTGTAAATGCAGACGCTTTGATGTTGATGCCTGCATGCTTTCCATTGCCAGGGGCATTGCAGGGCAGGTGGATTAGCATGCACCCTGCAAAGCCTGGTTGAGACTGCCTGTTGAATGTCTGTTTGGCAGCAGTCATGCACTCTCCAGCAGACTGTCAGTGGCCGCGCAGCCTTGAGTGGAGGTTTGGTTTTTTGTGTCAATTGCTGGGTGACAAAGTGAGGGAGGCTTGGCTGTGCTGCTTTGTCCCTTGCTGTGCTGTGCTGTGCAGTGGGTGACGCATGCATTCTGCCACGCCAACTGGCAGCACTTGTCGATGAATTTATTCAACCTGTGTGTTTTTGGCAAGGTGCGGTGTGCTGCCTTTCAATGCACTTTTATGGTGCAGCTGCAGGTTGTAGCAGTTGCCTCACTCGCAGTTGGCTACGCCCATCATCACATGCTTACACCACATGGAAATGTTCATACGCAGCAGTTGAGCAAGAGCAGCAGGCGCCCCTCTCTGCCGGCTATTTCTGCCTACCAGTCCCGTCATAGGGGTCTCACCAAACTCTTGTGACATGTCAACGGCCGGGCGGCAAGTCATAAATTGAACGGATGGAAGCAACTGCTTGCTGCTGTGCTGTGCTGTGGTGTGGTGTGCTGCAGATGGTTGAGGAGACGGAGGGGGCATCTGGGGTGATCTTTGCATACCTGATCACTGCAGTGGGTGAGAATCCTGGTTCTTGTTGGTCAGAGGGCCCGCTAGTGGCTCTGACAGACCCATGACACCGCTGCTGCACAGTGTTGTGCTGGCAGTATGATGTGGGACCAGTGCTGTCTGATCAATCTGGTCTACTGCATGCTCCTGTATCCTGTGGGCATGTTTCCACTATTTCACAGCCCTTTGCATCATCAATGCACATCATCAGCAGTTCCTGATCATGGACTGCTCCCTTTGCTGCTGCAGAATACAGCCCCAGCCCTTGACTCCTGCTGTCACAACGCACAAACAAGTCACGCCCACATGACGTATGATTAGTCTTTCACACTCTGTTCACCCTGCCTGTCTTTTGTCTGTGGTTTCTCACTACTGCCCGCCCACAGGTGCTGCCGTTGCGTCCGTGTTACTGCAGCCTGCAGTGCACCGTGGCATGGTCGGCGTCAGCTTGGGTGCTTCTGGTGCCATCTTTGGCCTGTTTGCTGTGTCGGTACTGACCAGGCTCAGCTGGGACCCCGCAAGCTGTTGGAAGGGGCTATACTGGGGCAGTTTGTGGTGGGCCAGGTGCTGCAAGAAGCCAAGATGCAAGCAGTCGGTGGAATGAAGGTTGGAGGCTTGGCGGTGGGTCACATTGCCCATTTAGGTGGTGCGTTGGCAGGAGTACTGCTGGTGTGGCTGCTGAGCAAGATTCCAGACCCAGATGCGGCTGGCAAGAGCTGAGCAGCAGGTGCACCCCTGGATCATCTGTTCGTCAGTAGGGGTTGAGGGCTGCTGCATGTGGTTGTGTGCGGAGTGACATTTATTTTCATCTCATCGCAATGTACATGTGTAGTGTGAGTATGGTCGTGATTGCCTGTGCCTCGTGCTGACTTGAGGGGTTGTCACAGCGGCTCTTGATTGAGAATGTCAAGTGCTGTAGCAAATGGCCCTGCAGCAACTAGCGTACCGGCTCTTGCAAGTGCAACAAGCAGTTGGCGTTTGCCCACGTGGTCAGTGCTGTCTGTGGTGTTACACATACTCAAGGAGTCCTGCGCAAACTCAAAGACTGATGTGCGTGGTGAATCGGCTCGTGAATGGCACACTCCCCAAGGCAGACCTGGAAGCTTGCCGCAGTTTGAATGCAAGCAGAGCTGGCTTGATTGCAATGGGCAACCAGCCCTGTTGTTTTCTTGTCACTACTTATGGTGCCACCAAACACACAATGGCGTGGTGTTTGCAGTGCGACCAGGTGGATTTCCCATGTGTTGACTGCTATTGTGTTGTCAACCAACTACAGCTGTCGTTGGCAAACACGTGCAATTGTTTATGCAACAAACAATAATTACAAGGCGTATTGTGTTGTCAGCTGCCCTTCTTGTGACGCAGTGCTTTGTTCGCGCCTGGACAGTTGTTGTAACATATTGCATACTAACACAACCACATGTAACCACAAATGCTTACTTTGTTTATTCGGCTGCAGAATAGGTGCACAGGGGTGTGCTGTGCAACCTCGGCAGAAAGCGCGCGAGTTAACCAAGCTCTCATGAGGACCTGTGCATGCAGCTGAGAAGTCAAGAGGGTGGAGATAGATTTGATAAAGCACTAAAAATGGCGACCAGGGCCTTTCACTGCTTAGCTGCCGTGATCGCGGCATCCCTGCTGATATCATGTGCCGCGAAAGCTCGTCCTCGTTCAACTGTCCATCAGGAGCCCATCTTCCAGTGCACGAACGTCATTGGTGCAGAATCATTTGATGTCCTTGTTAAACGTGTTGTCAGCGTCGCAGAAAACCAGGCTTTTTTGACGACACAGTCCGTTGACCCCCAGCTCTACCCGGTCAGCGTGCTGCCCAACGGAGACTGGGAGACCAAACAACCAGGTGAGTTTTGGTTGCGTATATGTTTCAGATGATGAACCGCTCTCTGTCTAGCAGCCGCAATGTCCAGGCTGGCAATTCAGCAACTGCTCTTTCTTGTCGTTGCTTTTGCTGCTGATGTCCACAGGTCACTGGATGTCTGGCTTTTGGCCTGGTGTGCTTTGGCAGCTGCATGCACTGACAGGAAAGCCTGTCTGGGCAGAAAAGGCACAGCTGTGGCAACAGGGCTTGGCTGGCAGGCAGAGGGAGTTCACCACTCAGCATGATTGGGGTGAGTGCTCAGCTCAATCAACAGCACACCCACGACCAAAAAAAAGTTTGCCTTGGCAAGCCTGTCAACTCTGCACGCACGCCATACGCTGTTCGTGGTGGGCCATGCCCCAAGCCTGCTTGATCAGCATGAATAGCAACACCAGCAGCAGTAGCAGCAGCAGCAGCAGCAGCAGCAGCAGCAGATGTAGTAGCAGCAACACCAGCAGTAGCAGTAGCAGCAGCAGCAGATGTAGTACTGTGCCAAGGCTTGTGGGCTGGTGGGAAAGAGTTTCAAGTCCTGCATACTAAAACAAGCCAGGGGCAACCATATGTATTGCTGTAGAGCACAAAACAGCCGCAGCTACCCTAGGAACGCCGCCCTCTCCAATCATTACCCTGCCTCTGTAACCTGGTCACGTGCTGCTCTGCCTGGGGTCAGGCTTCATCTACATGCCTTCCTTTGCCAACAGCTACAACGTGACTGGGTCAAAGGAGGACCTGCGACAGGCCTTGGCAGCAGCAGAGGCACTGTCCTGGGCTTTCAACCCCAACAGCAACTGCCTGCGAACCTTCGAGGGCTGGACGCCGCGGCCAGTCAAGCACTGGTCGGCACAAATTGTCATCATAGGTAAGAGATGAGGTTGCCAGCAGCAGCTGCACTAGGGTCTGCTGACAGTGCGCAGAGGCACACCAAGCATTCACTGTGCCACTGACGCCGGGCACCTGTTCTACCAGATATAGTGTACACTGCATGCATGGCTGCTGGGGGGACGGGGGCAATGCGCAGTGTGTCATTGGCAGTTGGGACCACATGTTGGGTTGAACCGGCTTCTCACAGCAGCAGCCAAGGCCAAGAAGCAATCTGGTCCACGTGACTGTGTAGTGCACACCCACATATCAGTGGCTGGGTGTTGCATGCCCCTGCTGCACCATGTGGTGCACTGACTTGGTGGTTGGTGCCCACAACAACCGATGTGTGATGTGGGGCTTACAGCAACGGTGCCGCCTGACCATCTCCAATTGTGTGAATTGTAGCTGACATACATACTACCATGTGACAGTTGTGGCACATGCTACAGTTGTGACGACATGCGCAACTCGTGCATATCGCGCATGTGGACACTACCATGTGACATCTGTGACGACATGTGACATTTGTGCCGCAGACTTCATGATGAACATCCACATGCTGGTGTGGGGTGCCAAGCACGTGGGGCCCGTGCAAGACTTGCGCATGGATGCAGACCCTGCCACCACATGGATGCAGATGGCGGTATCACATGCTCGCCAAGTGGCCAAGAACCACATACGGCCTGACGGCTCCACCTACCACATCGTGGAGTACAATCCCTTTGAGGGGACTGTGAACAGGCGCTACACGTACCAGGTAGGAAGGGGGTATGACTCATACTGCATGAGTCATACATTGAACCAGAGCGAGATTGGTTTTGTTGGACTGCAACAGGTCCCAGCTTGAGTGATGTGGATGAGTGTAGCCTCAGCCTGTGGATGGTGAATACGACTGATCTCACAGCAGACGTCGCAAGCGCACCCAGTATGCAGCTTGCACCGCCCTTACGGCATCACCAATGAAATCATGTCTGCTGCTGACTGCTCCTGGCAGGGCTATGCGGACAACAGCACGTGGTCGAGAGGCCAGGCCTGGGCCATTGCCGGCTTTTCCAAGCTGTATGAGGAGACCAACATGCCAGAGTTCCGTGACACGGCAATCAAGGTGACAGACAAATACCTCGACTTCCTCGACGGGCAAGAACGGCAAGCACTCGAGCGCGCTGCACCCGCGGCTGATGCCGACGTCGCACAGTGGGACCGCTGGGTGCCGATGTGGGACTTCAATGCACCTTTCAAAGCAGAGCTCGACGGGCCAAGAGATACCAGCGGCGGTGCCGTTGCCGCGCTCGGCATGCTGCACCTGGCGCGAGCCCTGAGCGACGAGGATGCAGTGGCGAGCCAAAAGTACCTTTGCGGTGCAGTCAGCACGTTGCGGGCCCTGGCCACTAGCAAGTATCTAGTGCGTCCAGGCGGTGACCTGTCGTCTGGGATTGTGAAGCATGCCACTGGGGGCATGCCCCTGGGCCAGCACATTGATGTGGGCCTGATTACTGCAGACTATTATTTCTTGGAGGCACTGCAAATGTGCAACAGCTGGCCCGCTTGCAGGTCATTCGGGGTAGGAGTGTAGACGAATTGGTGCGCATCAAGGCTTGCGCCGCGCCTCTTGGCAGCAGCTTGCTTGTAGGCTTATCTGCCTGGCCCCAGTTCCGTTGCGGCATGCGACAAATCAGCGCCGCTGATGGACAGCCAGGTGATGACCAACACATGGTGTAAGGGTCGCTGTTGCGGGCCAGGGCATTGTTGTGCTACTACCAGCACCCTCAGGGCTTTCGGTTTCCGCCCATTTCTGTTGAGGCATCGCGTACGGAAGAACAATAAAGGTATAACCATGCAGCGATGCATCTTTGGCTGCCTTGTAAGTGCGCAGCTGGTGGCCAGGTCTATGTTGTGTGTGTCCTCCAAACACATCGTGACAGTGTAAGCCTGACGTGTCTGCACACAAATCGTGTTGCTTGTGAGCAGACAGTTGACTCCATGGTGAAGGTGGTTCCTGTGTAACCCATCAGTGGTCCAGCTGTCCATGGCCATGTGGCATTGTTGGTTACGGGAAGGGATGGCACATCACTGCACAGTGATGGTGCGTGCAACATCAAATGGGGCATGTGTGAGTTAGGCAAACAGCGGATGTTCAACAGCGGCACTTTGCAGCGCCACAAGCTGCATCGGCATGCTTCGCTGCTGCAGTCAAACAACCAGTGCAAAAGACAGATCCAATACGCTGTGCTCAAGAAAGCACTCACGACCTGGGTGCAGTCAAAGATGCGTGGCATGCTTACAGCTGCTGCAAAGCGGCACAAAGCAGTGCCAGCACATGTGCTGCAGGGAGGCATCCTGCATGGGTACAGTCATGTGGGTGCGGCTTCAACAGAATCAGACCCAGTGGTTTGAAAGTCCTGCGTGCAACACAGCTGCACCACCAGGGTACAAATGTCAGCTGCTGTTGCTCCTAGCTACTATATAGGCACATGCCTGCTGGACTTCCTGCAACAGGCTCCGTAATACTATCATATGTGACGCAGTACATGCAGCCAAGCACCTGCACTAGGTATGTCGCAACCGTTGCTTTTTGCAACCGGGCCAAAACAAGGCCTGAGTGGACAGGGACTGGAGTGCCACTTTCAGTGCTGAAGGTGCACAGGCACCAGCGGTCCAGCTGTCTGTCCTGCTCCTGCCAAACTGCTGCTGATACCACAGGGAGTTCCCTAACAAACACAGGCCAAGTGTGCGGACACTACGCCTGCACTGTTGGCAATACCTTACTGTATGAAATACTACCAGCACCGACAAGAGCAGATGCTGTGCATGCTGAGCTGCCATGCATGTGTGCTCTGTCAAGAAAGCGTACTAATGCTAGCTTGCAATCAAGGATCAGCGTGTGGCACTTTGCAGTGCAGGAAGCGTTGCAAATTGCGGGGTGGCGGCACCTGGGGATCACAGAGCAACATAAGCAGGGAAGGAAACTGCCCTTGAAGGGAGCCTGATCAGGTCAAGCCAAGGGTGTCACAGTGCGGCAACAAGAACGTCCGTACTTATGGCAAATCAGCACTGGCCTGTGACTGCCAAGGATAACAGCGTCTGACGAAAAAATGCAGGCCGTGACCAAAACAAAGTTGCGGTGGCCACATCAAGAAGCCCCAGAAGCTGAACATGATGCAGCAGGCACTTGTGCTCTAAACACAGCCGGCCCAACAAGCACACTGCTGTGCTGATGCCAGTAGTGGACCCAACGCAAACCACACTGGCCCAGCAACTGGGACCCCTGTTACCCCCCTCCCCAAGCCAGGACGCCAGGTGCCAAGCAGCAAGCGCCTGCAACCGATGTTGCCATCAACCAGCGGATTGGGTACAGACGCTGTGGGATCAAGTTTGCCCACTCCAGCGACCCAAGCAGGATGCGAACCCAGGTATACCGGTTCGCAAGGAGCATGCATACCATTAAGCTACCAGGACGCGTTTCGGCCGAGCTTACTGGCCTCATCAGCTGGCGGGATGCACACCGAGGGCATTGATACCCTCTGGTGTTGACAGCGCTGGGCCCAGCGCACCACCATCGAAACAACTTCCATCAAGCGCTAGGACTGGCCTGCTGGCCAGCTTGGCTTGTCCTGAGTATAACCAGCTGCCGCCAGCGCAAACATAGCTGACATACCTTCCAACCAAAACCAAGTCAAAGCACACCCTGCAACAAGAAGCTCAGTACTGGCTGCTCTGGTAGGAAAGAGGCTGGTCTGCATGGCTCTGCGAGCATGCAGTTCAACCGTTACCACGTCACACCTTCTAGTACACCTACGCCTCCCACGTACGGATCAACACACCAACACGCTGACAACCGCTGCAAGCAGAGTCACTGCAGAAAACGGAAAAGGCAATATGCTTGCGTGATACTTGCACGCTGCGACGACAGACTAGAGACATTGCAGACTACCAATCAATGGACGACACACACACGAGCTGACATCAACGCTTGTACCACGCAACACACCATGTCCCAATCAACACGGATCTGTCCTACCCGTCAAATCATCCGCTCAATCTCATGCATAGCCGGCAGCAGGCGCTTCGCCGGGTCCGATGGTGGCATGGGCGCAGGGCCACCGCTGCCGCCTGCATGCAGTTGCTGCCCTTGCAACAGCAGCGACCTCATAGCTGCAGCCTGCATGGCTGCCGCCATCTCAATGTGAGCCATGGCTGGTGCAGGCAAGAGCTCACCACTGGGGCCCCTAGGTGGTGCTCCAGTAGTGCTGGCTGCAGTGGCAGGACCCAGCTGCAGGGCTCCCCGGGTGTTGATCCCACCAGCACCACCTGCAGGACTCTGCAGGGGCGGCAGCATGAGAGCCTCCACCTTCCTCACACCCCTGCCCTGCTGTGGCCCTGCTGCGGCTCCAACAGTGCTCTCCTGCTGCGGGCGCTGCTGTGGCTGGGGCTCAGGTTCTGGGGCGCCTACCGGCTGTGCTGGGGCGTGCTGCAGGGCTGCTGCAGGAGTGCAGTTCTCCGATGTGGCTCCCAGCTCCTCTGGCCTCAGATCCAGAACCACAGGACGCTTCTGGGTGAGGTCTACCCTTGCCTGCAAGCCGCCAGCTGCTGCCTCCTCCTCCTCCTCCTGCAAGCCTCCAACACAAGCTGGCTGCACCTGCCCAGCAGCAGGCACCAGCTGCTGCTGCTCTGAGGCTGGTGCTGGGGTGGCTTCCGGCTTGGGGGTAGCGAGGTCCAGCACAAACTTGAACCCTTGGGCTTTGGAGGCGTCGGGTGCCTGCTGGGCGCCGTGATCGGGCAGGCTGATGCCCAGGCCTGCATGCAGCACACATTACTCACACGCTTCAGCAGAGAGCTGCAGAAGGCCAGCAGGCTCAGCACATGCAGCAGGATATGTGCCTGCAGAGCTGTATGAGCGATGTTGCTTGTTGACAACCTGGGATGGTGCCCATGTGCTGGGGCACATTATTCACAACCTTTTGACAGGTTCAGGGGCACAGCACTCATCAGCATTTATGCAATCGCGCCACCACAAGCCATCTGGCAACGCACCTGCGCATGCCCGCTTGAAGCTGGTGGCTGGCGGCCCCATCTCAGTTTTTGGACGACACCCTGCAGGTCCCGCCTCCTCCCGCATGCGCTTCCGCTGAGCCCCGGATGGCCCCGCGCTCCGCCCCGCCTCCTCCTCCCCACCCTGCTCAGCAGCGGATGGCCCGAGCTGCTCAGGGGCGCCCTGTGCTGATGGTGCTGCTCCACCACGGCAGCCTTGCATGAGGAGCTCTGGGTGTGCAGCCAGCGCAGCGGCGGCCGCTTCTGCGAGAGCGTCAATACCTGTGCTGGACGCCCGCCGCATGAACAGCTGGTTGCCTGGCGGCACTGCTGCCAGGGTCTGGCCTGCATGGGCGGGCCCTGAGTTGCCCTGGGCGCCCCGGGCAGCAGCTGGCTCTTCCTGCAGGTTCTGGAGGTGTTGCTGCCACTGCTCAGGCACTTGCCTGTAAGGTGACGGGAAGGGCAGCAGGGTGCAGTCAGCATACTTCGCTCAGCTATCGATCGCAACAGCCAGCTAGGTGTAACTAACTGCTGCTGCTGTGAATGCACTGCAAGCTTGCCAAGTTAGTTTACACGCCCAGTTGTGCAGCAAAATATCAAGCAAAGTGGTTGGCACCAGCACTCCCAACTTACATCTGACAGCTTGTGCGCAGCCACCTGAGGCTCTGCCTGTTGGCTGTGGTGTGAGCAGCAGCGTCGGGTCCGTTGCCGTTCGCTGCAGCACCGCCCGGCAGGTCAGCTGTTGCCAGAAAGCCATCGAGGTCCAGTCCCTCTGACAGCATATCCAGCATGCCGCTGCCCATGGCATACAGGGACAGGCGCTGGTGTGCCAGCGGCATGTGCTCAAAGGACTGCAAGCAAGCAGGCGGACATGCAGGCAGTTTTGAGGGCACCATGGTAGCTGGACGAGGTTGAGAAGGGATTTGAGGTAGGCCACTGTAATGCCCAGGTGACCAGCAGAGATTTAAGCTGCGATTTAAGCTGCCTGACTGTTGCAGGCAACATTGGCTGCATGCGCGCTGATCACACGGAGCTCTGCACTTGCGTTGTAAGACCAAGTGCAAGAGCGTCACACAGACCAAGTGCATGCAGCAGAGGCGATACCGCAGTCCTGCTGCATGCAGATTGTCGCCAGTGTAAACCACATCGGATCATCCATTCAGGCACTAATGAAGGGGGTCAACATTTGAAGGTAGACCATGTCCTGCAGTCCCCACCTGTGACAGCTGCCGAGTGGCGCCAGCACCAGGCGGCATCAAGCTTGCACCCTCCAGCATGGTCGACAGGCTTGCACGCTGGGTGAAAGGCTGCTGGCCCCCAGGCCCAGCGGTCATCGCTGCAGCAGCAAAGCCGCGCGGCGTCCTCACCCCCGCCTCCAACTGCTGTAGGATACTGTCCACGGTGGTGTGCCCTGGGCAGCCAGGCATCGCTGTTGGCAGCGGGACTGCCGCCAGCAGGCTAGCTGGGATGACTCCGTGGCGGGTGCTGTCTGGCGGGTCAGCACAGTCACCCGCCTCTGCGCATGCGCCTGCATGTGGTGCTGCAGGGGCTGAGTGCGACAGGCTGACACAGGGCCGACCCGCCTTCCCTGCAGGAGCAGGGGCGCTGGCTGCAGGGTGCACCGCCAGCGGCCTCTCAAGACGGTCAAGCCTGTGCGGTCCTGACGGCGGCGGTGCCGTGACGGCGTAGTGCTGTGGCTGCTGGTACCGGGCGCCAAGGCCGCCGAAGGGCGTCGCTGTCCCTGGCAGTGCGTAGTCCTGGCCTATGCCGCCACCGTACTGCACCTCCATGTGACCGTACTGCTCATGAGCTGCCAGGTCCCACATGTGCGCTGGTGGGTGTACTGCATGGTGGTGCTGCTGGCGCTGCGCGTCTTCAGGGTCCGGCTTGATGAGTGTCGTACCCGACTGCAGGATGCGCCGTGATCCCTCAGCTGCTGTGCCGTGCTGCACGGGGTGTGGGTTGGTGAGAGCAGCAGGCGGGCCCATCCTGGTGCTGCCTGGTGCCTGCTGCAGCCCCTGGAGAGCTGCTGGCGTCTGCAGTGGCTGTGGCATCCGAGGCGATATTGAGGGCATCTCTGCCTGGAATGCCTGCCAGTTGCCGCCAGCCAGCTGCTGCTGCAGCCCAGGCGAGAGCAGGCTGCTCAAGCTGGCCCGCCCTGCTGTAGGGCCGCCCTGTGGTATCTGCAGCACTCCCAGGCCTGGCTGCTGAGTGTGCTCCTGCTGCTGGCTGCTACTGCTAGGGTCTACTCCTCCTAAGTGCTGCCAAAACTGGCCAAAGTCAGTCCTTGCTGCGCTGCCCGCCTGTCCTGCAATATGTTGCTGCTGTTCCTGGTCTGCAGTGGGTGCAGCGGGCGCTACCGGGCCCTGTGATGTCACAGCCGCACCCCCCATCGCCTGCTGGTAGTTGGCCCACGCCAGGTCAATCGCCCCAGGGTGCAAGTAGCCCATACCAGAGGCTGCCATCTGCTGCTCATACTCTGCCATAGCCTGTGCTGCTGCTGCGCCCTGAATGTTGCCGTAGGCTGTTGCTGCAGCCGCTGCCGCCTGGCCTGCTGCGGTGGTGACCCCTGAGGCTGCTCCCTCAAGGAAGCCACTGCCCCAGTAGCCGTGCTCGTCGTATGCCATGTACGACTGCATAGCTGCGCTGCTGCCGCTGTAGCCTGCCGTGCTGGTGCTGCGGGCTGCCCTGCTGCGGCTGCCACGCCTGCTGGCATTGCTCTTGCTGCGCCGGTCGTCTTCCTCTTCTTCATCCAACTCCATCTCACTCTGTTCCTGCAGGACATTGCCAGCAAGCAAGTGAAGCAGAAGTGGTTTCCCTGCTTGGTCAAACTTGGTCAACGGTCAATGCTTGGTCAAACACATGGAGTGCAACACAAGTCAGCATGCAGGCCCGCTGCTTCCCTCATGTTGGAGACTGTCCGAGATGGTGCAGGAACTGTTGCTAGGCGCCCCTGCAGGCTTGTTTCTGCTTACGTGCTTCTTCTTGGCTCTGTATTCCCTGAAGTAGTCCCTCACAGACGACACGCTGCGAAGGCACTTGGCGTGCGTTCTTGTCTCCTGCAGGCTGGGCTTTTCTGGGCCCCATGCGTAGTTGGACTGTGCTGCATACCACCTGTGCAGGCAAGTCAGCACGGCTTGCTTCAGCAGAGGGTGGTTGCCTGTTTCAACTGCTGGAGGCATAGGTCAGAACAGAGGAGCCAGCTGACATGCATACCAGCGGGCCGTTCAAGGCACATGAACAGAATAATTAATATATCACAGCAACATGTGATTAGATGGGGGACTCCACTACCTTGCGATGTCATCAGAACTTGCCCTCTTGCCAGTCTTCTCCAACTCTGCCCTCCACCAAAGGTTGAATGGATCCCAAAAACGTAAGGGACGCCTGTCAGGGGCATTTGAGCTCCTCTTCTTGGCCCTTGAACCCTCACTCATCTGAGTTGCTTGGGCTTCACGCTCAGAGCATGCTGTTCTGCTGATGTTTGACCTGGCTGGGGCCTATGCACACGTTTGATCACCAGGCATGTGCTAAACAGGATAGCACATGAACAAATGCAGGTGTTGGATAGAGATCAGAGGCAAGCTAGCCTCTGTGACAGACTTTGACCCCAACCACCTGTTGCTGTTTTTGAGTGGACTTGCTGATCTGCTTGAGTAACGGATTCGTATGGCACCAGACACGCACTGTGCGTTGATCACAATACGGACCGCCATTCAGGCGAGGCAACCCACGGTCAAACACAGTGAAAACCAGAACCAGAGCCACACTGAACCTCGACCTCGCTGTGAGAAGAGCAAATCGGCGGATGCAAACATACAATAAAGACATGTGCAGCCAGCAAGCATCCCAGCCTTCCTCGGCCCAATGATGATCTGCAGCAAATCTGATCTGGGCCCTCAGCTGCACATCGTCCACATGCCAGCCCAGTGGCCAGCCAGCACCATTCTAATCCGACCCCAACCTGCTGACTTACTCATACCACATCTCCCTCAACTGAACGCATTGCGGCGTGTGAGGATGTATGCTGTGGTGGCAGATGCCAGTGCAGCTGCAGACGCGACGGACAAGAACCAGCTGTAAGAGGATCCAACAGTGAGCTGGGCATGCCGCACCCCCTCCTGGAAGGCCAGTTCTCGTGCGACCGCGTAGTCTACATGCTGCACTGAGTCCCTGATAGACAGCAGCAGCCTGCAAGAGCAACAGCACAACAGCGCACTGTGAGGATATCTGTTCCAAGTGGAAGAGCCCTCCGTCTATAGTATGTCCTCTTGGGGTGTGCCGGGCAGCGGCTGTTGAAATAGTGGAAGAGCTGGCTGTTGCAACTGCTGTGTGGCCCCGCCTGAGCCCTGCCTGTTTCGGCAAACCCACCTGTTGGTTGTGTCCCGAGCGTCCCTTGCCTCCCTCAGCTCCCTCAGCAGCAGATCAAGCGTGCTGCCAGGCACCACTTCATTTGCATCATAAAATACTTCCATATCCCCTGCACCGCTGTAAACCGCTGCTGGCACTGCTGCTGCCTGCCGCGGCACCAGCGCCGTCACTGCTGCTGCTGCCAGTGCTGCTGGGGGCCGCACAGGTACTGCTGCAGGTGCTGCTGCTGTGCTTTCTGGTGGAGTGGGGGGACCTGCTGTCTGCAGGTCCAGCTGCTGCTGCTGCTCCATCCCTGGCAGCACTTCCAGTGACTCTGATGCGGTTGGAGACACATGTAAACAGAGCAGCACAGTGGTTGTGGCGATGCCAGCAGCAACATGGCTGAAACCAATACCAACCTGTGCAGCCTGTGCTGTGCAAGTGGATTCCCTACTCCGGCATTTGACCCACAACTGCAAAAAATGCATTACGTGAGTTGGCAAGGGCACCCGCACCGCTGAAATCAGACCCTGCCAAGGCTGTGCCCAAGGCCTGACACGCCATGAGGGGAAGCTGGGGCACAAGCAACACTCTGCATTGCCTTCCACATGCACTTACACCAAGTCCATCCTCACCTGCTGCCTGCTGCTGCGCCTGCCTCAAGTTATTGATGTCTTCCAGTGCAGCCTCCACATACTTGCCGATCCAGTCAACGTACTGCCCCACAGTCTTTTTTGCCTGGTCAGCCATCAATGCCTCGATGGTGCCAGTCATGGGCCAAGGCACTGACGCAGTCACCTGCAGAACGCACCACAGCAGCACCAGCAGCATTGGCATTTGTGTCTGGGTCAGGTGTGATGGCGGTCATGCTTCAGATGATCACTTTGAGTGCTATGTCATTAGTCATTGTCTTAGCCCTGTGGCTCGATGCCAACACGATGACAAGCACCATACCAAGTGCGAGCCAAAAACAGGTGTCATGTCACGAATGCAGCACAAGCGTGTCATGCCCTGGTGACCCCCACCCCACTACTGGTACACAAGTTGCTGCTGGCAATGCGAGGAGAGGCTTGCAAGGCCTGAAGCACCTCTGCCGCACGGTTTAATATCACACAAACCGAGCTGTGCATCATTTCACTGCTGTTGGGTGCTGTCAACGTGGGTTTGCCTGCCACATGATCCAAGCTAGGTGCACAGCTGTGCTGCCTGCCGAGCCTCAGACTCTGCAGTTGGGTGCTTGCTGGTTACCTACCACCACTTTCACATCTATGCTGACGCCCTGGCTGTTGCCGCACACGCTCAGCTCTGCCCTTGTGACCAATGACTTGGCATAGGAGATCTGCACTTCTGGCTCGCTGACAATGCTGAGGCTGTTTTCATCCAGCCAGGTGACTGTTTGTCGCTCCTTGATACGGATGGGTCCAGCACCTATAGGAGAATGCAGCGGACACGCAACACAGCGGTGGGTTGCCCCTTCACAACAGGACCCCCTGCTGCCACTGGAATGCCACAAGGGTGTTGCCGGCTCTGCAGAACCACACCCAAAACAGACCCATGAACAGCAGTTGTACTAGAAGTTGGTGCTGCAGGTACAATCACAACAACAACGTAAGGACTGCTCTGTGGCTCACCTATGAAGCTCTGCACAGACTTGGGAATGGACATGGCCAGGATGAACTCTACCACCCGCTCCCCGTTGTTCCATGGTGACACCTTCACAGCGTCGTCTTTATTCACCTCTCTGTGGAATTTGGCTATGGTCTGGTCATCGCTCAGGGCAATCAGGTGGAAATCCTGCAGGCAGACATGGGACAGCCAATTTGATGCAAGGAGACAGGCCCAGTACGACCCAGGTGGCTTGGCCCAGCTTATGGCTGAAAGTGTGGACAAGGGCTGTGTGCCCACACACAGCTACACAGGGTGAAGTAGGACCCAGCTTCACAGGGTGCAGCAGGATCAGGACGAGGCAGGATGAAAGGGGCTCTGTTCGGCCCGTGGGAGGGTGGCCCTTGTGCTCACCTGAATTGAGCATCCAGGTATGAGGGTTTGGAAATTCAGCTCCTTCATGTGATTCTGAAAAGACGTAGAACGTGGGGGGATGGCTAGAATGGGTGGGAATGTGGGCGAGACTGGCTGGATCTGCCCTGCCAAGAGTGTTGTTATTTGTGCTTTTGACAAACGTATCAATCTGGAACGTAGCCTGCACAGAATTTGTGATCAATCGCATTGCGATCAATTGTCGGTGGAAGTCCTACGCGGTAGATGGTGACTTTGCACTAAGCCCCGAGGACACATTGCTGTGCACGGGGTGCCACCATCAGATCTGTGCAGCTCGTTATACCTATTGGTTTTCTAACATTTTGATTTTCTGTCTCGGAGCAACGATGGCGAGTCTCTTTCAGCTCTCCAGCAAACAGCCTGTACTGGTGTTCCAAGCTCGTCATGGGGCAGCTTGTCTGCCACTTCGAGCTGTCCATAGCTCTTGCAGCAGCAGGCCCAGGCGCGTTGGTGGTGGCTCGAGATGGTCAGGGGGCAACAGCAGTAGACACTCTCTTGATAGCAAGGGCAGTGGCCCCATCAGGGCCTTTGAGGGCAACAGCAGCAAGGATCCATCGCTAGAGGACTACGTTGAGGTCAGGATTGAGAGTGTGAGGATGACTGGAGGTGCATCCATCGTGTACCTGCGGGTCGTGGGCAGTGAATCTGTCATCCCAGTGCACATTGGAGAGAACGAGAGCAATGCCCTGCTGAGAGAGATCAACAAGCAGCGTCAGGTGGGAGGTCAACTGTTTGAGGGACATTGCATGTCACTGGGTACAGCTATGCAGCTTCATTCTTGCCCCATGCACTAGATGCCATGCTGACGTCATGTGACGTCCTCGAAACGGTGAAGCAGTGAGGTGTGCACAGCCGATAGAACTCGCATGCGGCTGTGCTTCTCATAAATTTGACATATGTACACCCTGCCATTGAGAACAGCAAGCGTGTTAAAGGCGTGAGGCTGTTGCTCAGTGCACGTTGGTTAGTGGAGCAGGAGGTGTGGCACATTGTGTGTAGCAGATGCTGCTGCGCGTAGGACTGGTGTCGTTTGTGCATCCAAGCCATGCTGACCCAATGAGCAATTCACCCCAACACCCGACCAAGTTGCTGCTCGTTTCCTGCATCTTGCTGCTGCACTGCTCACATGTTGCTGGGACAGTCGCGGCCCTTGACCCATGACCTGATGAAGAACATGCTGCAGGACATTGGATACAGGGTCACGAAGGTAGGGCGGCCAGCACGCTGACCACAGTGCAGCATGACACAGTGTCACACAGCACAGCATCTGCGTCACCATTGAGAGCTGAGCAGCAGCTAGACCTCTGATTGACACAGCAGAGGGTGTGTCAGCTTACAGCTTATTGACCCACAGTTGGCAGCAGCAAACCGAGCTTGCCTTGTGTCATAGCAGCCACTCCTGTATAATCACGGTTGCTATACATCTCAAGAGTGGTGTACACAAATCTCATTTTGGTGCTCACCCATCTGCAAGCAGCACCACTCAAATGACCCATGCACCGCTCGCCTGCCCGCCCCCCTGCCTGTGTCACCACTGACCCCAGGTGCGTGTGACGGAGATCATAGCCAACACATACTACGCGCGCGTGCATGTGTCGCGTGCGGGCGACCCCCCGCATGAGGTGGATGTGGATGCGCGTCCATCTGACGCCATCAACCTCGCTGTGCGGTTTGGCGCACCAGTGTACATCAGCAAGAAGATCGCAGGTGCGGATCATGCACCCTGCACTGGGTGAATACAGAGAAAGGTTTGGGGAGGTGTGACAGCATGGCAGGCAGGCTTTGTTGTGTCATGCGTTCACTGCAGGGTGCCAAATGCTTTGCTCGGCATGGCTTGTTGATGTATGTGGAAGCAGCGTAGCCACATGCACCATGCAGAGCATGCACAACAATAGGAAAACGTGCCAGGTGTTGTGGTGGTTCCTGTGGTCGGCACATGTCCTGTGTTGCTACTGCTGCACCTTCCCCCTTGACATGTGGTGTTTGGCTTGCTTCTTGTGCCTGCTGCTGCTGATGTGAGTGCAGACAGTGCACAGCCGGTGTCTGTGGAGCAGCTGTCTGCCGCCAGCAGCAATGAGACACATGCAGACATTGTGCGCAGGTGAGCAGGCAGCCATTACTCAGTCCGTCAGGGGTGTCGATGATGGGACCACGCCCCTGGACAGTGCATTGCGCAACAGCTGTGTCCTTGATCAGTCCTCGCAGCAACACAGGTGCTGCAAGGTGCTGCTGCCTACACCCCTGTTTAGCAGCTGCTGCTCTTATTGACAGTAAGGTTGCCCTAATCACACTGACAGCCATGCCCCCCGCAGGCACCTATTGGAGCCCAGATTGTGTGCCTGGCGTGGGGCATAGCAGGGCAGACCATTAACATGCATGCCAACGTCCTTGCTGATGTGCGAGTGGCCTTGTCATTGGCGCAACAACTGCCGCCTGGAGGCACCATGGCAACCTTGCCCTGTCGATCTCAGGCCACAGTGATAGTAACACCTTGCTCGCCTGCTTGCTGCCTCTCTTGCTGCTGCGGCTCACAGCGTGCGAGAGACACTGAGTAGCTATGAGGACCCCACTGTCATGTACCAGCTGCAGCGTGAGCTTGCTGTGAAGGAGGAGCGGTTTGAGGATGCACGGCAGTTTCAGCAGCACATCATGCATGAGATGACCCACAACAGGTGCGGCGCTGAGGCTTGGCTGCATTGCCAAGCAGTAAGGTGGCAGCAGTGGACCCAAACAGGGAGCGCATGGAAAGGCTTTCATCCAGCGCACAGACTCGTTTCAGGTGGACTGTTGACATGGCATACACACATTCTTACTAGCGGTCCTGATCATGGGCTCAGGGCATCAGTTTGGTTTCAGGGTATCCATGCAGCCCAAACGCACAGTAGGCGCCATCAGCATGTACGTGCGCCCCCTAGTCATCTACAGCTGTGTGTGCGCCTTGTCATAATCTGACGTCTGTACGTATGCTACGTATGTCTGCTGCAGGCTGCTGCGGCTTGTGGTGGCCATGGAGAGTGCCCTGGCTGATGGCCGCTATGAGGAGGCAGCACACCTGCGGGATGAGTACAGGAGGGCGCTGCAGGACCAGGGCAGGGAGGAGACAGCAGACAGCACCACAGAAAGCAGCACAGCAGACCAGCGGAAGCTGCTCTGAGCGGTGGGGTACTCACCCCTCAGGGACCACACGCGCCTAGGTTGGCGCAGTGCAGGCCCCGCTGGTAGTGTACGCTGCAGAAGCGAGCTGTACTGTTTTCCGTAGTGTGAAAGCATGGCGACCCTCTGTCTGTGGAATTGAGAAGCACCACAGCCTGTGGTTGTCAAATTTCCACGCCCGGTTTTGTGTCGAAGTGTGTTGCGCATGCGCAGGCAGCTCCCCTGCACTACCGTTGTGCATTTATCAGCACACTGCACTGCCTGTGGTGGTGTGTGTTTGCAGCTGGGAGTGCCAGGTGGCATGTTGGTCAGTGTGCTGTGTGTGGTGCGCACATGAGTGTGTGTTATCTGTCTTGATGTGTGCACGCTTGGCCTGCGACATGTTGTGTGTATATGCGTCACGTGTACTATGGTGTGTGATGCCCGCTTTGAGGGCCTGGCTGCCAAAGCAGCAGAGGTTTTGGTGACCAAATCATGTGGTCCAGTTGTGTTGTATGTTGTGGGGGTGCTTGCATGTGTAGGGCTTTTGGTGTGGCTGCTTTGCACGCTGCTGCAGCAAGCTTGCTGCCAACGGTCACCAGGGGGTTGCGGCTCACAACAGCAGGAGCATGCACCCATGTAGTCAACGTGAACAGCATTGGCCACCCAGCAGCAACACGCTGTGCTTGGCTGCCGGTTTGCAACGTACAGGGTCATGCCCTGTCACCTGTTTGGTGATGCTCTTTTGTTGAGGCCAGGTCACACCCAAGAGCTGCAGTTGTTGCTGTGTGTCACATGGTAGTGTGCTGTCACTTTGGGCGTCCCATCCCTCCAGATGTGACGTGTATCATCAGACTCGGCAGGGCGAGTTGCTGTGTGGGTGCACGCCCTGTTGCATCACCACATGGTGCTGATGCAGCGTGCGACAGTGGGTGAGCTGCCTCATGCAGCTGGCAGCCTCGGTGAGCGTATCTGTCAACAGGGTGTCACGATGCTGCAGACAGCTGTCAACAACAGCCCAGCCATCTTGGCAACCTGTTAGCAGGTGCTGTGTGAGGTCACTACCGCTACAGGCAGCGTGCGTTGTGCCGGTGTGTGTTTTGTGTGTATACATATGGGTGTTGTGGGGTAGTTCAGTTTCAGGCGGCAACCAGTTTGCTTGCTGGGGCAGGTGGGTGGGTGTGTACTTTATGGGACGGGCTCCAGTTTTGAGCACCTTGTACCAGTGCTGTAATCGTGGGTGTGTGGCAGCCCTGTCCTGTGCGTGCTCAAGTACTGCACGTGTAGGGTTTTGCGCTTTGTGCCAGCATGCTGTACTCTGAGTCGGTGTTTTGTTGTTTTGTGGATGTTTACTGTCTGACCCTTTTCCTGTGGTTGTAGACAGGCATTGCATGCTGCTTTTTGGCTTGCAGACAGCAAGCCAAGTGTTGCAAGTGCCGTGCTGTGACCCCCTACAAGGGGATTCACGCTGGCACAGTTGGGCTCATACATCAAGGGTTCACCAAGCAACCAGTGTCGACAGTCTGCATGCCTTGTGTAATGACCAACCGCTGCTTTGTAACAACATACTGAGGTTGCCAATGGAGGTAGCCAGACATGCAGGTATTTCTTTGGTATGAGACAATGTATTGAAGATTTGCAGGTTTGACAAAGCCCTGGTGGGTGTTCCAGTGACAGCAGACATCATGCATTCCACCACGTCTTCTAGCAGATCCCGCCAACCTGGCTGTATGGTGCTGACCATGCCTGTTTTGCAAGGACTCTCGCCCACCTTCCTGCAATCACATGCTGATGGCGTGTGTCTGCAGGGGCATTGTTGGTGGCAGAGGCCGAGTCACACCATCAAAAGATGGTCATCAGCAACAGCAGGAAATGCTCTCCTCCATCAGACAACACAGCATTGACGGTGCTACCTGCTAAATGCACAGCATAGATGTATGATTTGCTTGGCAGTCTGCTCCTTGAGCTTCGGGGCTCTGGTTGCGTGAGTTGTTATCAAAATCAAGTCAGTCAAAAGTGACAGCTGTAGCAGTGAGTTTTCAGGTTCACAGTCACTGCATGACGTAGAGTTCTGTGGAATCTTGGAGTTATTACATCGCAGAGAGTACACGTTGAAGCTGTCCGTCGCTTTGGCAGTTGCATGTGGTGCCAGTGGAACTCACATCTACTCTTGTCTACTGTTGCTCGGGTTGTTTCTGGTTCTAGCACTGGTTAGGTGATACAGTTTCATCATGGATTCCGGCACCACTGACGAGCAAGGCCCTTGTGGCACAAACTTGCTGCAGTTGCTGTCAAAGCAGGTACGGGGTGTGAGCTGCTGCTCAGCTGTGCTCCCAGTCTTTCAGGTGCAACCTGCTCCATGACACTCGCATAATCAACACCAACACAATGGAATACGTTCGTGGTATGGCCACAGGTTGCCACGCTATCAGAGCGTTTGGATGACTTGACAGACCAAGTCCAGGACCTCAGCACGGACCTGCGGCTTCAGGCACGGCGCAGTGCAGTTGCTGCTCAGGTGCCATCGTTGTCCCTCAGTCATCATGATGTTGTTTCGCATGATGGATCAGCAGGTTGCTCAGCATCAGTAAGCCCACGAGGTGAGCAGTAGTGGTGCAGGAGCTTCTGGTGCTGTTCTTGATGCGGTGCCAACTCCATCTGGCGCACTGCACCAAACCGTTGACAGGCAACACAGGCACATACGATGGTTTTACATGCATGAGGGCAGACTCATGCATGTGTTGCATGTAGCTTGCAACATACGAGACTTGGACTGACCATCATGTGGACCCTGCCCCACATCTCCTGCATGTCCTGCGCTGCAGTTGCTGGTCCTGTCTCAGCACCAACACCCAAGGCCCGCACCAGGCATGCCTCGCTGATTGGAGCCGCCAGCGGCACCCTCCTGCAGCAGCCCTCAGCAGCAGCAGCCATGTCTGAAGCATCTGCAGCATCTGTTCCAGCTGCCAGCAGCCCTAGGCATGCCGGTGCAGCAGCTGCAGCACTGTCTACCAGCCCCAGTGCTGCTTCTGCGGCAGTGGGACCAGGAGGCGCGTTTGCACTTGTCAAAAGCTGGGGAGATGACAAGGTGGGTGAAAGTTGCTTTGCTCGTTCTTGCGGTGATGGTGATGCTTCTGCAACATGAACGCACTCCCTGGCATGGAGACAGTCATGGCAGTGCAGTCACTGCATGCCATGAAATGGCTGTGCTGGGCCATGATACCGGCCAATTACAGAGTGGTTGAGCCATGACTCATTGGATGGCTGAAAGGTGTGCGCCAGCAGACTGTAGCTGCATCCCATGTGCGTGCACTGCCATGACACCAGGGTCTACCTGAAGTTGATTTGACTCAAAGCTATGATAGCTCAGCTTGACCTGCTTGTATATGCCTGCTGCCACAGACGGAAACTCCAGAGCTCAAGCAGGCCATGCAGTTCGCCAGTGCTGCTGCTGCAGCAGCTGCTGAGGCACAGTCTGCAGCAGAGAGGTGCCAGCAGCAGGTGCTGGAGCTCAGGGGCCGGCAAGGACAGGCTGAGCGCCGCCTGGACACACTGTGGCAGCTGCAGGTTAGCCACCTCACCCAGTGGCTGAGCCTGCAACCATGCGTTTAGCTTGATTTCGGATTTGGACTGTAGTTTGTGCACCCCAGCATTAGCAGAATGCTGCTGCTATTGCCACCAGTGTGAACCCTCGGCAGTGCCATCTGACGAACGCTGTTGATTACTGGGGTGAAGTGCATCATGAATCCTGCAGCTGCATCCAACTTGCTGGCTTTGTGCTGATGCATCGCCCATGCTTGCATACCTGCCGCCTGCAGGAGACAGCAAGCAGCAACCAGACGGCTGTCCTGCAGCTGCAAGGCCATGTGGACCAGCATCAGCAGCTCCAACAGCAGCAGCAGGAGAACATGGTCGCCCTGCGTGCCCAAGTCAGGCAGTCAGACATGTCCTGTGCAGCCAACGTGACTGCATGTGCTGAGCTGCGCGCGGGTCTGCAGCAGCTGCAGCAACGCCTGGACCAGTGCTGCAAGGATGTGGCGAGGCATGCAGACCAGATGGTGGAGCTCTCTGAGCAGCAGCAGGTATGTATGCCCTGGTGCGGCCAGCTAGCGGCTAGCACACAGTGACAGCGGATCGCTAGCACACAGTGACAGCGGACCGCTAGCACAGAGTGACAGGGGACCTCCAGCACAGAGTGACAGCGGCTGCCAGCACAGAGTCACAGCGGGCCGCTGGCACATATTGGCAGCGGCTGCCAGCACAGAGTGACAGCTGAGCTGTGCGCTTGTTTGTGGCTTGTAGCCTGCTTCTGTATGCTCTGGACTCTGACTGTTTGCCCTTTTGCTTGATGCCATAATGATTGCCGTTCTGTTTGACAGACAGTCTGCCAGCAGTCCTCCCTGTACGGTGTATGCTGCCCTGCCAGTGAACAGTGTGGTTCTTGTGAAGCTGTTGAGAAACTCCATTTGTGGCGACAGCACTGACGAAGTTCGTACTTTGCACTTGCAGGGTGTGACTGACAAGCTTAGGGCGGAGATGCAGGCGGCCCAGCAAGAAGTGCAGGAGCAGCTGGCAGCCAAACAGGGTCACATTGAGAGCTGTGCTGCAGCAGCTTCTGGGGCACTGGGCAAGTGTGAGGACCTGAGGCAGGGTGCTGTTGTGCTGGCTGGCCGATGTGATGCCATGAGCGGGCAGATCAAGGCAGCTGTGGAGCCACTGAGTAACAGGTGGGTTGGTGTTGCCACTCAGCACCTGAACCCGCCAAAAGCACCCAGGCCGCAGAGGGGTTGTGCAAAACTTATATGCAATAATCCAGTGGAGAACGGCTGGTAGGGCCTCTGACTGGTTGAGTTGGCGGACTTGTGCCTGCTCTGAAGACCTGTCAGCTGTCCTGCAGTACAGCATATGTCGCATGCATGTAATACAACACCGTGCGGAGGGAGACTCATAGTATGTAAATCTGTCACAATTACCTCTGCGTGCAGGGTGGCGGAGCTGGATGCAAAGGCGGCAACCTTCACCAGGGCTACAGCACTTGCAAAGTCGGCAGTGCAGCCGGAGCAGCTTGCCAGCAGCATCGCACAGCTCAGCACGGCAGCATCCAGGCGGGACCATGACCGAGTGCAGCAGCTGGCGGGACTGGTGGCGCGCGTTGAGAAGTTGGAGGGGCACATTGCCACACGGGACCAGGTGGTCACTCAGGTCAGTCTTGGTTCCCCGCTGTGTTGACATCATGCAGATACATCGACATGGAAAACCATTCCAGGTCATTAGCAGCTACAGCCATGTGCTTTGAAGCTGCCTTGGTTGAGGCTGCGAGACCCTGTGTCTGACTGCGCAGAGCACCTCGGAGGACTCCAGGAGTTCTGTGCAGTGCTGCTCAGCATGTCTGATTGGCTGAAGTGCCGAGCTCAGCCTGAAGCATGAACCGTCCATTGTTTGGCAAACCCAAGTGAGGCCCTCATACCTGTCCCACTGTACAGCACCCCACTTTATGATCAACTTGAAGGTGATGCAACATGCTGTTTGATGTTATCGCAGGATGACCTGCAGCACAAGCTGACAGAGGTTCGTGCCAACCTGGCGGCCAGCCTGACGACGACGCAGCAGCAGCTGCAGGCGCAGCTACGGACCAAGGCGGACGAGGCCGCAACGTCAAAGGTCACCAGCAGCCTGGCTGAGCGCCTCAACAGCATCGAGACCAGCCTGCTGCTGGGCCTCAGGGCTCTGAGGGACAAGGCGGCGCTGCTGCTCGACAGCAAGGTATGCATAGGGACATGCAACTTGACTGTATGACAGGTTGCATGCCAGCCGAGTCAGCTTGCTGACGAGGCTAATGGTGCAATAATCGGAGTATGGCTACTCAGCTTGCAGGGGCTGAATTGTAGGGAAACCTGGAATCAGCATGTAGTTGGCCCCTATTGTGCCGAGATCGGTGAAATCACACTCGTATCTCTTGAAGACTCTCCCTCTGCGGTGTCAGCAAGGGGCTGATGTGACCACGTTGGGCGTGCTGTGAGTGCTGCGCCTGTTCATGCTGTCTGGGCCATGACGTTTGCAGGCGGATGCAGCTGCGCTGAAGAAGTGGCAGCAGGAGGTTGCTGACAGCCTGGCAGAGCTAAGGGTGCAGATCAGCAGCTGCAGGGGTGCGCAGGCGGCTGCTGCAGCACAGCAGGGCGGGCAGCAGGGCACGCAGCAGCAGCGCGTGAGCCGAGGCGAGGCACGGCACAGCCCTCCAGCTGCAGCAAAGAAGTCCCCAAGGACGGGCAGGTACTGGGAGTACGGCAGCAGTGGCAGCAGCAGTAATGTCACAGTGACGACCCAGTCTGCAGCGGCAGCCCTTGCAGATATCCTGGGCAAGAGCAAGCCTGTGGGAGTGCTGCCTGCCACCGTGCCAGAGCCAGCTGTAGAGGGTGCTAGCGTGAGCGAGTGTGCTGCTGCAGCAGCGGCAGCCTTGGACCATGCATCGCCTCAGCCCCTGCTGAAGGTGCCAGAATTGCTGCCGGCAGCGGCTCAGGTGTCGGACTCAGTTGGGTTGCTGCTGCATGAGGCGCCTGAGCAGCTAGCAGGGGAGGTGGTCAGCACGGGTGCGCTAGCGGCTGAGGAGGGTCACAGCGAGGCAGTGCCTGCTGTTAGCTCGGATGCTGCTGCGCCATTTGGCCAGGTGCCTGCGTCTGGTCCCATCTCCACAGCCGTGGCCATGGAGGCAACAGCAGACAGCCCTCCAGCAGCAGCAGCACTGCCAGTGGCTGCCGGGCCAACCGAGGAGATCAGCTTGAGTGGAGGCCCCATTGATGTCTCCGACAGCATTGCAGCTGCTGCAGTGGGCGGCACCCCCAGCTTGGGCCCCAGCCGCAGCACCATCGCGGCAGCAAACGAGGCAGTGGCAGCAGCACACACAGACATGCCGTATAGGGACAGCAAGGTGCTCAACTCGGCTGAGCTTCCTGCTGTAGCAGCAGCAGCAGGTGACCTGGCAGCCGCAGCTGTGGCCACAGACAGCTCACCCAAGCCAACTGCAAAGCCTACGGCAGCACCGGGCATCAGGAAGCATGCGAGCACCAACGCACGGGGGCCGATTGCAGCCGCTGGGCCAGGCGGCGGCCACAAGCGCTCCCAGAGCCACATTGGTGCAGTGGTGGGAGCAGGGTCCCTGCGCCAGCAGCTTGATTCCCAGCACAAGCCACACCCAGCTGCTGCAGCAGACCCCAGCAGACCCTTCAGCGCCCTGCAGCCCTGGTCGGCGCCCAAGAGCCCCCCCTCCACCTCAGCAGCAGACCTGCACGGTGCTGCCACCAATGCAAAGCTGGTGCTGGCAGGGCAGCAGAAGGAGGCGACACGGCAGCAGCTGGCTCAGAAGAAGCTGCCTCAGGGTGTGCCTGCCCTGGCTTCCCCCAAGCAGGGGCCCGCCATCAAGGGGGCTGCAGCAGCTGCTGGCAATGGTGTGAGGAGCAAGGGCACCAGCAGCAGTGGCGGCAGGCTGGCAGCAGGGGATGGGGTGGGTTTGGTCAGCCAGGAGGAGGAGGAGGTGAAGTAGGCGGCCGTTTTCAGCCTGAAATTGAGCGCCTACTTCACTGACCAGGGGTCGGTGTGCCTGTGTTGGTTGAGCTGGAGGCTGTACAGGGTGCATGAGGCATGTGGGAAGGGTTGCAGCCTGTGGAGGGTCTTGGCATGCAAGGGTAGGAAAGCAAGTCTCCACTTGCGAGGCTGTGGTGTTCACACCTTATCCAAGTTGGCATGGATCAATGGCGTCATAGCTGCGGCCGCGCAGCGTTGTTTTGGATTGTTTGGTGCAGTAGGATGCTGGACCAGCGCCACCTGGTATGTGCACAATGATGCTGGTGGTATGGGTGCAAGTTTTATCCTGTTTTGAGCCGCACAGTACGGTACAGTAGGTGTGCTTGAATGTCCAGTCAGTGAGTGGGTGTGTACACAAAGTACCACGCGCAATCTTGCACTGCGCCTGCAGCAGTGATACCGCTGACTCTCACACCATAGGAGGTGAATGGCGCTTTTAGCAGCCTGGCGGCCAACATGTGGACAGCACCGACGGCCCACCATCGCCGCTCTTGGTGACTGTCTTTCTTGACAATGTGCATGACTGCTGTGTTGTCGAGGAGGTGTGCATCTACATTGAGTGCACTGCACCTGTAGCTGAGATGCTACTGACTCTCTCACTCTCAAGACTGACTGGGGCCTAGCAGCCGGCACATTGTTATCAGCACCAGCAGCCCAACAAGTCGTCATATGTTGGTGTACTTGATGCTGGCACGACCTCTGTGACCTCAACCTCTACACTCTGGACGTACAACTATAATGAGCTGGGTTTGCCTGGTGTGAGTGAGAACTGCTGCTGGTCAGCCACATGGCGTGGAATGCCCAGACTGCCCAGGCACCTTCTCGGGCTAAATATGTTTGGCCTGCTGTGTAGAGGCCGCAACAGTTCGGAGATGCAGGGGGCTGCTGTCTTGGCTGCCTGTTGCATGCTCCTGCATCCCACTGTCCCAACACACAACCCTGTGACAGGGTTGTGTGCAGAAACCCCAAAGTCCTGCCCGCCTGCTGCTGTAACTGGCCATCCACTTGTTTACCAATTTGCAATCAAACATGGCATGCATGTCAGCACCCTACTGTGCTATTGCAGCACAAGTGCCTGATAACCCGTGAGACAGCCACAGAACATGGCATGCAGCTGCCCTCCACTGCTGAGAGGGCAGGACTGCTCACAATAAGACCTTCCCAGACACTACCTGCTGGCCTCCCACTGAAACTGATAGAAACACCATCAGCTGTCCCCTGGCCCGATGTCATCTGAAAACACCGAGGGTGCTACTGAAGGAAGCACCGTATGGATCTGACCGTGCCGTCCAGACACTGGCCCTACCTCTGTACAAGCACTGCGACACGCAGGCCCAACTGCCGCAGTTACGTGCTGCTCACTGCATGCTGCTGACTCGGCAGGGGGCTGCAGTCATGCCTCAGGAGAGGCTGAACCAGCAAGATGCTGAGGGGCAGCCTGTGCCAGAGCGCTGCTCCAGGGGACGCCTGCCCTGCCAAGAACCTCTGCCCATGCTCACAGCACGCTGCAGCTGCCACAGCGTGGATCTACTGCTACATCTACTCCATCATGGGTGACTTGTTGTCCTTTGGCTTCTCTCCAGGCTTGGGCTTGTTATCCTTCCTGCAGTCAGAAGCAGACGGCAGAGGCACAGGAGCAGTCAACCAACCTGCTGCCTGCCCATGACCTGGCCAGTATGGGTCGTGCATGAATCAGGCACCACCATGCAAGGCAGGAGCATGTTGGATACGGCTGCTGCTGATTGAGAGGGGCGCTGCCGCCACGGGCTGCTGGGCCTTGAGAGCCACCGGGCCTCGGCAGCAGCAGCTGATCACTGGTTTGCACCCACTTTGCTACGCCGGACGCGTGGCCTCCCGAAACTGCCAGGAACGAGCGGAAAAGGTGCGATGTGACGTCGTATATCATTTTGGTCCCCTGGGGAGGTCAGGCTGCGATGCAAGCAAACTCGCGGCGCGCTTCAGATCACAATCAGGCTCACACAATCTCGCAGAAACGTCAATGCGACAGCCAGGTCAACGATACGAGAAGACTCAGGCCGTCCTGGTTCACCGCGACACCACACTGAAACATCACAGAGAGTGTGACAGGCTGACGGTAGGAAACGAACCAAGTCAGGGACAAACTTTTGATCTAGTTGCACGAAAAACAGAAGACGGAGGGAAGAGACACACAGCACCCACACACCCAGCACGATCTGGTTGTGCAGCAGCACAGTGTGTGTAGCCTCCATGGTCTCTTTCTGCAGTTGACATTTGCCGTGCTGCACAGCCTGAAGAGCACTTGAAGTTGGTGATAAGCCATGGCTGGGCGTGGTCGTGCAGCCACCCTACCAGCATGGATGACTGGTGAGTGGAAGCCTCTGTAGAAGGCTGTTGCATCTTCTGTCAGCACTCGTGTTCAAAAGCCTAGCATGTCGTCTAAGTCTTTCTGCTGGACCTGATGCTGTGCAGCCGGAGGAGCTGGAGCAATGGCACCAGCTGCACCAGGCGCTCCTGCTGCTGCTCCAGGGGTAAGTGCTGCAATCGCCGCGCTGCTGAACTCGGGGTCGTGCTGAGGCAGCTTCAAACACATCTGAAGGCACGCATAGCTACCTTAGTTTGAGCTGGGTCTTCTGTAGTGGCAGACTTGAATCCAGCAGCCAACGCAGTCGACCACAATGACATGGCATCACTGCTACATTGCACTTGACCTTATGCCTTGTGCTTGTTGCTGTGCTGTAGGCTCCCGCTCCTACAGGCGTAGCAGCACCCGGCTCAGCAGGGGTGAGTGATATGTCAGCTGCACACTGCCACATTTCGAGGGATGGTGACACGGGTGAACCACCAGCCGCTGTTTGCCTACATCTAGGGGCCTGAGCAGCGAGCGGTTTTCATTTACATCGCACACAACACCCAAGTAATGGAACAGTGTCGAGCCAACCAACTCTTTTTTATGTGGTCTGTGTGCAGATGATGCAGGGCATGGCTCCCAGCAGCCACCCAGCACAGGGCCAAACAGCAGCAGCACCCATGGGGGGCGTCTCTCGTGCGCCCATGATGGTCCCAGCAGGGCTTTCCACAGCACCGCGCCCCGGCGCACCCTCCCCAACAGCTCCAGCAGGCGGGGGCGCTATGGGGCAGCCGGACACAGCAGCCATGGCAGCAGCAGCGTTGGCTGCAGCAAAAGCAGCAGCGCTTGCGGCTGGGATCCAGCCCGCTGGCGGCCATGCAGCTCCTGCAGTAGCAGGAGGAGGCCAGGGTCCAGCACAAGGGGGCGGTCCTGTCGGGGGCTTAATGCAGCAGCCGGGCGGCATGGGTCACCAAGCAGCAGCAGCACCGGGGGTGCCTCAGTTTGGGGCTCCCTCTCCCACAGCAGCAGTGCGGCAGGCAGCAGCACCCCCTGGGGGTCCGCCTATGGGTGGGCCTCCTGGTGGTATGGGGATGGGCCCTCCACCAGGGGCCTACCCTGGCATGCCACCACCGGGCATGTTCCAGCCGCCTCCAGGTGCGATTACCAGTGTGAATAGTAACACCAACCGTTGAGGACTGGAACCCTCCCCAGCACTAGCCAGCGAGCGCAGTTGGCTCATTGGGGAGGAATACACATGACGTTGACGGTGCAGGGCGGGGAACTGCATGCACGTCATCTCACAGTTAGACTCAAACAACGCTGCTTGTTGTGATCATACTGCAATACAAAGCACGTTGTAGCTGAAGGCAGGCATTGTTGTGTGCGCTGCTGAGTCCGCAGCCAGCATGGGTGGTTTTGCAACATGGGGCCATGGCATCTGCATGCATGCCGCTGTCTTGCCGACTAGCTGAACTTATCATCCAAAACCTACGGTTTTGTAGTATACACACACTGAAGCACCTTTCTGCCGCCGCCTGTGTTACGTGTCCGTCACGTGTCTGGCTTCCAGGCATGATGCCTCCTGGAGGGATGGTTCCACCCGGCATGCCGCCCTTTGGCCCACCACCAGGCATGCCGCCGTTTGGTGCGCCGCCAGGCATGTTGCCTCCGCACATGGCGCCGCCGCACATGCAGGTACAGTGCACACCCGTACTGTTAGCTCGTCTTTGCAGCAGCAGCAGGTTGCAGTGGGGATCGAGCCGTCTTTGCGGTAGTGGTGGGATGCAGTGGCACTTTTCCTCTTCTTTTGAGCCTGAAATTGTCCTCATCCGTGGGCGCCTGTACCAGTCTGTTGCTCGAACGTTGTCGCCCTGCAAGCCAATAGCGCACCCAGCATGTGCGCATGCACAATGTCTTTGCACCTTCCAAGCTGATGTACATGGCTGAGGGTTGGTGTCTCTGTGTCTCTCCTGCCTCACTGCCGTACCCTGCATGGTCTACTGCTCTGCCAGCCGCCACCAATGCAGCAGCATGCAGCAATGCAGCAACAGCAGCAGCCGCCGCAGCAGCAGCAGCCCAAGTCCGATTGGACTGAGCACACAACGCCTGATGGCAAGCGGAAGTATTACTTCAACAGTAAAACGCAGCAGTCAACGTGGGTCAAACCTGAGGAGCTCATGACGCCTGAGGTAGGCAGTGATGCTACTGTGAGACTGACGGTGGTGCCATGTCAGCTGTAGTAGCTGCTCCATAAGCTGTGTAAGGCACAGCCTGGCCTGCCAACAGCAGCAGTAACAGGTGGAGGGTTGTGCTGGCTCTTATGATATATGGCAATTATGCTGGGGTGTGTATGTTTGGGACCAAGCACAGACATGCAACAATATAAGGACCGCTGAGAAGTGAGCAGGGGCGATCTGCACCATTGCTGCATGTATGACGCTGCCTCAAGCATGCTGCATGCTGTGTGTCGCCCTGCAGGAAAAGGCCAAAGCAGCGGCGGACAAGGCTGCAGCAGCAGCAACTGCCAGCGCACCCGCAGCAGCAGCGAAGCCAGATGCAGCAGCATCTGCAGCAGCAGCAGCACCAGCAGCAGCCGGGGCAGCAGCAGCAGCTGCTGGAGCAGGCGGTCACAGCGCTGCTGATGTAGCTAAGGCTTGGAAGCAGTACACCGCTCCTGATGGCCGGCCTTATTACCATAACAAGCTCACAAAGCAGAGCAAGTGGGTTATGCCAGAGGAGATGAAGCAGGCACAAGCAGCAGGAGGCAGTGAACCAGCAGCAGCAGCAGCAGCAGCCGGCGGCAGCAGCAGTGCGAAGCCGCCGCCTACGCAGGTGGTGCCGTTGTCGGCCAACGGTGTTGAGAGCAGCAAGGTGAGGGCTGATACTGGGGTGGGGTGGTTTGGAGACAGGCTGGGTGGCTGGCTGGTTAGCTAGCTGGCTGGGCTGGTGGGCTTGCTGGCTTGCTAGACAGCAGCAGTGAATGCAAGAGGTGTTTGAGGGGGTGGATGTGGCACTTGAATTGCTGGGCATCAGCACCTTCATGCTTGGCAGCGTAGTTGGCCGTCAGTGTCTGTTGCACATCATGCTTTGTGCTGATGTGGCTTAACCTCTGCCCTTGCGGTTTAAAGCCAGCACAGGATAGTATATGTTCCAGGAACCTCTTGAGTAAGTTTGCATTTATTATGGACCTGCTGCCTGTTGGCTAGCTGAATGTTCGCTGGGTGCATTGTTTGTCTGGTGCAGGCGGCGGCTAAGGAGCCTCCAGCTGCCCCTCGTGAGCCGTCCAAGCCTGTGGTGTATCCCAACAAGGAAGCCGCTAAGGAGGCCTTCAAGCAGCTGCTGCAGGTGAGTGCCCTACAGGGGCTAGTAACATGTGTACTGTTGCATGGCTTGTACTGTACTGTGCTGCTGACGAGTGAGGGGACGAGTGCGTGAGTGAGTTGTGGGTGGGTGCATGAATGTGTAAGCAATCGGCTGAGCAGTGACGCCTGAGTGCTGAGGTCAGTTGCGTGCGCCCTGTCGGTGCTTTCCGCTGACTCTATGATTGATAGCTATGCCTAACAGAGAGCTGATTAGTAGATGAGGCTGAGAGGCATGGTGTATGCCTGCTGCAGGACTTTGACGTTCCGCCAGAGGCCAGCTGGGACAACACGATGCGGCTGGTCATCCATGACGCGCGATACGGGGCACTCAAGGCCATGGGGGAGAAGAAGGCAGCCTTCAACGAGTACTGCACGGTAGGCTCATGGCTGTGGAGGGTTGGTGGATGCAAAGGCCACCACGGCTGCTGAGTACAAGCTGCAAAGGAAAGGATACGTGCCTTCAGGTTATGTGGTATTGTGTGTCCCTTCATTTGGATTGCATCTGGCTTCATGGCAGGATTGGCAAAGCGGGATGCAAGTGTCAAAGTCAGGCCCATTTGCAACTGTTGTTTGTCAACACAGATATCGTGATCCTCAAGTGTGTGTGCCTGCTGTCTTGTTGTGCAGGCGCGGCGTGCTGCTGAGCGTGAGGAGGCCCGCAAGCGCCAGATAGCTGCCAAGGAGGGATTCATGACGCTGCTGGAGGAGTGCGCTGGTGAGCGAGGGTTTAGGGTTAAGGGGTTTTAGGGTTAGGGGGGGTGGCGGGGTCGAGGTTGAGGTTGCATACCTCATCAACCTTGCTTGGGTTGCCTGGCACTCATGCGTCACCTCTGTGTCTCTCTCTCGGTGCCTGCGGCGACTTTGAAAAGCTTCACGTGGCCACAGCCGATTGATGGGGTGGCTGACCCGTTGCCCTTGTGTGTGTCTGCTGTGCAGAGCTGAAGCCTGGGGACAGCTATGACCGCGCGATACGCCTGCTCAACCACGACAACCGCTGGAAGGTGAGACCTGGCTGTCGGGCAGCTGTGCTTACAGCACGAGCTGATATCACCAGCAGTGTTCATCAGGTCATCCGTGGCTCAAGCAGGACGCATTGCTGGGCACACCATCCCATGTTGTTGCCGGTGTTGCCATCCTCTTGTTTGACATGGCTTGGGCAGCCAGCAGCTGCCTGGCGTGACCCCATACGGCATACGCTAGGAAGCTGCATCATTGCTGGATGTACACAGTTCTCTCTTCTGCTTTCCGTACTTTTCTGCGTTCCAGACAAACTGCCTCACATGTCCTGCGTATCCCCCCCCCCCTTGCGCCACTCCTCCCTCAGGATGTGGACAGCGATGCGTTGCGGCGTGAGCTGTTTAAGGATCACATAGATGCGCTGAAGCGGCGTCGTGCTGAGGAGGAGAAGAAGGCAAACACCCCCCCCCCTCTCCCCTGTTTTGCCGCCCTCTCACCCCCTGTTTGTTTGTTGCCAACGCACAGTGCACACTGACAAACTGCCTCCCACGCCTTTCGTATGCCTCCCCTTTGGAGCCTCCTCACCCTCAGGATGTGGACAGCGGTGCGTTGCGGCGTGAGCTGTGCACAGACCACATGGACGCGCTGAAGAGGCGGCGTGCTGAGGAGGAGAAGCTCAATCACTGTAACTGTGACTGTAAATGTGACTGTAACTGTAGTTCGTACTGACAAACTGCCTTACATGTCTTGCTGTGCCTCCCCCTGCGTCACTCCCTCAGGATGTTGACAGCGATGCGTTGCGGCGGGAGTTGTTCAAGGACCACATGGACGCGCTGAAGCGGCGGCGCGCTGAGGAGGAGAAGAAGGCGAAGGAGGCTGCTGTGGACGCCTACAGGGCCCTGCTGGAGCGCAGCAACCTCAAGGCCAGCAGCACGTGGCGCAAGATGCAGGGCAAGCTAGCAGACACAGAGGAGTATGAGGTGAGCAAAAGGGCAGAGGGGGTGGGAGTGTTTTGAGGTTTGTTGGGTGAGGCAGCAACAAGCAGCAATCTGCAGTCAAGCAGCACGTGGCGGAAGATGCAGGGCAAGCTGGCCGACACAGAGGAGTATGAGGTGAGGCGAAACACCGTGATCCCTGCATATGCGGGTGGGCGATGTTTTGAGATGCGTAGGTGTGGGGACGTGTGAGGCAGCACAGGCAGCCGCTTCATGGCGAGCAGGGCTTGGTGGGAGGTGCAGGGCAAGCTGGCCGACACAGAGGAGTATAAGGTGAAAAGGGTGGGGGAGATGGGCGTGGTGATGGTGGTGGTGGTGGTGGTGGTGGTTATATTGCCTAGGTGCAGGGATGCGTTAGGCATCAAGGTCAAAGCTAGCAGACGTGGCGGAAGATGCAGGCCAAGCTGGCCGAGATGCAGACCAAGCTGGCCCTTCACAGAGGCCGGGTGGTCGTGACCTGCATTTGCTTCTTCGAATGATTTTGCACGATCTGGGAAACATCTCAGTGCAAGTTGAGTTTGATCATGGTGTTGAGTTCGCACTCAGTACATGATTCAACTCTTCGTGCATTCTGCTGTCTTCCTGGTTATTGTCAACTCTCTCATGCTGTGTCATGTGCGGAAACGCTGTGCTTCCTTCACACCTGAACGAATGACCTCTTTGGAAACCAAAGCATCCCAAAACAAGCACCCAATGACCTCAACCGCAGACAGCCACGGCGGGCGGCAATCGGCACCGCCAAGTGTAGCACGGTTGTCGCTGCACTGACTGCCTCTTTTTGGTCTTACCAGGGGTGTCGTTGGCTGATGGTGTTGGGTGTTTGATGACATTTACGACTGCAACACCCCTGCACAGAGACCTCGTTCAGTGGTCTTGCGTCAACAGGCCTATAGTAGCACAGCTCATATCTGCATCTGGGACAGCTGCGCATATGCTGCTGCTGTGGGACGATGGAAGGGAGGCGGCCTCCGCAAGTATGGGCATGCAGGCACGCTCCAACGCGACCGCAGTGGTTTTCAGAAGCGACGCGACTCCGCCCCAGAATGCAAGACAATATATCCAATGCACCCGCTTCCAAACCGCCGTGCCGTAGGCACTTGACTGTGTGAACCCTCTGGTGGAGTAGAACCAGCACCAGGCTGGGTGCTGATGTCAACACATCGGGATGAATTGTCTACTCATCGCTGCTCATGTTGCTTTTGCTGTGCAGGCGCTGGACCGTGTGACGCGGCTGGAGGTGTTTCAGGAGTTTGTTCGTGGCCTTGAGGACCAGGAGCGGCAGGAGCGGGAGAAGGAGAAGGAGGCCAAGCGGCGGCAGGAGCGGCGCAACAGGGACAGCTTCAGGCAGCTGCTGCAGCAACACAGGTGCGCTGAGGGGACAGGTGGTTGGCAGTCCAATGCAGGAAGCAAGGGTTGGTGCGCTGGGGGCCTGGGTTGAGGTGAGGGGCCAGGGTCAAGAGAACACGGGGCGTGATGGGGTGGCAGCAGCTTCAGGCAGCTGCTGCAGCAACACAGGTGCGCTGAGGGGACACATCTAGTCACATCTTATTCCTGGTGTATGGCAGTGAAATGCAGGACGCAGTGGGTTGGGGGGCTGGTTTGCCGTGGGGGCTATGCCAGAGAGACCACGGGGCTTGGTGCGGTGGGACAGCTTCGGGCAGCTGCTGCAGCAGCACTGGTGCGCTGAGGTGACACATGCAGTCACAGCTGAGCTCGGGTGTCTTGCAGTGAAATGCAGGGGGGTTGTGTGGTGTAGACGTTGGTGCGCTCACCATCCTCAAGTGATGAGAGTCACACCATGCCGTGTGTGAGCTTTATCTCACCCTAGCTGTTGATATTTGACGCTGCTGTGGCCATAGCTGATGCTGTGGCTGTTCTGTTGCTGGGGACGAGGGCAGCATCAATGTCCGCAGCTGCCATGCTGTGCAAGTTGCTCGCTCTAATTCTAATGACTGACACAGCTGTGGCTTTCGCTGTCATGCTGCTTTCGTGTTGCTGTCCTGTCGCTGTTCTGTTGCCCATGGATAAGGGCCGCACCAGTGGCCGCGGCGGCTGGAAGGATCCTAGCCCTTACTTTGTTGACTGACACAGCTGTGGCTATCGTCGTCCTGTCGCTGTCCTGTTGATGTTTTGGTGTGCAGGGACGAGGGGCGCATCAACGTCCGCAGCCGCTGGAAGGAGTATGGCCCCAGTGTTGAGGAGGAGCCTGTGTATATGGCTGTCAAGAAGAACACCAGCGGCAGCAGACCCAAGGAGCTCTTTGAGGACCTTGTAGTGGTGAGTGACTAACTAGTAGTGTGGGTTGCATGCAACAGGGCAGCAAAGCGCACTTTTTCTGTCAGTTTTGCATTGGCCAGGCATAGCCGAGGCCGTCAGTTGGAGGAGTCAGCCGTCTTGCTAGTGGACCTAGACAGTTCCATGTAGGCGGCAGGTTGACTGCAGCTGCAGCAGCAGTTGTGTATCTGTTCGGGTGTGTCAGGTGCGTCAATTTGTGCGTCCTGGCAGTGGGGGCATATGTGAGTGCGATCAGCTGACTGCATTGGGTAGGTAGCTCTGCACAAGCGAATTGCAGATGTGTGGCGGACGTATATTCCGTCTAATGCATACAGGATAAAAAGTCCATTCAGCAGTGAGCTTTGGTGAGTACTGAACTGATTGAGGTGAAGTAACGAATGTGTGTGTTGCGTATCCCCCCCCCCCCACACACACACACCCACAGGAGCTTGAGGAGGAGTATGACAAGGCTCGCCCCATTCTCAAGGACGCCCTGCGTGCAGCAAACTGGGTGGCCACACCCGACAGCACCTACACAGACTACCTGGAAGCACTGCTGGCAGGAGGTGAGGCACCATGTTTGCCACTGTCATTTCTGATAATGAACAGAGCGTGACAAGACGGACGGTGCTTCATCAACACGTCAGCAGCCGGGTTTTTTTCAACACGACCCTTACCAGGCCAAGCTGGCTCGGCACGCACACTTGCGCCCCTCCCTGGCGAACTTCAGGTTCCCTGTACGCCTGCAGAGGAGTCTCTCCCCTCCCCTGCAGATACCACAGGCAGCGCTGTCCAAACTTGTGATTGCTGTCGATTTGCACTCAAGCTCAACCCTCCCCAGGCCTAGCTTTCTCAACAGGCACACTCGCGCCTCTGCCTGACAAACTCCCGTGTCCCTGCATGCCTGCAGAGGAGCTGCCCCCCGCCGCCGCAGACAAGGCCCCTACCGAGGGTGCAGAGGGCGCTGACGCTGATGGTGCGGACAAGGATGGCGATGCGGCCATGGCAGACGCAGACAAGGGGGAGAAGGAGGAGAAGGAGGGCAAGGGGAAGGATAAGGTTGGTGGGCGTGACAGCAGCTTGGCGGCCAAGGTGGCAGGCATCAGGGACAGCCACAAGAGGGTCTACTTCGAGGAGCAGGTGAGAGAGAGGGGATGCTGGGGGGGGGGGGTTGAGGTGAGGTGAAGGGCACGGCTTGGTTGCAGATGGATTGTCGAGGGGGTCTGATATGGCCATGGCAGAGCGCAGAAGGAGATAAGGGGCACAATGGCAGCCACAAGAGGGTCTACTTTGAGGAGCAGGCGAGAGAGGGGGGTTGCTTGGGTGGGGGGCCCGGGGGGGGGGGGGGGGCAGGGCTTCGTTGCGGATGGCATTTGGTGCAGGTTGTGATATGGCCATGGCAGATGCACAGAAACCGAGGTAGATGAGGAACGCGATGGCAGCCACAAGGGGGCGCTTTGAAGAGCAGGTGAGCACTGCTGCAGCTAGGGCATTGGGATGTGTGTGTAGGGGGGGGGGGGGGGGGCTGGATAGTTGGGGAGGGCTGTTCTGGACAACCTCTGGAACGCCAGACGCTGCTGTTGATCGCTTACCCACCCCGGTGTGGTGTGATAGGTGTGATCTGGTCAGGTGCAAACTGGCCGTGAAACTCCCAACTGGACCAACGGTACAGCAGCAGCCGGCCGAACTTGTACCTCCCAACCCCACCTGCTGTGGTCCAGCTGAACCGTGGCAGCTACATCCACTCACAGTGTGGTTCACGGTACAGCCATCAAGTGAACTTTGCTGACGTGCGCTTGTACACCACTACATCATTCCAGGTTGGTCGTGCCAAGGAGAAGATAGCAGAGGCTGAGAAGAAGAAGAAGCGGGCCCTGGACAAGTTTGTTGCGTTCGTGCGCACTGCGGAGGGCCTGTACGCCAGCACAACCTGGGACGAGTTTGAGGAGGCTTTCAAGGAGGAGGAGGAGTTTGTGGCGGTGAGTAACTGGAAAAAAACTCTTTAGGCATTTGGTACTGTTGTTTTGCGCTGGTCAGCAGGCTCTTTTGCAGATATGCGAGCCACCTCGTTTTGAACAATGTTGTCTGCCCTCCAGTGTTGCAAGTGTCGGATGGCGCAACACCTTCCCCACCGTACAGTCATGTCGCCAGTGTGGTTGATTGTGCACCAGCAATCGGCATTGCCAGAGGGGGTTGGGTGGGTGCCGCCGAACTGTCTAACCAACACTGGTGACTCCATCTGGGCCAACGACAGAACCGGCCCGAAGCTTGCGTAATCTTGCTGGCTGTGCTTTCTTTCGTCGCAGGTTGGTCCCGAAGTGGCCCGTCAGGTGTTTGAGGAGCATGTTGAGAAGCTGAAGAGCCGTGAGAAGGACCGCAAGCACAAGGACAATGACGACGAGGGCAGCGGCAAGAAGAAGAAGCGGTCGAGCAGGTGGGGCTTGGGCTGTATACATTGGTTTCAAGCTGTTGGAAGGGTATGGAGGACGTGTGCGTTTCCAGGGAGGGGGCAGCTTGGGATGCGCGCCAGCTTACTTGGTGCTTTTGTGTGTCTATCGATCTGTTCTGCCATCCTCAGCCTGTCATTTCCAGTCTGTGTGGTTTTAGGGTCGTGCAGACAGTTGCTGAAGTCCGATGTGTGGTTCTGATTTGCTGGTCTGTGTGCAGGCATGACGACGACGACCACAAGAAAAGCAAGCGTCACAAGCGTGACCGCAGCCGTGAGCGCAGCAAAGACAAGGACCGCAGCAGAGGCCGCAGCAGAGACAAGGAGCGCAGCAGGGAGCGCAGCAAGGACCGCAGCAAAGACAGGAAGCGGGGCAGGTGGGTGACACTGCGCTGAGACAGCCTTTCTGTCTTCTGGCATCTGCTACAATTGTGTACGGCTGCATGCGGTATGGCAGGTTGGGTGCTGCTGTGGTTTGTTCCTGTGGGGGGTGCTTCTGTTGTGGGGCAGCAATAGGTCGTGGGTTTGGCTGGTGCAGAAGCGTGATGCAGGATACAGCTGTGCATACTATATTCCCAGGCTTGTGATTGTAGCCTCCTGACCATAATCCAATGCTGTTGCCGCTATGTGATCTGCAGGACCCCCGACTCTGGTTCAGAGGAGGGCGAGGTGTGAACCAGCCTTGCCCCCTGCTCTGTTCGACCCCGTCGGAGCCTTTGTACCTCCTGAACTGGGTGCCAAGCGTCCTGCAGCTGCTGCTGGCCTTCACGGAGGACCTCTGCCAGGAGCGCTGCTGTCTCGGATGAGGTCACACTCCTGGATCAGCAGGTCACACTTCTGGAGCCTCTCCTGTCTGCAGCACAGACCCCTCCCCATGGGGGTCTTTGGTGAGTTGTGCTGCACACTTCCCCCCGGTCCCTGTGAAGTGTGCTGCTGCGGCACCCGCCCCCCTGCAGAGAAGCGTGTGTGTCTCTGCAGCGCCTGTCCCCCTGCAGAGATCGTGCTGCTTGGTGTGTGGCGTGTGCGTGTGCTGTCCTACATGTCAATATGAGTTGATGTTGTGCATGGAGTGAAGTGTGTAGGCAGCGAGAGGGATGTGTGAGGTTGTGTGAGTGTGTGTGAGTGGATGCTGTAAGCGATGTCTGCTGCTGGTGTCATGGCCGCCAGCCAGCTGGCTGCATGTCATTACCAATATTGGTGTGATGGCCGCAGCCAGCATAGCATGTGCGAGTGTTTTCCTCAGTAAAAACACGAAGATGCATGTGTCTGGACTGTGCATACACAGTCTGCAGTGCAGGAGTCAGTATATCGATATACACCCTGCAGCAGTCATCATACATGAATATTATTCATTAGACTGCCTTGATTGAGACTTGATGAGATCCGCGGCACTGCAGCATGATAGCTGACAATATGTGTGTCTGAAAATGACTGACCCTTCATGCTGATCATCACCTCAAAGCGTTCCAGCACCCTTCCCCTGCCACACACCAGCACCCTTCCCCTGCCACTGACCATCATCGTAACCTCCAGGCTCTTGACATCCTGTCACACAATTCCTGTGACATAACCGTTTATAGCTTGAATAATGGGTGCTGCCCTTTGGCTCGGAGCTCCCCCGCAAGTGCCAACTCATGAGTGTGTGGCTGAGGCATTGCACTGCAACTGCACTGCCACTGCCACAAGGCCTGATGACGTGCCTGCACAGCAGGTGGCCGCTGAACACCCTTATATTCACTTTGCATTATTCTACATTATTCTACTGCTTTTGCGGGTGCAGCAGGAAGAAACTACCTTTGCAAATGCAAACAAATCGATCACCATAACAGCCCAACTGTACAGTACGGCCTGCCACTTAGCAGCTAGCCGCACAGAGGCGAGAAATCACTTATTGAACACTTTCAGCTTCGTGAGCGTGCCGAAACCCTCACCGCTGTTGAAGCGAAGCTTTCCCTAGGGCCTACGCCGTCAGTAGGCAGTTCCTGCAGCAAAACTGTTACACACCATTGGGACTAATGGGGAGCTTTGATAGCGAGTACATGGCTGATCATCAAGGTGCGTGGCTTGTGATGAAGCGGTTACGAACCTGGCTGACACCTGGCTGTGACGTGCAGCAGACACACCTGATCGCAGTGATGCCACCAAAGTTTACTTGGATGCGGCGAGAAACAAGTGTAATCTGTGTCCTTGCTCATGCATGCAGGTTTCGTCTCCAGCCCTTTCAGCGGGAAATGCGACTTCATGCCAGACCCTTACGCCAGGTGAGGCTGGTTGGATGCGTTGATGATGGTATATACCCTCACATGTCATATATGATGGTGCTGGTGCTTGTGTGCGTGTTGCTATTCAGCCTCGTATGTGCTGACCGTGCTTAATGCTGACTGGCTGCTGCTGTCACTGCCACTGCTTGTGCCTTGGCTTGTGTTGCTTGTAGCTCACTGCCCCTCGACAGTTTCTGGGCAGACGAAGCCTTTGATGCCGCTTTTGAGTCCCAAGTCGTGCCAAATGCTATTGAATTGGACCTGGAGGGTGTGGCAGCCAGCCTGGAGCAGCACTTCCATCCTGTTCAGCAGGAGTACAGCACCCCCACTCCCTCACCACAGCACGAGCAGCAACAGCAGCAGCAGCTGATGCCCTTCAAACCGCAGCAGCAGCTCAGCCCGCAGCAGCAGGTGCCTGATATGCTGTGGCTTCCATCGCCCCAGGAGCCTGCCCTCGCCGCTCTAGCAGCCACTTTCAAGTGGCCCTGCCCCCAGGAGCTCAAGGCACCCCTCAGAACCCCCAGCTTTACCATAGCACCTGGCATGGTGCCTCAGGCGGCTCCTGCTGTTGCCTCACCAGCCCCTGGCACCCCAGCAGGAGTGCCCAGCCACACCAGCTGTGACAGCTCCCAGCCGGGTGCTGCAGCACCTGCAGGCAAGGCTCCATGGCCCACAGCAGCTTGTGCTGAGATGGGTATATACTCTGCTGGCAGCAGTGCTGCTGATGCAGCATCAGCAGCAGTTCCTGCTGCGCCTGCTGAGGCGCGTCCCATGCGCACGACAAGGTGGCGCGGCATGTCTGCAGGCGCTAGCAGCAGCAGTCAAGGCCTGCAGCAGCAGCAGCAGCTGGGTCCTGCAGTGCGCAGCCGTGCTGAGGCTGTGGCGCGCTACAAGGCCAAGCGTGCGCGGCGCAGCTCAGTGAAGCGTGTGCGCTACCAGCGGCGCAAGGACTATGCCGACCAGCGGCCGCGTGTGGGTGGCAGGTTCATCAAGAAGTCTGAGCTGCAGCAGTAGCTTGAGTTGTGTGTCATTCTGGGCAACTGTGCGGGAAGGGGCCTGGTGTCGTCAAGGAATTTTGAGTTGCAGCAGTAGCTTGACAAAGCTGAGGCGCGGGCTGCCATATGATTGACTGTGTGGGAAGGGTGAAGGTACCCGGCGTCATGCAGGGTGTAATGTCGTGCAGCACCAAGGGGCACCAGCATACTTTGGCATTGGTGCCGTGGAGTGGTGTGCTTGTTGGTGCTTGTGGCAGGGTGTGCTCGGCTGTACTTATGTTGTTGCTGTGCCGCGTTGCCGCGTCAAGACCTTTTGGTGCCTCAACGCCTACTGACTAGCATGAGGTTTTGAAAGAGGATAAGGTTATGTTTGAAAAAGGGCTGTCCCCAAGGGGTTGATGGCTTGCCTGAGATGCGGTGGTACACAGGACAGATTGTTGTCGCCTGTTCAGCAGTTGGTGCTGGCCCCAACCCTGGCGGTAAAGTACGTCCTGTGCTGCCTCTGGATGCATCACGCGGTCATACCTGTTTGAGTTTTGTGGCCGCCCAGTACTGCATATGTGTACATGTCTTTGAGGGTATAGGTATGCCCACATATCCATGCTCAAGTTTCGCTTAGTTTGAGTGATTCATGTTTGGGTGGTTGAGTTTGAGAGAAGATGTGGCTTTGCCTGAGGTGAACTTTGAGGTTAGTGATGTTGGGTGGTTGGACGTGAGTCACTGTCATACCCAGGTGTGCTGCAGCGGCATTTTTTGGGTTTGCTGCGGCAACCGAAATGTGGTCCGCCAGCAGCAGCGACAGCCAGAGTCTCCTGTGAAAGCAGGCTGTAGTATAACATAATTTCTGCACCTTGAAAATGGCAATAAGGGTGCAAGCAGCTGCTGTATTGTTCTGGTATGGTCGCAGCGGCTGCTGCTGCTGCTGCTGGGGAGGTTGAGAAGAAAATGTGTTGTGTTTGGGCTGTGCGTGGCGGGCTGTTCAGGGCTAGCTGCCAACTTTTTGATGCTAGCAGCAAAGTGTGCCATGCGCGTGGTAATGTTGTGTGCAGCTGGAGTGGGTGCATGCTGTATGCAATCTGTGTACAGCATTTACCTGGGTTGGTAGGTCGAGATTGATGGGGTTGTGCTGTTGTCCTGTCCAATCTGCTGTGACATTTGCAGCGCCGGCGGTCCAGCAAGTTGGTAAACTGCGAAGGATGAAGTTTTGCTGGCTGCCGTTGCTGCTTTTCTGACTTGCTGCGCAGCTGCATTTTGCAAGGTGTGGTATCATGCACGTTGATCTCAGATGCCAGTGGCACACCCTCCATGTTGGCACGCCTGCAGGTTTGTCTGCGGATGCTGAGGTTTGTGAATTCTGTATACATGTCGCTTGCTGCTTCCCCCTCTCTTGCTGCTTGTTAGCATGTTAATGTGTATGCTTCCTGCAATGTTGCGGGTTCTACCAATGGGAATTGATTAGCAGCTATGGAGTGTTGGCATGTACTATACAAGCTGTGTCGCTGTGACGTGAGGGAGGGTGGAACTGTGTATTGGTGAGGCCGATGCTTGTGAGACAGGGTTGGTGTAGCAGTTTTTTTTGAGTGGTGCACCTTGCTGCCGTGTGGTGCAACGCTGAAAGTTCTTTTACATGATGCAACAGAAAGGTTGCAGCTGGTACATCTACTGTTGTCAAGGCTTGTGACATGCGAGCTGCCGACAACTTGAAGCAGCAGGGTGAATTGCGCCAACTTTTTTTCATGTTACGTAGCATGAGTCACTTGCCATCAGTCATGCTAGTCATGCATCCTGTGCTTGAACTGCGGCTATAGGAAGTTGCCGCTTTGAAGGCATCTGTATGGAGTGTGCAGCTGGCCCCATCGGCAGTTCCCCTCCCCTGAAAGTTGTGGTTGTGAGTCAGTGGTTGATCCCAGCAGTGCTTGGCTGGATAGTTATGGCGCAAAATTTGCTTTGTGTGTGCTGTTGTTGCAACGGTGCTTTTCATGTCTGCATCGATCATCCTGCACTCATGCACAGCGTTGGTTGGGTGCTCTGATGAGTTTCATGTCGTTGGTTATGAGCTTTGTCGGCTTGTTATGGAAGGCTCAGGCAGGTCTTGAGCCTTGTACAAGTAACATCATGATGAAGTTGACCTGAAACTGTTGCAACCACACAGTGATCCCGCAAGTACAACATCTTGAACATTTTGGAGCAATCTACTGGCATCAAGACAAGTGCTGCAGACAACGCCATGAACGGATTATAGTGTGAGGGTCATTGTGTGAGGGTGATTGCAGACCCAAGTCGGCGGGGGGGGGGGGGGGTAGGGCTTGATTGCACACAGGCTGAAATGGGTGCTGGGGGGCGGGCCCAGGGGGAGGGGGGTCGTTCAGGGGCCAGTGATAATGAGCTTGAAAAATGCCTGATGGGTGTGTGTTATGGGTCAAAGAGTACACAACGGGGAGGGAAGAGGGGTGTTATTTTGCTGCAAACATTCTTGCTTGACTCCACTGCAACATGTATCTCGCGGCCTCTTGTGGCAACAGCCGGCCCCAAGTTCCCTTTGTTGGCGCCGTTGACAACACCTTTCCATGTCAGGCGTAGCACCTTGTACTACAAGTAGTTATGTCTGTTGCTGGAGCCTCTCCTTTGTCATGAGGACATGTCCCAATCGCACACCGTCTTCACTGCAATGTCCAGACATCACCGGAGGTATTGACTAGTGATGCTTCCAGACGCTCAGCAGAGCTGCCAGTGTATGGATGCAACCGTGCGGCACTCTTGCAGTGCTTGGTGCTGGGATGCAGGGTGCACATTTCTGTTGTTGTCAGGATTGCCATGTCCAGCATTGACCATACTGGTGTCCCATCGTTGTGAGCATGCATGCAGTAATGCCAATATGTTGAGCCATCTGACCACACAAGTCCGAGTGAGTCACGCGCTGATTCTGACATGGCACAACCAGCCTCTGCAACACCAGAAACGTTGCACAACCGTTCATGTTGTTACACTCCTGAGAGTACTCTCATTAGTGAAGACCAGCCATTTTTTTGGGCAGCCCTTGAACATGCTGATCGCCAAATCAATAGCTGTTGCGTGCACGCAAGTTGACGTGTACACCGCCGAGGACGCTGGACATGTGCCAGTCTGCAGATTTGTGACAAGTGGGATGCACACACATCCTGTCTGACGCAGAATATTGAAATCAAAGGTTGTGTCCTCAGGCCGCAAGATTGGACCTTGCCCAGGGGTGAATATTCTCGGTATAGGTAAGTGCACTGCGGCTCTACAGCAACTCCACTGCAGGCTTGGACAACCGAGACAGTCAATGGCACGCACGTCTGACGTGCACGGCATGCTGCCAAGGTCTGGCACAGTCTGTAGCACACCTCAAAGCAACGTTCTACTGCTGCAAGAGTGCGCAAACTATGTTGTTGTGCGCCGACCTTCTCCTGCCCATGCATACAAGCACAAGAAAAGACTGCCGACTGAAGAATCACCGATGGGGGATAAAAACCCCTTCGCAAGGCTGTGCCCAGCACCAAAGACGGGGGATGCTAACACCCCTGAGCCAGGCTGTGCCCAGCACCAAAGATGGAGGATGGAGGACGCCTTCTATTGTACTGTGAGGTTGCTTTGTTAGACTTTCGTTGCCTGGGGTGGCGGTGGGGGACCCAGTGCTAGTTACATTGTGTTCGAAGAATCTCCTTCGGTGTCTCCACAGGAAATCTTGCTACCTCCCCGGTTCCGGGCACTATCTCAAAGATGGAGGATGCAAACACCCCTGAGCCAGGCTATGCCCAGCACCAAAGATGGGGGATGCAAACACCCCTGAGCCAGGCTATGCCCAGCACCAAAGATGGGGGATGCAAACACCCCTGAGCCAGGCTGTGCCCAGCACCAAAGATGGGGGATGCAAACACCCCTGAGCCAGGCTGTGCCCAGCACCAAAGATGGGGGATGCAAACACCCCTGAGCCAGGCTGTGCCCAGCACCAAAGATGGGGGATGCAAACACCCCTGAGCCAGGCTGTGCCCAGCACCAAAGATGGGGGATGCAAACACCCCTGAGCCAGGCTGTGCCCAGCACCAAAGATGGGGGATGCAAACACCCCTGAGCCAGGCTGTGCCCAGCACCAAAGATGGGGGATGCAAACACCCCTGAGCCAGGCTGTGCCCAGCACCAAAGATGGGGGATGCAAACACCCCTGAGCCAGGCTGTGCCCAGCACCAAAGATGGGGGATGCAAACACCCCTGAGCCAGGCTGTGCCCAGCACCAAAGATGGGGGATGCAAACACCCCTGAGCCAGGCTGTGCCCAGCACCAAAGATGGGGGATGCAAACACCCCTGAGCCAGGCTGTGCCCAGCACCAAAGATGGGGGATGCAAACACCCCTGAGCCAGGCTGTGCCCAGCACCAAAGATGGGGGATGCAAACACCCCTGAGCCAGGCTGTGCCCAGCACCAAAGATGGGGGATGCAAACACCCCTGAGCCAGGCTGTGCCCAGCACCAAAGATGGGGGATGCAAACACCCCTGAGCCAGGCTGTGCCCAGCACCAAAGATGGGGGATGCAAACACCCCTGAGCCAGGCTGTGCCCAGCACCAAAGATGGGGGATGCAAACACCCCTGAGCCAGGCTGTGCCCAGCACCAAAGATGGGGGATGCAAACACCCCTGAGCCAGGCTGTGCCCAGCACCAAAGATGGGGGATGCAAACACCCCTGAGCCAGGCTGTGCCCAGCACCAAAGATGGGGGATGCAAACACCCCTGAGCCAGGCTGTGCCCAGCACCAAAGATGGGGGATGCAAACACCCCTGAGCCAGGCTGTGCCCAGCACCAAAGATGGGGGATGCAAACACCCCTGAGCCAGGCTGTGCCCAGCACCAAAGATGGGGGATGCAAACACCCCTGAGCCAGGCTGTGCCCAGCACCAAAGATGGGGGATGCAAACACCCCTGAGCCAGGCTGTGCCCAGCACCAAAGATGGGGGATGCAAACACCCCTGAGCCAGGCTGTGCCCAGCACCAAAGATGGGGGATGCAAACACCCCTGAGCCAGGCTGTGCCCAGCACCAAAGATGGGGGATGCAAACACCCCTGAGCCAGGCTGTGCCCAGCACCAAAGATGGGGGATGCAAACACCCCTGAGCCAGGCTGTGCCCAGCACCAAAGATGGGGGATGCAAACACCCCTGAGCCAGGCTGTGCCCAGCACCAAAGATGGGGGATGCAAACACCCCTGAGCCAGGCTGTGCCCAGCACCAAAGATGGGGGATGCAAACACCCCTGAGCCAGGCTGTGCCCAGCACCAAAGATGGGGGATGCAAACACCCCTGAGCCAGGCTGTGCCCAGCACCAAAGATGGGGGATGCAAACACCCCTGAGCCAGGCTGTGCCCAGCACCAAAGATGGGGGATGCAAACACCCCTGAGCCAGGCTGTGCCCAGCACCAAAGATGGGGGATGCAAACACCCCTGAGCCAGGCTGTGCCCAGCACCAAAGATGGGGGATGCAAACACCCCTGAGCCAGGCTGTGCCCAGCACCAAAGATGGGGGATGCAAACACCCCTGAGCCAGGCTGTGCCCAGCACCAAAGATGGGGGATGCAAACACCCCTGAGCCAGGCTGTGCCCAGCACCAAAGATGGGGGATGCAAACACCCCTGAGCCAGGCTGTGCCCAGCACCAAAGATGGGGGATGCAAACACCCCTGAGCCAGGCTGTGCCCAGCACCAAAGATGGGGGATGCAAACACCCCTGAGCCAGGCTGTGCCCAGCACCAAAGATGGGGGATGCAAACACCCCTGAGCCAGGCTGTGCCCAGCACCAAAGATGGGGGATGCAAACACCCCTGAGCCAGGCTGTGCCCAGCACCAAAGATGGGGGATGCAAACACCCCTGAGCCAGGCTGTGCCCAGCACCAAAGATGGGGGATGCAAACACCCCTGAGCCAGGCTGTGCCCAGCACCAAAGATGGGGGATGCAAACACCCCTGAGCCAGGCTGTGCCCAGCACCAAAGATGGGGGATGCAAAAACCTCTGAGCCAGGCTGTGCCCAGCACCAAAGATGGGGGATGCAAACACCCCTGAGCCAGGCTGTGCCCAGCACCAAAGATGGGGGATGCAAAAACCCCTGAGCCAGGCTGTGCCCAGCACCAAAGATGGGGGATGCAAACACCCCTGAGCCAGGCTGTGCCCAGCACCAAAGATGGGGGATGCAAACACCCCTGAGCCAGGCTGTGCCCAGCACCAAAGATGGGGGATGCAAACACCCCTGAGCCAGGCTGTGCCCAGCACCAAAGATGGGGGATGCAAACACCCCTGAGCCAGGCTGTGCCCAGCACCAAAGATGGGGGATGCAAACACCCCTGAGCCAGGCTGTGCCCAGCACCAAAGATGGGGGATGCAAACACCCCTGAGCCAGGCTGTGCCCAGCACCAAAGATGGGGGATGCAAACACCCCTGAGCCAGGCTGTGCCCAGCACCAAAGATGGGGGATGCAAACACCCCTGAGCCAGGCTGTGCCCAGCACCAAAGATGGGGGATGCAAACACCCCTGAGCCAGGCTGTGCCCAGCACCAAAGATGGGGGATGCAAACACCCCTGAGCCAGGCTGTGCCCAGCACCAAAGATGGGGGATGCAAACACCCCTGAGCCAGGCTGTGCCCAGCACCAAAGATGGGGGATGCAAACACCCCTGAGCCAGGCTGTGCCCAGCACCAAAGATGGGGGATGCAAACACCCCTGAGCCAGGCTGTGCCCAGCACCAAAGATGGGGGATGCAAACACCCCTGAGCCAGGCTGTGCCCAGCACCAAAGATGGGGGATGCAAAAACCCCTGAGCCAGGCTGTGCCCAGCACCAAAGATGGGGGATGCAAACACCCCTGAGCCAGGCTGTGCCCAGCACCAAAGATGGGGGATGCAAAAACCCCTGAGCCAGGCTGTGCCCAGCACCAAAGATGGGGGATGCAAACACCCCTGAGCCAGGCTGTGCCCAGCACCAAAGATGGGGGATGCAAACACCCCTGAGCCAGGCTGTGCCCAGCACCAAAGATGGGGGATGCAAACACCCCTGAGCCAGGCTGTGCCCAGCACCAAAGATGGGGGATGCAAACACCCCTGAGCCAGGCTGTGCCCAGCACCAAAGATGGGGGATGCAAACACCCCTGAGCCAGGCTGTGCCCAGCACCAAAGATGGGGGATGCAAACACCCCTGAGCCAGGCTGTGCCCAGCACCAAAGATGGGGGATGCAAACACCCCTGAGCCAGGCTGTGCCCAGCACCAAAGATGGGGGATGCAAACACCCCTGAGCCAGGCTGTGCCCAGCACCAAAGATGGGGGATGCAAACACCCCTGAGCCAGGCTGTGCCCAGCACCAAAGATGGGGGATGCAAACACCCCTGAGCCAGGCTGTGCCCAGCACCAAAGATGGGGGATGCAAACACCCCTGAGCCAGGCTGTGCCCAGCACCAAAGATGGGGGATGCAAACACCCCTGAGCCAGGCTGTGCCCAGCACCAAAGATGGGGGATGCAAACACCCCTGAGCCAGGCTGTGCCCAGCACCAAAGATGGGGGATGCAAACACCCCTGAGCCAGGCTGTGCCCAGCACCAAAGATGGGGGATGCAAACACCCCTGAGCCAGGCTGTGCCCAGCACCAAAGATGGGGGATGCAAACACCCCTGAGCCAGGCTGTGCCCAGCACCAAAGATGGGGGATGCAAACACCCCTGAGCCAGGCTGTGCCCAGCACCAAAGATGGGGGATGCAAACACCCCTGAGCCAGGCTGTGCCCAGCACCAAAGATGGGGGATGCAAACACCCCTGAGCCAGGCTGTGCCCAGCACCAAAGATGGGGGATGCAAACACCCCTGAGCCAGGCTGTGCCCAGCACCAAAGATGGGGGATGCAAACACCCCTGAGCCAGGCTGTGCCCAGCACCAAAGATGGGGGATGCAAACACCCCTGAGCCAGGCTGTGCCCAGCACCAAAGATGGGGGATGCAAACACCCCTGAGCCAGGCTGTGCCCAGCACCAAAGATGGGGGATGCAAACACCCCTGAGCCAGGCTGTGCCCAGCACCAAAGATGGGGGATGCAAACACCCCTGAGCCAGGCTGTGCCCAGCACCAAAGATGGGGGATGCAAACACCCCTGAGCCAGGCTGTGCCCAGCACCAAAGATGGGGGATGCAAACACCCCTGAGCCAGGCTGTGCCCAGCACCAAAGATGGGGGATGCAAACACCCCTGAGCCAGGCTGTGCCCAGCACCAAAGATGGGGGATGCAAACACCCCTGAGCCAGGCTGTGCCCAGCACCAAAGATGGGGGATGCAAACACCCCTGAGCCAGGCTGTGCCCAGCACCAAAGATGGGGGATGCAAACACCCCTGAGCCAGGCTGTGCCCAGCACCAAAGATGGGGGATGCAAACACCCCTGAGCCAGGCTGTGCCCAGCACCAAAGATGGGGGATGCGAACACCCCTGAGCCAGGCTGTGCCCAGCACCAAAGATGGGGGATGCAAACACCCCTGAGCCAGGCTGTGCCCAGCACCAAAGATGGGGGATGCAAACACCCCTGAGCCAGGCTGTGCCCAGCACCAAAGATGGGGGATGCAAACACCCCTGAGCCAGGCTGTGCCCAGCACCAAAGATGGGGGATGCAAACACCCCTGAGCCAGGCTGTGCCCAGCACCAAAGATGGGGGATGCAAACACCCCTGAGCCAGGCTGTGCCCAGCACCAAAGATGGGGGATGCAAACACCCCTGAGCCAGGCTGTGCCCAGCACCAAAGATGGGGGATGCAAACACCCCTGAGCCAGGCTGTGCCCAGCACCAAAGATGGGGGATGCAAACACCCCTGAGCCAGGCTGTGCCCAGCACCAAAGATGGGGGATGCAAACACCCCTGAGCCAGGCTGTGCCCAGCACCAAAGATGGGGGATGCAAACACCCCTGAGCCAGGCTGTGCCCAGCACCAAAGATGGGGGATGCAAACACCCCTGAGCCAGGCTGTGCCCAGCACCAAAGATGGGGGATGCAAACACCCCTGAGCCAGGCTGTGCCCAGCACCAAAGATGGGGGATGCAAACACCCCTGAGCCAGGCTGTGCCCAGCACCAAAGATTGGGGATGCAAACACCCCTGAGCCAGGCTGTGCCCAGCACCAAAGATGGGGGATGCAAACACCCCTGAGCCAGGCTGTGCCCAGCACCAAAGATTGGGGATGCAAACACCCCTGAGCCAGGCTGTGCCCAGCACCAAAGATGGTAGATGCGAACACCCCTGAGCCAGGCTGTGCCCAGCACCAAAGATGGGGGATGCAAACACCCCTGAGCCAGGCTATGCCCAGCACCAAAGATGGGGGATGCAAACACCCCTGAGCCAGGCTGTGCCCAGCACCAAAGATGGGGGATGCAAACACCCCTGAGCCAGGCGGTGCCCAGCACCAAATAAGGGGAATACAAACACCCCTGAGCCAGGCTGTGCCCAGCACCATAGATGCGCCGCCAGGTAAATGAATCCAACTGGACCACCGCGTACGTCAGCATCAGTGAAAACAGGGCTCCTGCCGCTGTACGCCCGAGTACTAACCCAAGCTGTATAAGTCGTCACGGTAGTAGTCGCTGTCAAGGTCAGAATCGTAGTAACAATCGGATTCATCCTCGTAGATAACAGGCACGCCGAAGTGGATGCCTCCATATGCAGGCTGCTGGTCGATCAGCTCCATAGTTGTGCTGGAGGTCTGGCTGTAGTGCACTGTAGTGTCGCGTGGCATCTGCCAGTGAGCCTGGCAGTACCGGTTGCAGCGGTGGCGCGCAAAGAACGTGCTGATTCCCGCAGCGCCCAAGTCTGTGACGCCATAGTCCCGTGGACGTGACATGATGACTGGATCTGCAGCAGCAAGGCAACATGAGCCACAGGAGTGTGTGAGCAAGCCGCAAAACTGATGTGCTGCCTGTAGTCTACCATGCAGTCTACCAATCCAAAAGAGTACAATTCTTGATTGCTCTTGACGCACTGTTACATGACCATAGGTGGGCCAGCACCCTCTTGTGCCCTGCATATCGCCGCAGCATAGCTCAGCACACCAGCTACCTCAACTCTTCATGCAATGCCGATATCTGAGGCTAATCAGATGTGCCGCAGCAGTTACGCACGCTATGTCACTGACTTAGGTAAGTCCCAGGTTGTGAAACAGGCCGCACATGCCATCCTACCTGTCAGCACAGCTCCCTTGCGGGGCATGATGCCCCCTTGCAGGTCGCACAGCACAAGCTGCCCGCCCGACTTGTGGTAGGAGAAGTGACTGAGTGCTTGCATCACCTGAGCATCCAAAACAAACACAGACGGAACCTGTGAGTTGTGCAACCCACGTGTTGAGCAGAATTTGCTTGAGGCTCCCGCTGCTGCTGCACTCAAGATAACACGAATGCAGCGCCAAATGTTACTGGTAGCCTAAGAGTGAGTCCACCAAAGTGACTGGCCGGCAGCCAGCCTACAGCCTCACCTCACACCAGCCGTCGTCAGTGCAAGCCCAGCCCGAATTGCTGTTGAACTTTACATAGTTTTTGATGAAAGGCTCCACCAACATCTTGAGGCCAGCATACCTGCATGGGAAGAAGGCGGGTATGATCATAAGAAGCAGACACAGCCCTGTCGCAAGCCTATCACCCACATGACTGTTGATGTAATTGATGAGCGCACATGACTTTGGAAGGCCTTGCACTGTGCAAGGCCTCATGTTGTGTGGCTGCTGCAGTAATGTTGCTGCCGGGACGCATTCCAATCTGGATAGTCGCAGCAAGGGACGGCTGACTGCAGTTTCCTGCAGAATTTTCAGAAGCCCTCGCAGCTTGGGAGGCAACCAGCTCTATGCAGTGAAGGTGATGACAAGCACAGCTGGGGTTTGCTTGCAGTGACACCTGACACCCCTGCTTTTGAACGATGTTTGACACCCCCGGATGTCACACGCAGGCTGTTGATTCAGCAGGTGCTGTGCACTCACGTTGAACCTGGTTGAAATACCCAAACTGCGGGATGGTTCAGTTGGATCGTGTTCCCAATCAGCTGAAGGGCGTTGAAGGCATCGATCAGCTCCTGGGCCTTGGCAACTGCTTGCAGATCCTTGCTGAAAAAGGTATCCTCAAACGCCAGGCCTGCTTTGAACCACTTGCCCACACATGGCTGGTTGCACCTGCAGCAGCAGCAGCAGGCATGCAGGATAAGGGTGCGTCAACCTGCTGCAACAGGGTCCCCAGAACGCGCAGAACGCCGGAGCAGGAGGGTGTGTGCAGGGTTGTGGGCGAGGTTTGGTGCAACAAGCATCTGCACACTTGCATACAACAATCCCGTGGCAATCATCCTCTTGTGATTGTCAAGCACTGACTGAGAACTGGAACCCCCTGGCCATGGTGCCATCGTGGTCCTGCAGACCTGCAGATCTGCGCTGCCCACCCCCTAAAGATCCACATCAAGCGTGCATGGCTCGTGGCCAGTCAATGAATAGGCAAAGGCAATGATGTCTTGTCTGTATACAAGGGAGCAGCATGCCCAAGCGAACCTGTTGCCAAGCTTGTCAAGCGAGGGGGGGGGGGCCCACCTGGGCCCGTTGGTGTAGCGTCCCTCGGCGACGTATCTGAAGGTTCCTTCAGCAAAAGGGTGTTCTATCTGGTAGGTGTCAAACGTTGCCGCGCTGGACTGGTTCTGCCTTGCAGAGCTCATGATCGCTCTGCTCAATTGCGTTCCTTGCAGAGTACGCCCCCCGCAAGGTCAAGCGATCACACCAAGAACAAGATGCAAATGTTGGCGGACGGTGATGCTGCAGAGAATCTTGCAGCGACAGCGGGGTTTCGTTTTGTTTGGTGACAGCTGGTTGTCCAGTTTCATTCAATATAAGTTTTCACTGCAGAAATAGATTGTTGAAAGATCAATTCTTTTTTTATTGTTTAGGGAATAGGCATAGCCCCAAACCCTCCTTGGACTGATTGTAGGTCAGGAGAATGTCACCTCAGCAGGGTACAAATGCGTGCACGACTCCTTTTTGACGGCCAAAACGCCGGCAAAGCGCGCTACGCCACCAGCTCACTTGAAGCAGTTTCATGCTACCAGCACAGTCGCTGCATGTGAACAAAACAGCTGCCAGGCTGTCGAACGTGAGATTGCACTCACACAGCAGCACAAACCCAGCGCAGGACGAGCTGCAGCCCAAGCCGCTACTGCTTGGGTGACAGGGCAACATCACCACACCTTGTGCACATCCTGAGGCAATCCTGAGGCAAATCAGCCTCGGGGACAGGCTGCAATGGTGCGCACCGGTGTCGCGCAGTTGGTCCAAGGCAGCTGTGGAAGCCACAGACAGCATCACCAGCACCAACCCCAAGCTGGATGTGGACAGCCTGTTGAGCATGTGCCTGTGGCTGCGCAAGCATGGCAAGGCATTCAGCAAGCTTGCACACCACTGCTTGCAGGTTCAACCCCCTGATCCGACTGTGCCACACACACAACCTGATTGTTATACACCATAAATGCAAAACCTGTTTTGCACGATTGATGAGGGACAGACATTGTGCAGGCAAAGCGTTACAAATGCGGTCCCTCAAACTCCCATGGTTCCTACTGGCCCCGCTTCTGCATCAGCTGCCGCAACAAGTGCCCATGCTTGGACGGCGGCCCAGTATCAAAGCCGTCGTATGCCACGATAGACATGCCCTCCACTGGAGTGCAGTCCTTACGACCGCAGGCAGCCCAGAAAGCAGCAACTGTTCTGACAACACGGCTGAGCGGCGTGGTCTCAGGGTTAGGACCTTTTCCCAGTTCCGGGTCGCCGGGGTACCTGGGCACAAAAGGCAGCAGGGCGGTATTAGCATGACACGTGAGGGCTATTGTTTGGTAGGGAGTTGCCGACTTCAGCACAACAAAGTAGGTTCACGTATGCCAATCCTGATGATCGTGTCGACCACGACGAACAATGTTGGCTGCTACTGCAGACAAACTCACTCTGTGGCACCTTGCAGAGTCCCCTCTGCCATTCGTACCACTGCAGCGGGATCAGCAGTGCCTCTTCCACAGCAGTATGTGACTCTCATTCGGACTGTGAGCTGAATATATCCAGATCAGCACCTGACAGCTGCAAGAAACTTCAGGCAGAACCTCACGAGAGGGCAGTTTTCCACATGCACACCACGCACCTGTTGTGCATTGCAAGGTAGTGTGTGGCCACCTCCCTCCACTGGGTGTCATTGATAGCCAACCTGCAGCAGCCAACACAAAACACACCGGTGGCTGACTAAGCCTTAGTCAGCGGCTGACTAAACCCAGTGATGCCATCACTGTCAGCGACAGTCAGTCAGTCAGTCAGTGTGCATTACAAGAGGCTGCAAGCCCCAGGACCCAATCCGTGTCCCGCCCTTGTACTACAGGTTGAACCTCGCAGGAGGGGCCATACGTGGTGGTGTCTTGGGTGCCACCCAAATGGATAGTATGCGTGTGTGGCACACCGGATCTGTCTATCCCCCCACACCAACTACGTCCCAACAACACAATGGAGCTACCACCATACACATAATCATGGATGTCTCCTCCCTCCCTCCCCCCTCACCCCCCCCTCCCAGCCCCCCCCCTACCTCCCTCACACCCCCCCCCCCTCAACCCCCCCCCCCTCACCCCCCCTCCCTCCCTCACCCCCCCCCCCTCCACCAGTATCATCATCACCGGGAGTGACTTTCACTTCCAGCATGCAACCTTCCCAATCGTAATGTCCAATATGTTCGTCAGTGCATCCCCAGATGAGTACTATGATGTCTATTCCGATGCGTTCTATGCGTTGTTGATGCCCCATGAGCCTCATTGGCTCCCTACGGGGCGTTCAGGCTCAGCCTTATCCATGTAACAGTAACAGTAGTGCTCCCCCCCGGGACGCATCACCCCTGGAAACCCCAAGACGCCACGCACCTGCTTTTGAAGCAGCCTTTCCAGTCATGGTCCCACCAGCCCAGGGGCATGTCGTACAGCACGGCATCTGGTGGACCCGTGTTGTTGTACCGCAGCAGCAGCCTGAACAAGCAGCCGTTGTAGATGTCGGTGAAACCGTACCGGGATGCCACGATCTGCAAGCAACACACGTGTTGGTACAAACGTCCACTTCAGTCAAGCAGTGCCGCCAACATGTACAGAAAAGCCCACGTGTCTTCATGCACTGCTGGATTGAATCCAATATGGCCGTCAGGTGTAAAGAGTACACTAGCAGGACCCAGTGCAGACACCACGTTACAACATACTTGGTCCGCTGTGTTCAACAACCCTGCAGAGAGATTCCAGCCTGAGAGCAAAAGCATAAAGTTACTAATTCATCTAATGTGTGACTTGTCACGAGGCTGAGACACCCCCCCCCCCTGTGATTGCCAATCACATGCCATGGCATGGCATGTTGAGCTGCCTACAGCATGCTTCCCATCATCTAACACAGTTATGTTATTGATGACACATATGACACAGATGATGCCATCATCTGTGTGATGTTAAGGTTCAAATTATAATATCACTATTAATTGTCTTATAGGCCGCTCACCTGGAAGTAGCCGTTGGGCTTGCAGAGCTTGTCAATGATTGTATTTTTGAAATCTGGGTGGGTGAGAGGCAGGGTGGTTGCCAGCTGTAGCGCCCGTTGCATCAAGCGGCTGCCCTTCTCCATGCGCATTATGTGGAGGTTCATCCTGCAGGACAGGGCCAGCACGGGGTGTAAGACACGCACGCAGTTTCGTTCACTTTTCAGCTCATCTTGCAGTCACTGTGATGTGTGTACATTCTGTGCAGGTTCAACCTGCAGGGTTTGGTCGGCGCCGTTGAATGTTTTTGTTGAGTACAATTTGCAATCAGCACAATGCATTGCATGCACGTTGTGCTGAGGTCCCTCCTGCAAGGCATAGTCAGCTGAGGGTGCTGCAGCACAGGGTACAAGAATTACATACAAATTGAGGCACATGCAAGTTGCAGCATGCGCCATCTTGTATTCACCGGAATGCATGCGCACCGTGCACACCGAGTGCAGCTTCATCCTGCAGGATAGTCAGGGTTTGACAATGTACTAGCAGGGTTTTGCGGATTTTACGGTGAACCTACTGCATTGTGCACTCACCAGCGCATGACAAATTGGTAGGAGGTGGACAGCAGATGTGTGACGTCCTGATACAGCACGACATCATTGTCCATCCAAAACCCTGAATATACAGGTGTATCAGCAACACCACAGCAGTGTGCAGCAGCAGCAGCATTGTATCAACAACACAGCAGTGTGCAGCAGTACTCCATCAACAGAAGTCACAAAGTGTGTGTGTGTGTTCAATGCGTAGGTTGAGCTGCACTCACCACCACTGCACAACATGTGGGCGTGTCCCATATACATCTGGCCTGCAATTGCTGCTGAAGAGGCAGATGGCAAAGGCGGTTTCTGAGCCAAATTCTGTATACTCTCAGTGACTGAAGTTACCGCCGACACCACCAATGCCGCATCGCCTACAGGCTAGACAGTTAGCAGTGCTGTTCTGCCGTCTCAACTGCCAGGAGTGCACTCACCTCCAAACCTATTGAGGACCAGCATGCGAACAATATCCGAGTAGGACCCAGCATCTGGCATCATTGACTTGACCAGGGTGCCGTTGCCAAAGTAGGGGTCTCCCTGGAAGGGCGTGCCCTGGATTACGTCATCATAGTCAAACTGACGTATACTTATGTAATCACTGAATTCCCGGAAGAACTCTTCACTCTTGTTGGGCACAACCACCTTGGAGGGGTCAGGAACCCAAATGTACATGTGGGCATGCTCAAGGTTCTGTAAAGTGGCAGCGTGGGTGGGGGGAGGGTGCGGGGGGTGCGCGGGAGGGGGGGGGGGTAGAGAGACCAAGCTGCACATCATGGCATGAAGAATGTACATGTGGGCATGTGCAAGGTTCTGCAAGGTAGCACCCTTGGGGGGGGGGGAGACGTCAGTGAATGCAAGCTGCATGAGCATGAACAAAGGGTGCTAGGGCTGCCAAAAGGTACATGTGCCCACGTGGGCATGTGCATGGATACTATGAGGCACGGCGGCGGTGTGTGTGTGTGTGGGGGGGGGGAGAAGGGGGAGGGGGTCAGACAGGTGAGTAAGAGCAAGCTGAACATGCATTCAATCCCTCTCACACGCCCCCCCCCCACACACACACACACCATCATGCCGAGCAGCTTGCCCCCCCCCCTCCCCCTGTACCCCCCCCCCCCCCCGTTACCCCCCCCCCCTGCACCGTGCTCCATGTTTGCCACTGCAGTCCCTCACCTGAGTCATTAGGAATGCTTTCAAGCTGATCAGGTTGCCCTCCCACCTCTCTGGGTGCAGGTACTCCAGGTACTGGTGGTACAGCATGGTGGGGGGCTGGGTGCATACGTTGGCGCCCGTGATGCAGCTGTAGCAGTTGGAGCGAGCCCTCTTGAGCCAGTCATGGGGCTTGTTCATGGCACACTGGTCGTAGGGACCCCAGCCATGCTCGTTGTGTACATTGTGGGAACCTACAGTCAACGGCCCGGGGGGGGGGGGGAGGTGTGTGTGTGTGTGTGGGGGGGGAGGGGATGGGGGGAGCACACATGTACATGCGACAGCAGCAGGAGGCAAGGTGGCTTTCCAAGGTGCGGCAGCGTATGCCCCCCGGCAAAGCATCCCAGCTGCATGGTTCTCTCCCAGTGGAGATTCCCTTCCCACGTGACACACATCCCACATGCCAAGTGTGCCACACCGTATGTCGCACATCGGATGCAAGTGTGCCGAGGGTAGAGTTTTTGAAACCCGGTACACCCTCAGGGTTTCTTTGTGTCAGGGACCCATTCCGGGAGTTGCTCCCCCTTGAGATCCCTGGTTTTCACCGCCAGTGCTCCTCGCTCCCTCCTTCCAGCACCTTTTCCCTGCAGACTCTGCCAGAGCAGGCCAGGTCTAAGTTGCTACCCCCCCCCTGAGCTGCCTTCAACCTGTGTCCGCTCCTTGCTCAACAGGGTGTACCAGGATTCCCAATCCTGTTTGAAAAAGCGCTCCCCCAACGAGGCTCATAACCATGGGGCACTGTCTGAAGACTCACCAATGCGAAAGAAGGCGCATGCAGGGTGCTCTGTCATGTTGATATACTGCTGTGCTGCAGAAATGTCGCCACCCTCGCCACCTGTACTGATCCGGCTGCTGCCAGCTACGCGGCCAAACCTTGCTGCGAACAGAGGGTCTGATATGTTGACAGGTGAAGGGGGTGCTCCTCCAGCGCGCAAGCTGCAGCTGCTGTTGAATGCTATGCCCGCTGTGAAGGCTGTGACGCCTAGTATGGCAACAAAAGATACAAGCAGCACCCGGGAAGTGTTCACACGCACACTCAAGAGCTTTGCTGACATTCCAAAGGGTGAAAGGTGTATCTGCTGCTCAGATAGGGACGTAAGTCGTTGCGATTGTATCTGCTACTTGCATCATAGGATGCAAAAGTGGAGAAATAGCCCTCACAGTCGTTGCAAGTTCATGACTGTCCCGTCTTGCCTGTCACAGGTGTGATGAGTCATCTTTTCATGCCTGCCCTCGGAGGCACTGGAAATCCACGTAAACAAACGCAAAAAACACAAAAACGGTTTTCCACAACAGTGCCGCCGCATCGCCACAACTCAATACGAATCAACGGCCGATCCACACGACAGCAGCAGGGGACTGGCGTGCCTGCTGCTGCTCGCGCAAGTCAAATCAATCTTCTCGGGCCTCAGCACGTACTCACAAGTACAGGCACAGCAACAGCAACAACTTCCGACAGTGCATTGTTCACCCCAGCGTGTTGACCTGGCAGACGTGAAACAAAGGTTACCCATTCAAGCAGTGCCATGCTGCCAGCACAGTCGCTGCATGTGGACAAAACAGCTGCCAGGCTGTCGTGCTTGACCCTGCACCCACATGGCAGAACAGACCCAGCCCAGGAAGACGAGCTGCAGCAGTCAGGCACACACTACTGCTCTTTGGGCGACAGGGCGTTAGCCCCACACCTTGTGCACATCTTGAGGCATGTAAGCCTCCCAGACAGGCTTTGATGTTGCGCTCTGGTGTCGCGCAGCTGGTCCAAGGCAGCTGTAGAGGCAACAGACAGCATCATCAGCACCAACCCCAAACTTGATGTCACAGTCAGCTGTCGGACAGCTTGTTGAGCATGTGCCGGTGGCTACGCAAGCATGGCAAGGCACTCAGCAAGAAGCTGCAGGTACCACCGCGGTGGTGCTGCCTGGTAAAAGCGCAGCAGCAGCAGCAGCAGCAGCAACAGCAGCAGCACGCAACCAGCAGTGCATCGGGGACCTTGCTGCTGCTACCAAACTGATCAGCCTGTCTGTCACATGCCCTGGAGTGTTCAAACCCATTGTACCAAAGCTGACGTCGCTGCAGAGCCTGCAGCAGTTAAGCTGGCACAACGATGCACCTACTTCTTTACGCCATGTGTGGCCTTCCTCCAGCAGCTCTCCTCCCTCAGGCTTATACATTTCTGCAAAATAATGCGACATAATTTGACAGCAACAATGTGACCTGCCACAGCCACAAAGTGCTGCAGCCTGCCATCCCCATCCCTATGCACACGTGTAATATTACTAATATGAATCTGTTATGAGGAGCCACTGCAGCAAATGATTTTAACAGAACCCCAGAACAGCACCAGCCCGAAACAAGGCAGCACAAGCTGCAGCAGCTGCAGGCGCATGGCAACCAGCAAAGATTCAGACTGACTGTGCGGTACGACACAAAGAGCAGAGCCAGTCATCACTACCAAGCCAAGCCAGGCTGGCTAATGTTGGCCGCCATCTTGACGCCTGTCTCTTTCGGCGAACTGGTAGCACACGCCAGCAGAGTTGGCCTCCCACCACGCCAGCCACTGCTCGTGCACATCAGGAGGGCAGCATGGCAGGCAACCCTATTCATGCAGCAGGATGCAGAGAAGCACAACTTGTCAGCATGGCATGCTGTGCTGTAGAGGAGCAAAAATTGTCAGTTGGCATTATGGCACTGCATGGTGCATATCGTGTTGCGGTCAAGGGTTGGAGAGGTCACTTAGGTGGTCCACACGCTGGATCCACAGCAATAGCCATGCAGTGTATGCCTGCTCGAGGCAGACACCAGCAAGCTTGAGCGCTTGCGCATGCCGCCTGCTGAGGTGACATTCACCTTCAAGCAGTCCGAGGAGAGTAAACCCTCCTATACTTAGGAGCATGTGGTTTGATCTTTAGTTCTATTCACAGTCGACTCTCAACTGCAGATGTAGATAGGTTGACAGTGGACAGCCAGCTGTCACCAAGCAAAGATGAATCCCTGCTGGCCAGCCCTAGCACCCCATGTGGGCCCCCCATGGCAGTGCTCTGTTCAACAACTGACTGAGTCAGCTTGGCTGGACCAAGGCACCAGCCTCGGCTGTGGCACAACATATCGGTTGTCTTGAGCACCCGCAGATTGTAACTTCATATACAGACTGACAAGTTGTCCGATGGACGGTTTGCCGCTGTCCCGTCAACCCGCCAACGAACGGTTCGACTACGTCAACCTCGTCAGGGTTCTGTCTGGTCGAAGGCCAGTCCTGCAAGCAAATTCATTGCGCAGGTTGTGCCAAGCGTTTTAGTGTGCTGCACACAGATACAACCAAGGAACTCCTTGACCGTGCCAAGAGTACCGCGGATAGCCTCGCCACTGCCCACACCGCCCGAAGGTGTGCCCTTGTTGCAGCTGAGTGCAGGACGTCAGTCTGGTCTCGTCTCATCTGCACCGTCTAACATCTTCGTGCTGCTGTTGCTATCGCAGGTCTCAGCCTCACTATGAAGCTGCACCTGCAGATTGCGTCCCTCCTGGCCATTGTCTGCACAATGAGCCTTGCCCAAAACAGCTTTGCGTCATCACTGCCCCTCAAGGAGGGGTTTGGGGCGATGCAGGCTGTTGCTGCGGCAGCAACCCGCCAGCTCCTGTCCCAGGATTGCCCCTATGGTGGTCGTTCCTACAAAGAAAATGAGAAGCGTGTTGGCCATTGGGGGCCCTGCGAGAAATGCACACTTGTCTGCTGCAACGGCGAATGGCTGAAGGACAGCTGTTCACGGGAAGGTAATCCAACTGCTCCAACTTGTGGGCCCCCTGCTGATGCGCTTTACACAGGCCAGTGGAAGACAGGGCAGAGCAGGCAGGGTGATGTGAAAGGATCGACCCTCTTCTGCTGCTTCGGCAAATGGGAGCCAAACCGTTGCCGTTTCGCTGGATAGTTGCTTGCCCACCTAGGCTGGGTACTGGGAGGACACCCTGTCATGCAGGCAGATATCGTTTACCAGCATGATGCTGTTGTTGGAGCTGTGGCTAGCAATGCGGCTAGCTTTGGTCAGCATTGTGGCCAGCATCCCCATTGTGCAGCGCTATGTCAGGAAGTTGATTTTGGGCTGCATTAGTTGACAGTCAGTTGCAAGTGCTTAGTCTGAGCAGAAGTTGTTGGGTTATAACCCTGGACCAGCTGAGCTTTCCAGCCTGCAACCTTGCCGAGGGTTGTCTACCCTTGTGGTCAGGCACGCCGTGCGGCGGCGTGTGCAAGCATGCCACCTGTGGCGTACTGATTGAGAGCTGTGTTGTGTGGCGGTCACCGATAACCTGAGGGTCCCCGATAGCCACGGTGGTCACTTGTCATGCACGACTGGCGATATGATATCATTCAATAAGATGGCAGTGACGTTGGATTTTGAAACGGTGGCCTCTTGAGGCAGTGCAATCTTGGACTAGCACTTGCTGACAACCCTTGAAGGCCTGTCAAAACAACTCTGTGATGGTGGCCGCCACTGGCACGGAGTTGTGTCAGGTGGCTGTACAGTCATGTAACCCGCGAGCGATCGCTGTTGGGCTGGGTCCTCTGCAGCAAGCACCATGATGGCTATGCAATCACGTCTGCACTTGTGCAGCACTGCTTTGTAGTGAGGTGCTGCAGCCAAGCCAATGATGATGACTGGGCACTTTGTGGTAAACCACAGCTTACAGCCGGGCTGCCCCAGCATTGTCGACACTTTGATTGACACCAAATTCAATAAGCAGATGTGTTTATGGCCAATGTGCACTTGCATCAAGCGAAGCATACACCACACACACCGCAGATACACTTCAAGTTGTGACAACTAGCTGCAGTTGCCCAGTAAACAGCACTTGCTATCCGCATTGAATTTTGCCTTTGCTGTGCGGCACAGCGCTGCTGACCGCATTTGTGCAGAGCTCACAGGACCACAGGACCAGCTCTAGCAGTTGCAGCCTCATGACTCCCAGGGAAGCTGTAGGGCGCTGAGGTACAATAGAGTGCAGTAGAGTGCCTGCCAGCGGCAGGCTATCCCGGCTATATGCATGCAGCATTGATGATGTCTCACTGCAGGCTGTGCAGCAATGACCGAACCTCAGGTTGGTGCAGTGCGAGAGGCTGCAGGAAGGTCCTGTTGCAGCACTGCACTATTGTTCAACACGGTGTTCTGATGTACACCACACAGCCACGAGCCGGTATCAGTCTTGATACACAACCACTGGCTTGAGAGCTCGAGTCTGCAGCAGTGAGCTCGACAGAGTATGACTCTCTGCCTTACTGAACAGGTGTCGAGGACTCGTATGCAGAGCCATGCAGCAAGCATAGGGACAGTGCTGCTCAGCAGCAGTGCAGGTGCTGCTGCTGCCACTGCTGTGTGGGTAGTGCCGTCATGCACCGGCGCATATGTGCGCAGATGCTTAAAGCAAGCTTGCTGATCTGCCGACACCCTCGTCGCTGTTCTCGTCGTCGCAAGCGGTTTTCTTGCGTGCGTCAACCTCGTTAGGGTTCTGCTCAGTCGAAGGGCAGTTCTTGCCATCGAAACCCAACTTCAAACTCAGAAGCCACGCAGCTTCCTTCTACACTGCTACGCTGCTGCACAAACAATCAAGGCTTTTTTCGCGCCATCATCGACCCTTCCACGCCTGAGTCTTGCACACCTGTCCGCGCCATCTAGGTGCGCCCTTATCGCAATGCGAGACACTAAAGCCTTGGCAGCGACGTGATGTGCACAGCACCTAGCTTGTTGGCGCAGGCTCGCTGTCTGACACTGCAGCTGCAACGTCCTCTTGGTGCTCGTGCAGGCACAGGCATGAAGACCCTGCACGTTCCGGCCCTCCTGGCCATTTCCTGCGCCATTCTCTGTGCAGCCACGGAGGTCAAGCTAGCATCTGCACTGCCTTTCGATCACGAGGGTGGCATGGGTCATACCCGTCAAGCAGGACCCCGCCAGCTACTGTCTCACAGCGAGCCCGGCTGTCGGTATGGTGGCCGGTTCTACAAAGACGGCGAGAAGCGCGTGGGGTTCTGGGGGTCGTGCGAGACGTGCACCCTTGTGTGCTGCGACCGTGATTGGCTGAAAGACCGCTGCTCACGAGAAGGCAACCCAGTTCCAAAGTGTGACCCTCCCGCTGGTGCGCCCCCAGGGGAAGAGCAGCGGTTCTCAGGCACAAGCCGTGTGGGAGAGGATAAGAAGACCTTGTTGTTTTGCTGCTTTGGCAGGTGGGAATTGAAGCCTTGCAGTCGTGTGTACTTGCATGTCGCTGACGATCAGAAGACCCTGAATGGCATGACTGTGCAAGGTTGACAGCGGGGCCACCATCATGGTGATGATCACCATGTCATGATACAGCTGACTCATGTTTATGGCACTGGCGCATGCATGCGTGGAAACCACAAATGCAGTGCATTGTGGTTTGCTGCACATTATGATCTAATCCACAGCAATCGTTACATGAGGTTGTCACCGGTCACTGCCCCTGAGGTGCTGGGCTGCCAACAAGCACCCAGCCATGGTCGCTTGACTCGAGCATACCATGCTGCCAACTAGGCATTTGGCGTGACACCGTGTTTGTGTTTGCGTGTTTCTCAGTGGCATGTTGGCACTGTGGCAGTGGGTGCCGCAAGCTGTAGCATATCCTACTACCAGGGCCTACAGTGTCCTACGAGGACACTAGTAGTTGTGCAATCTTCACAACTACAGCCAGGCGTGTTTTCTGAAGTGTTGCAAGTTGCCGGTTGCCGGAGCCTGCTCCCAGTTGTGCATCAATGCGGCCTCATGCGCTGTGTGGGTTAGTGCCCTTGGCAGCTTCTGCAAGTGGCCGGCCGCCGGATCTGACCCACTGGCTTGCAGTAGGTTCCACCCGCGTTGCATGTGCATTGGGCGTTGCCTTATCACAGTACATCCCTGTTGTGGCCCCTGCACAGTCTTGTTTGAAGACGCCTGGTGTGGGCGCATGCAGACACACAACCTGTGTCATGCGTGTATACACACATTGTATGTAGGGCTTGTTGCCGTGTGGTTGTGGTCACCTGGCGTGCCCAGTTCAGATGCTGTGTTGGTTGTAATAGAAGTGTCCTCAGGTTGAATAGGCCTCACGTCTCACTGAGTAAGTAACTTACTCAGTCTCACGCCTCATGCAAGCTGGCGCGCTGCTCTGATTGCTGGGTGCACTGCCAATGACTGGCAGCCATGGGTGTGTTCACGAAGCCGACGACTGTAGCTCAGGCTTGTGCCACATCACAGTTCCACAGCACACACTACCAACTCTTCAAACAGCGCAATCGCGGTTACATCACGAAGCTCACCAGCAACATAAACTCAAACTCAGTTTTAGCAAAAGGGAACCCCCAAACCGCACAGCCACTGCATACAAGCAGAGTCCGCCCCGCCAACATTGATGCAAGCAGCGCCCCTTCAAAAGCTGCCGCAAGCAAGCATCCGCACCCCCCCCAAAAGGGCAGGCCCATTCCTGTTATACATCACAAAGCCACCTGCTGACACCAGCCTGAACCGCAACAGGACCTGGCACCCCCAATACCCCGCACATCAATCAACCCACAGCCACATCTTCACAAAATCCACAAACCGCGATTCTAACCCCAACTGCCTGTGTTCAGCACAGTATGCTTCAGCAGGGTGAAGCACTGCCCTGGCAAGATGCCACGTCACTGTTGCACTGCTGGCTGTCTTTGCAACACGATCCAGGTCACACTTCAACTCCGGGTCTAGATCTTGCCTTTCTTCCACCAACCTGTGCCAGTGTCAAGCCACGGGAAGCAGCACCGCAAGGACACGCAACAGCAGTTGCAGCACAAGGCACATGCCCTGTGCCAAAGAAAGAAAAACACACACTCCACCTGAATGGATCCGAAGTACACATCACACACCCAGCCGCACAAGGACCAGCTGTTGAGGGACACATGTGCTCGTCTGTGTCCCAGGCAACTAGCAAAATGAAGGTCAAGGCCTCCAAAAGTCAAGCAGCAGCATCCTTGCATGGCTCCAAACAAGTGACTATAGCTTACTGCTGCCGACGCAGCTCCATGCAGACCATGATGAACCAGCTGACGACTCAATCTATGCATGCTGTCAGTGTGCAGCACAGCAGCAGCTGCTTCCAAACAGTCGCGCAACATACATGTGAAGGTGACGTGCCTGCATGCATTGGTGTGTGCTGCCCAACATTGCACACCCATCGATCAGCACAAACAGCAGGCCCAGAGGGAAGGTGAGCACGTCAATCAAGACCTGTGAAAGGTCTATGGTTGAGCTGGGGAAAACGCAGCCACCGACACCCACCAACCACGTCGTCTGCAAATAGCATCCATGAAGCGACAGGTGCTCAGTCCGTGCAGCAACGGCAACCACGGTGCATCGTGTTGATGTCCCAAACACGCATACCGCATGCGGCAGCCACAGCAAAGTGAGCTTGTCCCACAAACCCACCCCAGGCACAACAGCATTGACAAATGCACCACTTGGCTCTGTCATGTACCCGCACACTGCTGCGCCACACCCCACCGCAAGCTGGCCTCACAAACCCCCAGGCACATCAGCATATCCAGCACTCTGCCCCTCCTGCCGGCTCAGCCCTGCAACATGCGCAGAGGGCTCAAAACTGCTAGCAGCAAATCACTCTCAAAAGCTGAAGGCCAAACAACTGACGGCCAAACAACTGACAACTAGGGAAGTGTGGGACGTTTGCAGCAGCTGCAGCAATCTGGCTTCCAGCCTGCAGCAACCACCACGCGTCACATGCCACGACAACTGCAACGCCATTCACCCTGAATGCAAGCTTGGCATGCGCAACACACCCCGCTGACACAACGCCGTTGACGCCATGATCATCATCACACAAGACGCCAGTGAGCGACCAAACTTTCAGAACTACAGTGTCAAACGCAACTGCTGCCACTGCTGCCACTGCGGCTGCCTCACTCAGCTGCTGCCACTGCTGCCACCCTCACTGACAGCACCTGGCACAGCACCCACCGTCGCCGCCACGCCTTCGCCTGCTGCTGCTGCAGCGGCCGCTTCCTCCTGCTGCTGCTTCCGCTCCTGCTGGATCTGCTTCTGCCGCTGCTCCTCCAATGCCTCCCTATCTGCCTCCTCAACTGCATTCTTGGCAAGCCTGCCAACGAAGCCTAGTGCCAGCACAGTAGCTCCCAGTGCTACAGCCACCTGCCATGACTCAACACCAAAGCTGCCCTCTCCCTCTGTGAGGACGGCTTTGCCCACGTGGCCTGCTGTTACGTACGCGTATGTGCCTGCGAGCAACACCACGTGGATTTGTTGGTGGCAATTGCTTCAGAGGGGTGCAGCCACAAGGATAGTGTGCAGTGTCACTGAGCAGAAATTGTCAGCATGGCTGCTGCAAGACGCCAGCCCAACACATGTCCCAAACCTCTCTAACAGCTACCCCGCCCCCTCCAGTCCCCCCCCCCTCTGCCCACCTGGCAGCGTCCCCAGCACGCAACTGCTCTCACCCCCCCCTAAAAAGCCACTCTCTCCCTCCACCCCCCCCCCCAAGCCACTCCACCCCCTCCAACCTACCAACCCTTGACCCCGCCACCCAGCCCCCTTCAAACCCACCTGGCAGCATGCCCAGCCAGCTGCCCAGTACATAGCTGCCCAGGTCAACGCTGGTCAAACCGTACAGGTAGTTGCTGATAGCCAAGGGCAGCAGCGGGCTGAGCCGCAGCAGGGTCACAAACTTGAGGCCGTTGCGGCTGATGGCCCGGTCGATGGCTGCAAAGCGCTTGTTCTTGTAGGCCAAGGCAGCAATCTGCAGGGAAAACAGTGGTGTTGCAGAACACATGTTGAAGACAGGACACGACATGCGAAGCACAGCACACATGCAAGAAGGCACAGCGCGCATCTGCGACCAATTTTGGTTGCTTGAATCTAAGGGTCTGCAACCCAGCATATACAGCATGCGCGACGGACAACACATGTGCATGTACCAGTGCATGTGTGCACTGCATCCAGCTGCAGCAGCTGCAGACTGGTCAGTAAGAGATAGCAATTCCTGCGCAAATACCAGCCTGTCAACACTGCACAGCTGCAAAAACTGACAGTCGCCGCCCCAAGGCCCTAGCCGACGCCCCCCTCCACTCCCCCCATCCACCAAGCATGCCCACCCACCTTGTCGCGTGCAGCATAGCGGGCTATCAAAAACGCGATTGTCGCTGCAAACGTGGCACTGATTGACACGATGACTGTCCCTGGCAGCGGCCCAAAGATTGCTCCCGCCGTCATGGTCAAGGGGATGGCAGGCACAGCCAGCACCTCCAGACCAGCATACACTGCTGCATAGGCAAGGTAACCCCACACTCCCCAATCATCCACTGCTTGGATGAAGAAGTCGAGAAAGTGCTTGATTTGGCCGCGGAAGAGGTAGCCGCCGCCCATTAGTATGCTGATGCCTGCGACCACGCCTAAAGTTGCTGCCCAGCCTGCTGCTCCTGTCGACCTGCTGTCTTCTTCGTCGTCTGATTCTGAGGCGAGAGCTTTAAGGAGTAAATTGTCCAGCTCCTTTTGCGGCTGCTGCTGCTCGGTGGGCTGTGCGCTGCTGTTGCTGTTGGCGGGTGCTGGTGCTGGCTTGCTGCTGCTGCTGGTGGTGGTGGGGTTGATGTCATGCCTGTGGTTCACAGTGAAAACACGTACACGTACATGTTGGCGCATTGCTGCTGCACCTGTCACAGTGATGATGAGCTTAATGTGGCAGTTGCTGTGGAATACTGACAGGCTTCATGCACTGACAGCAGCACTAGCCATGCTAACATCTGAGGAGCATCCCCCAAAAACAACTGCCACAGCACGAGCATATGCTGCTCCAGCAGGCAACAGACACAATTCATCTCTACCCCAGCTGATCACTGCTCAAAGCTTAACTTTTGTGCTAGAGCAGCCTCACCTGTCCCCAAATGATGATGGGTTGCTGGCTACGCGAGGGACACGTGTGTGACGCAACGAGCCCCACACCCTGGGGACCCTGCTGGTGCTGCTATTAGGGATCCCCACCTGCAAGCAACGCCATGAAACACAATCAAAGCTTGCAGAATCAGCTATCGAGGTGCCACTGCAACATATCCACCTTGCAATGCAAAGTGCCAGGTTGGCCTACCCCATCTACTGTCGAACTCACTGGAGCAGGAGCTCGAGCCCGCATGCCCACCCCGCTGCCGGACATGCAGGGTGGCACCATTTAAAGCTCCGATTATTCAGCAAGGGCTTCTCCTCACAGCCAATTACAGTGATCTGAGGTGAACTGATCTCTCGTCCTGAAAGCTCGAACCCAATGCAATTTTATCCTGAGACTGGCGATGGCAAACACTGCGAACAGACACCGCAGAGAAGAACGCAAGTGGTGATGACGCGGCAGCAGAATGACAGACCACGAGTCCTTGCATATATAAACGTCTTTGACCTATACAACAACGTGTGTGCGTCGCTGGGGTTCCTGCACTACCTCCTTCTACTCGTGGGTTTAGGTGATTGTGTGATTGTGTATGTGCAGCCGTTCCAATCCGACTTTGACCACTCTGGAAACCACTTGATTGAAATTAATTTCCTACAGTGCACGATGCAAAATAACTGGACCCCCCCCCCCCCCCCGGGGGGTAAAAGCGCTGCCTGCAGCCATGCCCAGACTGCCTTTGTCGCCCATGCTTCAGGCAGTCATGCTTTAGGCAGTCCAACTGTCAGTAGTGCCAACGGCATCCCTCACTGGTGGGCAACATCACCAGACGGGTGTTGATATGGTGACTTCTCCCATTCCCGCCATTGGTGACTGCCCTCTTTTTTTAGCATAGTCGATTCCCACCAGGTTGCGCACACCCTGCAGCCGGCTTCGTGAGCTGGGAACCACTGCTCACACACAGGTGTTACCCACAAAGTCCACACCTCACCATCATGCCTACACATCAAGGCTGTCTGCATCGCTTGAATGCTGAATTCATCACTTTTTGGGTGATACACAGGGTACACTGATCATCAACACTGTGCGCCACGACAACACAAGCACAGCCCCGGCTGGAACTTAAACCCTTGCCATAAACCTCTGCAAGGGGGTTGCATACCTGTGCAGCCTGTCCTGTAAACAGGTGTCTGAGCATACATGTCACAAGCCAACAAAAGGCACCTCGCAAGCAATTCTGCTCAAAAACATCAACTACAGGCATGCAGCTAGATGCTGAGGTGCACAGCCGACTGCAAGGCATTGCCTTCTGCAGACCGCCATAGCGCAGGTGTCTGCTGTGCAACTGCAGGGGCGTCGCACACGCACACTTGCACAAACCTGGGCCTTCCAGACACACCATACAGATGTCAGTTGCATGTCTTTATGTGTGGTTGTCTGGTAACGACATTAGCATGAGTCATCAAAAGGGCACAATACAACACAGTCGTGGAGGGCACGCAAGCAAGATGGAGCCTCAGCATGAGCGTGGTAAGCCACACACCAAACTTCAAAAACGACACCGATCCAGCCGCCACAGCAACTGTACTGGCCATACGGGGTTGTGGACGGTAAACAGCTCAAGTTATATCCGCAGGCGACGGACAACAGACCAAAATCAATCCACCGCTTCCAAAGGGACAGCTGGTCCCGCAGATGCAAGACCTTCTATTGCACATGAGTACACAAGAAATTTACATAGCCCGGGGACACGAGAACCAACACACGCCTCAGCACATATCGGCAAAGGGTGGTATAGAGGGCAGCAGCAACATGGTCAGCAGCAACAGGCACAACACAAATGCAACACATCAAAACAGCAGCACCCTGCAGGGAGCAGTTGCAAGCACAACACAGCCGCAGCCAAAACAAACAAAAGCAGCCACAACAACACACCCTAAACATCCCACCCCACACTTCACACCGATGTGACAAGCCCTTCCAACCACAACACGCGTAAAAGCAAGCCACGCACGCAGCAGGTGCAGTACGCCATGCCAAGTCCCCACATGCCGAGTCCCACATCCAAGGTACATCAACACACCCCTCACTGCCCTGCCTGGGCGATGTGCAGCCTTGCGGCCTCCTGCACAAGCAGCAGCCCGTCACCCGCTGCAGGCCCATCCATCTCCACATCCCCATCACTGCCCTCGCCCTCCTCGCTCTCCAGCTGCTGCTGCAGGGCGCCAGCGCCCACCGCCGGCCGCACAAACTTTGAGCAAGCTGTGCTGAGGCTCGCAGCTGGGATCGCACCCATGCTGTCTGAGATCTCATAGTACGCCCGGGGCCTGTAGTCCCCATCCATCATGGCTGCGTCATCCCCACCCGCTGCCGCATGCTGGCCTGAGCCCAAGTGCTTCCCAGTCCTGTGGTGGTGCTTGTGCACATGCCCGTGCCGCTGCTGGTGGCGGCCAGTGCGCAGGTTTGCTACCGCTGCTGCAGCGATGTCTGGCACCTCACACAGCGACGGCACCACCTGCTCGTCTGAGCTGCCTGCTGCTGCTGCCGGCGCCCCTGCTGCAGCGGCCCCAGGCATCAGCATCCGCTGCTGCCGCGGCTTCTTCCCATACCGCTGCTCACCTCCTCCCTCTCCATCATCCCCTGACGACATCATCCCCTGACCAGCTGCCGTGTCCCCCAGCCTGCCATCCTCACCCTCCCCACCTTCGCCTGCTGTCATAGAGTCTGGCGAGTCCCCAGACTCAGAGCCAGGCCCACGGGATGACTTGTCACTGCCGCTGCTGCTGACCGGGCCGCCCTCCCCTGTCACTGCTGCACTGCCAGACATGCTGGCTGACGCTTCAGGCCCATCCACCAGCATCAGCTGCTGCTGGCCCATGTGACCAGGCTGCAGCTTGTACTGGCGGCCCCACCTGCATTCACCACACGAAAAACATTGACATATGTGAACCGGACGCTGCTTGAAATATCACCTGGAGACATGCCAGCTTCAGTCAGTTACACCCACTGTCAGAGCTCAACCACCCCTGTCCATGCCACATGTGCATGGTGTGCAGCAAAAGACGAGAATACATCGTACCATAAGGTTCCAAGTACATCAGGCCACAAAACATGCTGACAGACCCACCTGTCTACCAGGTAGCCCCCGCCCTCGCCAGCACTGTAGCCGCTGCCTGTGTAGCTGTCGCTGACAGCCCCAGTGTACATTGACGGGCCCCAGTGCGGCCGCTGCTGCGCTGTGTGCTGCAGGGACAGGGGGTGGCCGCTGGCTGAGTGGATGTAAAGGGGAGGCAGCCGCCCCTGCCAGTTGGCGCTGCCGGCCGCTGCTGCCAGGAAGGAGCTCATGAGGGCTGGGTCTGTTGGCGGCCTGATTGCACAAACATACAAATGGATACGACAGGGGTAATTTTTTTTTGGGGGGGGGGAGGTTGTTACAAGTGGATACTTTCACCGCTGAGCGGTACTCTCCACACGGGATGAACTGGGAAGACACACCTGCAAGAAAAACCTGCAGCAAGACCGGCAAACAAGACCAGCCCCCAAAAAAAACACACACCACCAAGGGCAACTGCCACACACACCAGGTATAGGATCGTGCATTCATGACTCAGCTGCAAGCTGGTAGTCTCCACACACCGTGCACGCACACACATGGGTTAGTCTTTCAGACAAGTCTCAACATAGGCAGAAGTTAACAGATCAAGCCAATCATTTGCTGTGCTAGCACGCAGAGCAGGACCCACAACACAGCTACTACTAGTGCTCCTGCTGCCAATGCTAAGGTGTCAGAGTGCCGTGAATTTGCACTCACGTCTTCGTGCTATAGCACGAAGACGTGCTATACCCTCCAGGGCCCTGTACTAGCTTGACTGTCGCACATGGCTGCTGAATCTGACGAACCCTGCTGCACAGTCGACATGACCGGCGCCACCCCTGAGTGGTAACCTGACAACCCTCACATCAAACAAATAGCCCTCAAGGCAACAGCCAAGCCGCCTGTCATTCACCAGCGCACCTGTATGGCTCCTTGCAAGGCATGAGGCTGTTGAAGCCCGTCGTGCCGCTGCTGCTGCCACTGCTGCCGCTGCTGTTTGTGGCACAGCGCTCCACCACAGCTGAGGCCCAGGCCACACCCTCCTTAGCAGCCTCTGAGGTGATGATGGGCCAGGGGTAGTTGAAACCCAACTCCACACCTGCAGGGTCACGACGTGGCAGATTAGACACCATGATTGGAACAGAACACACGGACTCAAAGGAACGGGACGCAACTCATGAAGCAAATCTGAATGTCCGCTGTTGTTTTTCAAGCTCGATAGGTGCGCACAAGAGGAAGACGCTCCTGCCCTACCAAAATGACGCAACGTGTCAGCAAGGACATGTGTGTTCACGTCACTCAGTTGGAAGCACGAGTGCCGACAATACAACCATTGCGGCCCTGCACTGTGTCACACTGCTGGCAGCCCTCCCCCCCCCCTCCCTCCCTCCCCTCACCCACCTGCCCCCCCCCCCCCCCCAAAAACACCCCCCCCCCTCCCCCCCCCCCTCACCCACCTGCCTCCTCCAGCACCTCTGGTGGTGCCTTCCAAGGCTGGTGGATGTACTGCGCAGGCAGCTGGCTCAGCACGGGCAGCCAGCGGCGAACGTAGTGGCCGTCAGGGTCGAAGCGCTTCCACTCCTCCTCAAGGTCCACCATGTAGTTGAAAGGGTGTGCGTCTGCAGCAATGCAGACAGCAGCACGGAAGATAGCAAGATCATGGGAAGGGGGGAGGCTCACGCAACTGGACACTGTCGCGTAGTTGAAGGGGTGCGTGTGTGCAGCAATGAGGACAATGTGATCATGGCGTGAGGGAGGTCACTCAAACGGACACTGTCACCTGTGTGCAGTGCTCACCGCACTGGGTGAGACTGGGTGGGGCACAAACGACACACAAGAATGCGCTGCTGGTTGGTGCAACACGCAACCAACAGGCCAGCCCAGCATGCAGCTGAAGGGGTGCATTGCTGCGCATGCTGGATGTGGTGTGTGATGACAGGCGGGGCATGCAACCTGTCAGGTGCGCGGGGCAGTGGGCAACAGGTTACAACCCACCTGACAGGCATCCACTGACGTACTGCCAGCCGAGGGCGTCACACTCCAGGTCTGCGTCAATCTGGCAGTCCCACAGGTGCTTGAGGCCCCATTGCCACGGCAGCAGCAGGTGCTTCACCAGGAAGTGGCTGGCCACCACACGCACGCGGTTGTGGCACCACCCCATGCTCCACAGCTGCCGCATGCCTGCAACGCGTAACAGAAACAGGTCAAGATACTAACAAAAGTGTAGACGTTGACCTGGTATCAGGATGACGTCCTGGTCTGGCTGTTTTAGCATCACGCCCAGACCAGCCCTGCAGACGAACGTTCGTTACCCACTTGCTCACACACCAAACGCCTGCTGCAGCGGCAGCCCCCCCCCCCCCCCCCCCCGCGCGCCCCTGGCCCATGTTGCATTCAGCCCACCCTCCTTCGTACAAGCCTCCACCCACCTGCTTCCACCAGGGGGTAGCCTGTCAGCCCCTGCCTCCAAGCCCTGCAGGCGAGCACTCCAATCAAACCCAAGTACTAACATACCGCCCCTCGCCCAAGCTGCATTCAGCCAACCCTCCTTCAACCTCCACCCACCTGCATCAACCAGGGGTAGCCTGTCAGCCCCTGCCTCCAAGCCTTGAATGCGTCCTGGTCCAGCCGCCAGGGCACAGCCCGCAGGTGAGCCAGCATGGAGCGCTCAGTGATGAACGGGAAGTGGAATGCCAGGTACCTGGAGACACACATGACACACCACATGTGCCATGTGAGTGCTTGCAGACAATTTCCTACCGGAGCCCCTGGTCACTTGTCATCCAGGTGGATACCTCGCTTCGACGCCAAAGCACCGTGACAACCGTCACCACGGTCAGCAAGCCACACACTAGGATGGCATACGCGGTGGCGAGCAGATGGCTACCCCCCCCTCTCTTCCACCACACAGACGAGACGATAACATACACCCAGGTCAGCGCACCCACCTGCTGTACTCTCTGTACCCCATCTGCTGCAGGAAGTCCAGGCAAGACTTGCCCCTGTCAACACCATCAGCCTGCCACTGAGCATGCTTCTGGGCAACCCTGCAGCACACACGACACAGCGAAACACAACACAGCTTGAGCATGTTGTGCAAGCAACTGCAGCACATGCTGTCGAAGCATACCCAGCTGTACAACCTCAGCACGGAGCCCAGTGCAGCAAAGGTGAGCACAACCACGTTAGCGCCAGCACAAAACTGACGAGCTGGGACATTGCACGCAATGTCCGGAATCGTCAGTTTCGTGCTGGCGCTAACGTGGTTGTGCTGCCTTTGCTGTACATATCCTGAAGCAGGCAGAGATGGCTTTCATGCGCGCAGGTAGCTCCAAGGCGCCAAGCTGTGCAGACCACCACAACTCAAGATCACCCCACTACACCCCACCCAGTGAACAGCCACCAGCTGTCCTGCAGCCTCGACCCCCCCCCCCCACACACACACAAGATTTCCTTTTATTACTTTTGACTGAATGTGTAATTCCTGTGCGCTCCCACGCACTTCTACGCAACTTCAGAATTTCTTGGATGGTGAGATGGTTCATGCATTGGCTGGATGCACTCCCTGTGTTTACACACACCCACTCGCCCCACCTGTAGTAGATGTGCCGCACGCTGATCGTGCCAAAGTGGATCCAGGGTGACAGCATGGTGGTGCTCTCACGGTCTGTCTTGGCGCGGTCGTGCTGGAAGGAAGGCAGGCCCTGCTGCAGGAAAGCCTCCAGCCGCGCGACAGCAGCCTGGCCTGATGGGTCCCAGCGGTGTGTGAGGGCCTCTGTCGATGCCTCCTGCTCCGCTGACATGAACCAATCAACCTGTAAGGGGTGCGACGGTGGAAATTACACGGCGCCGTGTAAGTTACAGGATGACTAAACGTCATCTGGTTGGTTTCAAGATGCGGTGCGTGGGGGCGGCTGGGGACAGTCGTGCTGGCAGGTACCCTCTTGCAGCTGCTGGTGACGACCGAGTGCACAACAGCAAACCCACTGCTTGTGACGGCCCTATTGCTGACATAATAAGACCTGCCGTGTCTGACCTTCACAGTTGCCTTGCAATCAGCTGCTGAGAACGATTCAAGCTGGCTCACCTCGCGTATGGGCATGCTTGAGACAGACTCAGGCACTGTCGGCAGCGGCCCTGTGGGCTCGGGCAGCGGCAGTGGTGGTGCGTACGGCATGGCCAGGCAGCGGTCCCAGTACGCCTTGAAGGTGGTGTAGGGCTGGGGGAGCGGGAGGTGGACAACAGGGTGAGGAGCCAGTGGGTAAAACGCTCTAGCTGCACGCCTGCCGAATCAGCTGGATGATGTGCACAAGCGTGCTCCACTTGCAGGCGTGCTGCTGCTAGTGTACCACCAGCTGCCTGTGGTGACTCATCACTTCTGCCCCTTGCGACATGCCTCGCACAACATACATGGTGTCAGGGGCAGCTGCTAGCTTCCACTGGCCAGCACTATTATGATGCTCCAACCAACCTTACATAAGCCCCTTGGCTCACCTGCCGCTGCTCATCCAGCACCTCCCAGGGTTCATACAGCAGGTCAGCATTGAAGGTGGACGTCAGCACTCCGTGGGCCCGCAGCTCATCCTTCACTTGCTGATCCCGCACCATGCTGATGCTGTCATACAGGTGGTTGAAGAACACCGCCTGTGCGCCTGTCTCCTGCACCAAGTCCTTCAGGGCCTGTGCTGACTCCCTGCCCCTGCGCACCACCAGGCGTGAGCCCAGCTGCTGCAGCCGCTGTGAAAGGCATAGCACGCTGTGCTTGTTCCACCAACGCGTCTGCCTTCCTGGCTGGAACTGGCCCTGTATGTGCACACAGGCAGCCGCATGCTGAGTTTGATGGGCACAGCAGTGTTGCTGCTGCTGCAGGAATCTATCGAGCTGAGATGGCCCCGGACACGCACGCACGCTGGACGTATATTTTACACACACACGCAATGCAAAATGGCCACTAGTAGGCCTCGGACAAGCTGTAATCAAGGCAACCCTGTTCCGAATGATGCGGGGACCACGCCACGCCAGACTGCGCACCTCCTCCTCTGGAGCCCACACATAGACTGGTATCACACGTTTTGCACTGTTGAGTGCAGCTACTAGCGCTGGATTGTCGTAAGTCCTCAAGTCACGCCTGAACCAAACCAGGCAGCACTCCAGCTGCTGTTGTGCCATGCTGCTGGGCCTGTCTGGCGGATTCAGCCCATGTGCAGGGTACTTTTGAGCTCTACTGAGAGCCTGTGCTGGTTGCTGGTTGCTTGCTGCTGCAGCAGGTGGGGGGAGCGGTGCTTTCAAGTGAACACTGAGCACTGCTGCTGGTGGTGTTAGTCGTGGCACACGTGTGCACGTAGGTCACTTGCACTTTGCTATGTTTGCAATCTGCCTCAGCATGGTCAGTTCAGACAGTTAGGCCCCAGGCACATGTGACGCCACAGTCTGGCATAACAGTGTCATTGACGTGTCAGTCTGGTTCTCTGAATGCTGACATGGCCAATCCTTTGTTACAAAGCCAGACACTGCCTGGCAGTCGTGCTGCCAAGTACAATTTCAACTTTCGCAACCATCTGGGCATTCTGTGAGCGAACCAGCTCAGCAAGCACACCAAGGGCGCCCACCTTGGCTGTTGCTGCAGCAACACGTTGACACAGCATCCTTGGTGTCGCAAAGTTGCATTCGCAACATCTGTGAGCCGGCTAAGGAGCAGTGGTCCTGCTGGTGAGCAACAGACAGCTTGAATGTGTCATGCACACCGCCTTCCTTGACTGTGTGACCAGGTCTGGTCACTGACGCATCACGGGGTAGTAGCATGGGGCAAGGATAGCCCCTTGCCCCACCCCCCTTCCCCCTCACAACAAAGCACAAATACTAGTCGCAGCAATATGCATGCACCAAACTTTGCACTCGCTGGTATGCAGTGCTGATTGCGCAGGAGGCATGCCTCTTGGGGCAGCACTCATGCGAGGTAGCATAAAGTGGATGTTGCACCTGGAAGGGACAACTGTAGGCCGCCCAGTGCTGTTCAAAGCCACTCCCCACACAAAAGTCAGGCTCAGGCTCAGCGGCGACTGCACCACATGAGCAATAAAGGAGTAACAATGAGTAAGCAAGCATACATAGCATAACGGCAGCATTTCTTCTCCCTGCATTTGCTCCGTCCAGGGCACAACGGCGGTCCAAAGGTTGTACACTGGTATGTGCAAGGCAGACGTGAAGTTGCGCATGCACAGCGCCCCAGCCTCCAGTATCGCCGGCACCCACAGACAAAATGCCGCATGGATGTCAAAAAAGCAAGCAGTGTCATCAGGCGTCTGCTTAGCAAAACCGCTAGCAGGAATGCATCAACGGAGACTAAATCAGTCCGCCACCACCTGCCCAGACCACAACATACTCAAGCACAACACACAACAACAGTTCCAACAGCGAGCCCCTTGGCGGCTGCCTCTTGCACAGTGGTGGCCAAATACCGACCTGGTAAGCAAACAGCCAACATGGCTGGGCCCAAAAGGCGAAAACAAAACATGAAATGCAAAAGCAGCCTCAGAAGCTGCTCCAGCTGGTTGTCTTACATGGAAGGCTCAAAAGCGATCAGACACAGCCGATGGTCAACGTACTACGTTAGTACTATGTGCACATGGGCACGCCAGCAACAGCAATCACACCTGCCAAAATCGCACAACACAACATGACATGCAAGCTCTAATGCAATTTGCACCACACTGTGCAAGGGCAGCCAATCAAATGGAGGGGCAGAGGCGCTGCTGTGGAGCAGACAACTGACAGATGGTCCTAAAACTGGGGATGGTTGAGGCTTTGTACAGCAATTCCTGACCAGTGTAGCATGCATGCATCAGGCTTGCATGAAGCTGTCAGCCACAACTGACACACACCCGACACCTCTCTGCACAGACTCAAAACACCTTTGCACTGCCACTGACATTGCAACTGCATGCTGCAGCTATCATCCAGCAACAGCCACAAATCGCAACAGTAAATGCTTCAACCACAGCAAAACACAGCGCAAGAAACAGCAAATCTGCGCGACTGCGGCAGCTGGCCCCTTTGTGGCCGCCTGTGCACAGCAGCGTTTGCAGCAGCCTGCACTGCAGTGCATACGCAAACACGCAGCCATGCGACAGCTGCGCTACGTGCGAATCAATACAAACCGAAGTAACATTACGTGCTTGTCACAGCGGACATCCTGCAGGTACACGGCACGCCAAGCCTTGCGCAGATATGCAGCCATGCGGCAACTGCGCCAAAGAGGAACATTAAAGTAACACTGCCGGAGTAACATTGCAGGGTGCAAAGGATAAGTAACACACTGTCGGTGACTGATGAAGTCACATTGCGCATTTGCCAGGGCGGACATCCGGCAGGTACGTGGCAAGCCAAGCCAGACATGAACACCCCACCATGCGGTAACTGCGCCACACGAGGACCATTGAAGTAACACTGCCGAAGTACCCGGTACTGTACCGTGCAAGTTGCAGGGTGCAATGGATAAGTAGCACACAGGCTGAGTTTTTGAAATCGACACATACAGAGGGGGAGAAATGCCACTGTCTGCCAGAACACCATGAAGCAACAATCAAGCACAACACACAACAACAGTTCCAGCAGCGAGCCCCTTGGCTGCTTGCCGCTTGCACAGTGGTGGCAAAACTCCAGCCAGCCAATAGGGCTGTACCCGACCACACCACACTGTGCAAGGGCAGCCAATCAAATGGAGGGGCAGAGGCGCTGCTGTGAAGCAGACAACTGACAAACTGTCCTGACTCTGAGGGTGGCGGGTGGCTTCGTGCAACAATCCCTAACCAGAATAGCATGCATAGCAGCAGGGTTGCGTGGTGCTGCCGGCCACAACCGGCACACACCACACAACTATGTGCACAGATCAAGTGGCTGTCCAGTGCCATAGGCATTACAGCGGCACATCCCAACCATGCATGGCGCAGTACGGAACAGAGGAACAACCCAACACAACACACAACACCAGTTCCAGCAGCGAGCCCCTTATCGGCTGCCTGTTGCACAGTGGTGTCCACGTTGGGTAGTTCAACCATCAAATACTATTTGGGCTGGACCCAACAACAAGACACTGTGCAAGGGCAGCCAATCAAATGGAGGGGCAGAGGCGCTGCTGTGGAGCAAACAACTGACAGATGGTCCTAAAACTGGAAGGGTGAAATGGCTTCAAGCTGTACGGTACAGCAGTCTCTGGCCAGTGTAGCATGATGCATCAGAGGCCCTCTGGCGGTGTGCGGGGCGGCCCCGGGCTGACGGTCAGCCACAACACTGCACACACCTCACATCTCTCTGAACAGATCAACACGGCTCGTGCACTGCCATAAACATTGCTCGGGCAATCACTGTACCCACTGCAGTACAGTAGCCACCAGCCACAGACGCTGTGCATGTCGCCAAATGCAGCATGACAACGTGCATATTCAACCATGGCAAATTTGCGCTTTGAAGCACAACACAAGACACAACACCAGTTCCAGCAGCGAGCCCCTTGGCGGCTTGCCTCGTGCACAGTGGTGGCCCATGGAACACAATCATTGAGCCTGCTGCTGAGACCAATCATCTCAGCAACGCGTGCCCCAAAGCTACTAAGCACACACCAGCCAGCATAGCTGCTACCTGGGTGGGGACACCAGCTATCCAGCAGAGAGCACGTTGCGGTGCCATAGACGTGCCCAGCCTCTTTCACAGCGGGCATTCGTGCTGCCAGCATGCACTCATGCCACAGGGCACGGAATAAGCGCAGACGATGTCAGCCGCTGACCGGGTGCAGCACAAATGGCTCACACACGCATACTTGGCAAGGCGACATCCTGACGGAGAGCGCACACACTGTAGAAAACAGATTGTGGGGAGACAAAGCGCACACACTGTGCAAAGGCATCCAATTAATTGGAGGGGCGGCGGCGCTGCGTGGAGCGGACAACTGACAGATGATCCTAGCCATGGCGGGTAGCATAATTGGATAGCATAATTGGGCAGTGTTGGATCAGACGCTGGCAGCAACTAACAAGCAATCATCAAGCGGGCGTGGCAAAAGCACACCCAAAGGTGTTGCTTGAAGCAAGCTGCCAACACCACTCCCCTACATATCACACCACCCCTACATATCACACCACTCCTTTTGACAAACAAACCAAAGCCCTGCCGACTTGGGTCCTGCATTCTGCAAAACAGAAACCCCAGGGTTGACAACCTATACTACTACTGATTGTATGCCATACGGGCAAAGACACACTAGGCTGTAGAAAGTGCTTTTGCGGCTCGACATGACATCATGCTGTGACATAAATAGCAACAGAGGCAGGAGGCAAGACTGCACTCCAGTATGTGAACAGGCAGGGGGCTGGCTTGATGCACCCCTGTACATACCCCCTCACAGATCAGGCGACATCCCCATATCCCTGCCCACAGTGTGTGGGCCCACGGAACCCCACAGCTGTCGTGCGGCATAGCCCTTGCAGAGTCTGCAAGGTGCCAACACCACCAACAATACCCGTTGCGACTTGATACCGAACCTGCCAATATGAGTGCGGCAGGGTGCCTGCGCCCCTGCCGACAATCAACCAAATGAAATTAATTCATGCCTCCCACGCGCACCGATGTGTGTACAAGACAGCACAGAACCCCACTTGGCAGGATTGCAGTTTGCAAACTCTGCATGTGTGTTGGCGACACCCTGCACCCTTTCAAACAGAGACTCTCACACGTGACCTCACACAACCTTGCCACTACCGACAAACACGCCACCCCAGGGGCCCCGGGCTTGCCCTCACAAATGACATACTGCGGCGCACCATGATGCAAGAAAAGGGCAATAGCTTAGCCTTGGGTGCTGCTCCCGTGGAACCAACAAGCCATCTGACCACACCCTTGAACGACAAATGCTGTTGGGGCATTCTGGAAGCGGCAGGATGCACCTGCATTGCTTCTCAATGAATGCCATTGGGTTTGACAAGATCAGCAAGCAGGACAATACACCACAGGAATGTGTGCACAGCTCAGAACACGCCCCTACTAGGGTGTGACACAGAATGCATCCAACGCCTGATGTCTGCCATTACACCATATGTGCGCACAGAACCCTTTACAACCACACCAGTGGCCAGCGACTCAGTTGTGAAAACCTGAGGTTTGGATCAGATCTTCGTGAGGTTGTAGTATGACCTACCTCAGGACTGCACCAACCGACAAACCAACCAGATACAGCCTGTAGCCAGCGGCTGAAAGTGTACGTACACTTAAGGAGGCACCTGCATCTACACCAATGCATGTACACATGCCACACTGCGGCATGCCTGCTGAAGCAGCAATCCAATGCTGCAGCATTCTGACCGACGAGTCTAAGGCGGGCCCCTATCTGACAACTAACAACCCCCTGTCTGACAACTGAGAACCCCCAATCTGACAACTGATAACCCCACAATTAGCAGACGAGTCTAAATCAGACACACAACCCCAACTAGCTGCAGAAACGTCTTGTCGCAAGTCGTGCTGAGCAGCCTATGCTACAAGATGCACTGTGGTGACCACGCCATGTGGTTAAACCACGCATGCAGAAGCAACTCCCAGCTTGGGCTGACCGCCAGCCGGCGACCGGCCTGCTGCTCATTGGAGCACGAGCTCAGATCAGATCCGAGCCGATAGATTCTGCCCAACTGCGTACCTCGCACAAGTGAAAAATCATGCACTGGCAGGCCTAGGCCTCAGTTTGCCCAGCTGGGACGTCTTGATCCACCAAGCTTGGCCTTGACTGATCAGCTGAGTTGGTATGCTACAAACTCACTGCACAAGCAGGGGCAGGCCTAGCTGCAGCTGGCCAGACCGTGTGCGCCGCCATCACAGCCGCAATCAGAACACACAAGCGCAGCCGCGCAAACATGCAAACACAGCACATGGAGACGGGCCCCTATCTAACAACTGAGAACCCCCTGTCTGACAATTGAGAACCCCTACTGCGCTGAGAACTGAGAAACCCCTGCCAGGCTGACAACTGAGAACCCCACAATGAGCAGTACTGGCTAGTTGCTTATCCTGAAGGCAATCAGGTGTGCCCTGCCTTGCCGCCTGAACACATCAGGGTGCCAACCAAGCACCATGCTTTCCTGGAGGGCTCAGTGGCCTGGAGCCGCCGGTTTGAGGACTCCTTCAATCCTCTGTCACTGACAGACACTGACAGTGCGGCACCACCCTGCAATGAAGCAAGCGCAGACGAAGCGACTGTCAATGTCAGCTGAGTCAGCCATAAGTTTGGCTCTCCATTGTGATTACTCAGTAATGCACCTACACACGATGCAGTGCACCTACACACGATGCGTCAGGCGCATCAAACCGGGCATGTTTAACTTCTGCCAAGCATGACGATCCTGCAGGGTTGGCCATGGCAGTTCAACTCGCGCGGCACCCTGTTGTACAACATTACAGTGTGACGCTTGCCAACATGCTCCCCATCAGCACCCGGCATGTGCCGCGCTGCTTTCTTTTTGCGCTGCTCCCTGTCAGGCTTCACTCAACAGTGCTGCACTGCGGGCGGTGACATGTCAGTGTTGTGTGTCACACACACATCGTAGTGGCCACACATTGCATGCATGAACTCAACGCAGCTCTTGGCAAGCTATCTTCAAGAAGTTCGGAAGTTTGCGTGCTCCCTCAGCCAATCCCTCAGTGGGGGCAGCAACACAAGGTGCACCATCCCCTGAAAACTTTTCGGCGATGTTGTGATGCCCGCACTAACCTCATTTCATGGAATAGTTGCCGCTTCAGTCTTGAGAGGGATTGGTGTGACCTTGACCTCTGCAACAGGCTGTGAGCCCCTTCCATGGGCCATGTATGCCACACCAGGCTTGGCCTGCATGGGAGGAGAAAGGACACCAAAGGGCGCACAAGAGTGATTTACTAGCAGTCACACGCGACGGTGATGCTGTCAATGCGATGTTGATTGATGGCACACATCAAGACCTCGATGACGATAATATTAGGCATGGGAGTGAGCTGCGCAGACATCGGCCTTCTGGAGGTTTGTGTGTGTGTGTGTGGGGGGGGGGGTATCACAGCAAAGCTATGTGTGCGCATGACCCCACCACACTGTTCGCTATTCATGCCATCTGTCACAGCAGTGCTGTGGATATAAGGCCGTCCTGTCACTCTTCCAAGTGGCCAGCCAGCCCACAAAAGGCTCATGCAATGCCGCAGCAAGCAGCTAACGTGCTGCAGGCTGTGCCTGCTGTGGCAACTGCACCATAGCCCAGCCACAGTGCACAGCGTGTATGGCAAGGCACAGAAATTGACTGACAGCCCTGTGTGCAGCACCTGGCTTATCTGTCTGGCAGCATCAGCCCTTACGCAGCCCGGTACGTGTTGTTGGCAGTCCACTGGGGGCGATCCTGCACAAACAGCACAACCACAGTCTGTCTGACAGGGTGCCAACTTGCTGCCAAAGCTGCATGCTCGCCAGGTCCACTGCCAAGTCTCACCGTGCAAGACGTGAAGGCGTCGATCCATGGACGAGCTGCAGCACAGAACAACGCATATTAAACACGTGATTGAGAAGCAGTTTCAACTGTCACGTAGCCTGTCTGGGCCCGAGCATTCCCACCTGCGTGCGAATGGCAATTCACCAGACCAAGTGAGTGCTAAAAGCAAGCAGAAAGCTGCTAAACGCGGCATCCGGCAGCACTGCAGGGTGGGCGAAGGGGAGCTCAAATCACGCTGGCACCATGCACGCGGGGCGCTGATGCGCCCCACCACAGGTTTGTTTACGAAGCGATGACACCTGGGTGGTCGTCACATGTCAGACTGATCGATATCATAGGGGGTTTACGAGTCGTCCAAAGTGTCACTCCCATACACACTAGTGGGCCTGCGACCGGAATGTGCGCTTGTTATCCGATACCGAACTTGGCAAAGTGTTTTTCAGAGAAATAAGAATTGTGCGTGCAAGGTGAACGGTTGTCGACCATAGCGGTTGCAGTCACCGTGCGATTGCGGTTGTGATTTGGGCGAGTGCAGCAACCCTCACAACACAGCTTCCTTGTGCTTTGAAGCAAGTGGCAAGGGTTTGCAGCAGCCGAGCTGATTTGCCCTCATCAGCTTTTGTTGCTCAGGCACAGTGCATTCCCTGCTCAGCATGCACCAGAGGGGCACGCCCTCAGAGTACTCACTAGTCTGACTGGTCTGCTGCCCCTGGTAATGCCTGGCCTGCTGCAACGCATTGGACATGGGTGCAGCTGCCACCACTGGCGCTGCTCTAGGTCTGCTCTGTGCGCAAGCCAGCCTTTGCAGATGAGTCACCGTCAGCGTCCTGACACCCTGAGGGCTTGCAAGTCCAGGGGCCAGCACTCACGCAGCGCTTCCAGCAGTGCTTGGCACTGGGGACGGGACGAGCAACCTTGACCACTAAACTTGGAGCACATGGCATGCATGCTGTGCGGCTGATGCACTGTCTTGCACACCGTGTCCGACCGTCTGACAGCGACAATGCGGCGGCAGACTGACAGGGACAATGCTGTGACATGGCCCAGACAGCAGTAAGCAGCCTGGGGGCATGGCACTGTTAGCGGCAGACAGTCTGTTTGGAGGCTGCAGGCTGCCTCTTGGCAGTTAAAATGCTGACTTGAGCAAGGGCGCACCCGACCCTGGCGGCCCACCAGAAACAGCACAGCCAGCTGCGTCCGAACGCAAGGACGTGCTTGCTCAGAGCAGCATCGCTCTGCATCGCAGTCATGACAGTGTCTGGCCATACTGGCAGTACCAGTGGCACACAAGCATCAGCATCAGCATGCAGCATGCTCCTGTTTATAGCAAGGCTGCCTGCTACTCTTGTTGTGCAGCAGGAGTGGGAGACACTCAGTATACACCGTGTCCCATGTTTGGCAAACTTTGAGATGTGGAGCAGGGGCAGAAGTCTGCACAGCGGACACTTAGCTGACAGGGTGTGCCACATGCTGTTACGTACAGTCACGCAGTGAGGCCAAGCCGCACTGAGTGCAGCACTGCGGCACGTGCTTCAACAGCGTAGGGGACAGTCCCAGCAGCTGCCTCACCAGCAGCAGCACTGCCAGTCATCGTGCGCAGTTAGCTGTCACTGCCAAGCACGTACAGTACATGTAGTGTACACGGCAGTAGTGCGCAGCGCAAAGCTGAAACTCTCCCACCTCTCCTTGAGCGCTTTGACTCAGAGTCTGCAGCCGCAAAGGCACACTGCTGAAGGCTTTGGAAGCCGCGGGATTGAGCCCTGCGCATCTGATTGCACAGAACAACTGCTGAGTTGAGCAAAAAAAAGCCCAGTTGCTGCTGTGGTTCTCAAGGTGCCAGCTGGCCCAGCAGTACAGCACTGTTGATTTGTGCCATTTCAAAACGGCCGCACACTAGCAACCTGTCAGCTAGACGGCCTGGCCCAGGCTAGTGGCTGACACGTGTGATGTCCGACATCTGTCGGACAGAGGCTCTGGCCCAGTTTCAGATATGGCATCATGCGTATGGTATGCCTGTGACTCGGGATGCAAGCCTTTTGTTATGAGAGCAGTCCATGCGCCACGCACAATTTATGCAGCCACCCTGCCAGGGCGTGTCTTCAAAGCTGGCTGCTGCTGACAGGCTGTGTGACTTAGCACTCTGCAAGTTACTGGGCAACACACTGTGGCACTGGGCTGGCAGCACGTTACTGGGCAACACACTGTGCACTGGGCTTTGGCAAGGAGCCCACTTTCTACAGCCACAATGCTCACATAGGGCCTATGTGCCCAACTTGACCACAGCTGCAGTGTCACTGATGCTACAGGCCAGGACTGCGGTTTCAAAGCACAGCGCACGGTACGCAGGCACACCTGCAGCAGCTGGAAATACAGCTCAGACCGCTGGCATTCAATGCCGTTGGTGGCACCAACGCATTGCAAAAGCCCTGCACTACAGAACTGTTTTGCTCATGAGCTCACCAGGTGCTCTGGATGGGCTGCAGAAGCATTGCAGCATCTGTACTGAGGCAGACAAGAGCAGCGTTCATGATGCTGACTTGCTGCGCCAACTGCTAAGCTGAAGGCATTCCTCCTGAAGCCTGCCTGGCCACAAAAGCAGCACAAGGAAGTGGCTTTCCAGACGTGGACAAACCTAGCACTGGCAGCCTGGTTGGACCCTCACTGGCACGGTGCCCGGTGACCCCCCCCCTCGGCCCCCCGCGCTGTGCCTTTTAGAAGATCGGCAGTTGCTGCTGCGACCTGCAGGCCTGGGGCTGCCACAGGCAGCACCTCATAATCATTCTGTCGGACAGATGGGGCGTGCGGGAGAGAGCACTTTGCTGCCTGTAGTGGCTGCGCATACCTGAAGTGTCTGCATCTGCAGGCTGACACTGGCTCAATTCCTGCAAGCCTTGTCAGGCAAAGCGCATTCGCAGTAGTTAGGACCTGCTTGCGCGATTGCAGCTGCCATGCTTTCAATGATAGCTGTTGCAGTGCACTACTGAGTAGTCTCTGGTAACACTATGCTGCATGATGACATGATACATACATGCAGCACAAGTGCGACAACCGCTGCCATCCCTGCTGCCAGCTTCTCGCACAGCAGTCATGTTGCCTCAGCAGCTGGCAGCCTGTCGACAGACGTCTGGCTTCACATGGCTTCACTGGTTGCGATTGCCAACCGCGGCTGGTGCCAGCTTACAGCCAAGCGTGCTGCAGAGGGAGTTGCACTTACTCCTGAATTTCACCCTGCCCGCAACTCGCCATTATTAGCGGTCCCCACTCAGTGCGTGCGGAGCCCGCCAAACGCCCAGCGTACCGGATTTCAAGCGCCCAAAACATCGAGAGCATGCAGGCCACTCAAAAACTGTACGTTACATGTATCAGAATACCCTTAAGCTTGCGCGCCCGTCCATCCTCACAGCGGCCGACCAATTCTCTCAGAGCTGCTGGCAGCTGGCAGCTTATCGGTCAGCACCGACCCCCAGATTACCGACAGCCTCCGTCCTGCGGCCATCTGCGATCAACACATAGGCTTGTATTACGTTTGCTGGGAGACGCCCTTCATATTTCCTGGGAAAGGCCCTGTCATATGCATCGGCCTGGCGCTGTGCTGGCAAGGGATTACACCATAGAAGGGTGCTTGGCACTGGCGCGGCAGCATATACATTGGGGTGAAGAGGTAAGTGAGTCACGGCGCAATGTCTGCGGCAAATGGGGCTCCGCATGGCAAAGATCACATCCACGTGGGAGCACTGGGCTGACACAGCTATGGCATGGGACACTCTTGAAAGTGCCTAGTGTCATGCCATGCGGCATGTGTTACTCACCACCTCCTGGTACTTTCAGGTGCGACAGTTGCCTGGATCAACTGAGATGAGATGAATGGATCAAGCACTCTTAACTTGTCCTGCAGCTTGTGTAGTGCAGGCATGTTATGACACCAATACAGGATCAGCCATGAAATCGCCACCCTTCAAGGGGTGTCCTGATAGTGTGGACACCCTGTGCGATGATCGTCTGTGAGAGATGGTAGCAATCAATGCATGCAAGTGCTGTTGGCCCAACTAGACGGTTTAGTGCTTGCACTGCAAGCTGGCAGGCTCTCAGAGCCATACTCAGTGGTGTTGCTAACTTGGGTGCTGCTTGTGCCATGACTTCAACCCCCAAAACGACACACTGCCGTACACAGCCTGGCTTTTGGCAGCTGGCCAGTATGGAAGACCTGCGTGCCACAGCATTCGGAAAGCTGTTGCAGCTGTTCAACAAGTTGCGACTTGGGAACACTGCTGCGGTATATGGTGTTCAACCCTACCAGCACATTGAGTCTTTTGCAAACATTACCGCAAGTTGCCTGAAAGCACATCCACACACATCATCTGTCTACACAGATGTCCGATACTAGTGCACCTAGCCGCTGCTTTGGAAGCAGCTCAGCAAGCCTGCAGCATGCAGCCCACCCTGATGCAGCCGCATTGGTTGCCAATGTGTGCGGCAAGCCCGGCAAGCAATCAGCCACATTGACCTAGCCACAGAAAGCGCAACAAACTCCTGCCGCGCCCCCCAAGCCACACATGCTCAAACACCCACATGCTGACAGAATGACGGCAAGTAACAACTTGTCACACCCAAAGTGCCACTGTGCCTGGCAGGCACAGTGTGTTGCTGACAAAACATGTCCCGACATGTTTGAGCATACACAATGTGCAAATTGCGCAATGTGTATGCTGGTGTGTCATGCGAAGCTGCCAGCATTGAAGTCAAACCACTCATGGAATCCAGTCCCATATCATATGGGCATGGATATATCGCATGATGCCAGCAAGTGCATGTGCACAGACCAGCAGTGAAATTGGCTGTGCCGCAGCCTGATTGCATAACAGTGGCCTGGACCCAGACAGTGCTGAGTCATGACTCAACGTTGATCAAGGCAAGCATGTGCTTGACACATGTGCAAACACACTGTCAGGTACACTTGAGCTTATTCACAAGAGTGAGGGCTGCCACAGTCGGGCATGCTGCATATATTATCAAACCCACAATCTAGAACCTGCTGCGTAAATAAAATGTTTAGTGCTGTTGCAACAGTTGCAACTATTGAAGTGACCTGGCCTGCACTGCCTGCTACATGTGAGAAATAGGCTGTACATACTTATTGCAGCTGTGCTCAACCCTCAAAGACGGGAGGAAGCACAGCATCCACAGACATGACATGCTCATAAACCAGCAAAAGACTGCAGAGGCCAGTCACGGCTGTCCATAGCATACTCGTGAAGTACCCGGGTTGGCGCATCCGAAGGCACTCCAAGGTGCTGCCTATACTGGATGGGCTCACTGGGGTGCTGTTTAGCCCTTGTGTGCCCAGGGGTGGGCGAAGAAGGACCAAGGGTGGACGATCTTGACTGCAAGCATGACAAGTGATGCCAGACGTGTCAGTGTCGTACTGATATTTGAGCTCTGATTTGAGCACTAGGAACTGCAGCTGCACATTGGCTGTCATCAATGTACAGGCAACATACAAGCGCATCTCGAGTGCTGCTTTGTGCAAGTTAAATGCAGTGTTGTTACGACAAGCTCAGTAATAGTCCTGCCGGTGGTATGCTGGGTGGATTAGCAGCCCATGATCACCCAATGGCCCTGACATGTTAGGCACATGGTGCAAGGTTTTGGTGACTCACCAAGTGAGTTGAACTCACTTTGCTTCTTCTTCTCCTCCTCCTTCTCCTCTTCCTCCTCCTCTTCCTTCTTCTCTTCCTCCTTCTTGACCACCTTCTTCTCCTTCTTCACCACCTTCTTCTTCTTGTCCTCACATTCCTTGCACTCCTTCTCCTCCTCTTCCTCCTCCTTCTTCTCCACCTCAACAAGGATCACCTGCACAGTGTGGCACATCACCGTGTGTGACAGATCAGCAGGAAGCACACTGAGCAGTCAAACGGTTTTCCGCATGCGCAGCACACGTGCAAGAGAGTGACATGTACTAGCTGAAGTGGTAGGGGCCTAGGCACGGGCCTGTCGCAATTTGCAGGGAAGTGCATGCCGCGAGCTTGCCAGCAACATCAATGCGGCATGACTGGCTGTCGACCGTCAGCTGTCTGGCCAAGTAGGGCTGCATGGTACAGACTCTGGGGGTGCAGAATTTTCTTGCCACCACCAGCAGTGTGCTGTATGGTCAATGAACTCCGGTCACCGGCCATGAGGCACATGCTGGGTATGCCCTCGCCAGAAAAACACGCAACGGCACGCCCTTTAGCTTCAGCACAGAAGCCTTGTAGAAGGTTAGATCTAAGGTTAGTAAGATTCCTCCTCCATTTTGCCACCCACCTTTTCCTTGTCGCCCTTCTTCTCCTTCTTCTCCTCCTCCACAATGATGTACTGCAGGGGGCCACAGCCAGAGTGCACACGCAGGGAACATCAGTGATGATTGGCAAGTTGACTTGGCTGCCAGGCTCTACCTAACTTCGGCTGACTAACTGAGCGGTTCAGATGCAGTAGCCTTGTACGATTGGTGGGGTTGGACACCATTGTGGCACCATTGTGACGGCACACAAACCAGGTGTGAAGCACTCAAGGTGTTCTAAGTCAGCAACGGTGTGCACTGTGCCCCGAACAGCCATCAGACAAAAATGGCATCCGTCTGTCCAGGCAACAGCTGAACTTGGCGGCGAGTCAGCAGATGACCCAGCCTTGGCCAAGGACTCACTGCCAGTACAAGCTACTAGCTAGAACATGCATGTTATATACGGATAGTACACACCGTATGTCCTACCTTATCCTCCTTCTTGTCCTCCTTCTTCTCCTTCTTCTCCTCGACCACAATCACCTCAGCCTTGGCCTCAGCCTTCTTCTCCTTCTTCTCCTCCTTCTCCTCAACAACGATAAACTGCAGGGTTGGTTTAGACAGCGGTGCACAGGCAGGGGAAAGTGATGCTGGGTGGCTGGGTGAGGAATTTGAACTTGAGACACCAGCCTTGCAGTCTCTGGATCCAAGATTCCGGAAGCCTGAGCTCCAAGCACAGTGTGATTATTGGCTGCGCAAATGGGTCTTACAGTGTGATCTGAGTAGCTGTTTATGTGCCGCTGATGCTCTGTTGGTAATGAGGCAGTGGCAGCTTAGTGGGGGTGGAGACAGATGTGGCATGCCGCACAGCCTGAAGATACGTTGCCAACCGTTGGCAGTGTGCTAGCTAGTGTGCGCTATGCTCCAACCAAGATTTGCTGAGCAAATCCCTCTAGAAAGATCTGTTCAGCCAAGAGCTGACTCAGCTCATCAGCAACGTATGGCCCGCTGCTGATTCCTGCTGCCCTGTTTGTGGCCTACCTTCTCTTCCTTCTTGTCCTCCTTCTTGTCCTCCTTCTTCTCCTCAACAAAAATGATCTGCACATTGCAACAATGTGTGATTGCGTGAGCAGATGGTACCACCGGTGCCAGCACAGTGTGCCCTGCAAACCTGGTAAAGACACAGTGTGAACACATCTTGACCAAGATTGAAGCCATCAGCATAGAGAATATGGGGGCGCACTTCAAAGCTGTCACTAGTGACAGTACTGGCAAGCTGGTGGTGATTTTATACCACAAACCCAGAGGGCCTGGGTTGCTGCGAGCAGCAACATTTTGTGTGACGGCCTCTTGAATTTCCACAGCTGTGGACGGCAGTGTCCGACACCGAGTCCAATGTAGTGAGGCTGCAGCCACTGGTGTTGAACCTTTTGAAGCATGTAGAAGTTTTTGTTGCAGCAACATGCTTGATCTGTCCACCGTCAAGCCACCAAGCCTACTGGGCTGCCAGTGGCAGCGGGTGACTAGATACATGGTGAGCACTCACCTCCTCCTTCTTGTCATCCTTCTTCTCATCCTTCTTCTCCTCAACAACAATCACCTGCAGGGGTGGGGTGGGGAAGGCACACATGCAATTTATGAAAGGAGGCTCACTTCACTGCTGAGGTAGCATTGGCATTGGTAGCTGCACAGCGGCTGGGCTCAGCCAGTGGCATTCAAGGACCCAATCCAAGTGTTGGAGGTACATGTTTAGTGTGCCTTGCCTGTCACAGGCACGGCGCGCTGAACAAAGCATTCAAGCAAGCCTGCGAGCAGTCAAGCAATCACAACACCAAACGATGCATATGCAGCAACAAATGGGCTGGGGTTGCCAACTGTGTCTGCCGCAGAGTCAGCCCGGCAGCATCTGCACGGCACACCCACCTTCTCCTTCTTGTCGTCCTTCTTCTCCTCCTTGACCACGACCACCTCAGCCTTAGCATCAGCCTTGGCCTCGGCCTTCTTCTCCTCAACAATAACAACCTGCAGCACAGCATGCACAATCGACGCGGTGTCAAATGTGGTTTTGAAGACCAGGGCACTGCTGGGCAGTGTGAGCAGCACGCGCCATCTGTACGTCAAAATGTCGACGGATGTAGCAGCCTGTGGATGCTGACAACTGTCCAAGGTGCTCCTGACAGGATCAAGCAGCTGCTGGAATGATGGCTGTGCCACAGCCAAAGGGCGGCCTTTTGTCATGGCCCATAGTGCCCGGCGCTAGGGTGGCTAGTGCATGTGGTGACAGGATCGGACCGTAAATCGCGCTGGTATGTGCATGCCACCAAGTTTGCGCCCACCAGCAGCTGCGTGTCATGCGCTACGGCAGCTGGAACAAGCTGCACCCTATCCAATGCGCAAATGGTTGACATCATTGCAGGCTCTGTCAGTATGCAACCAAGACGTCATGTGCATACCTTCTCATCCTTCTTGTCCTCCTCCTTCTGCATGGCCAAACAGACAGACGCCAACAAGAGCTCTTATTACAGTGCAGGTCAGCTTGACAGGGCGTCACACATCCAAGTGCTAGAAGTGCTGTCCTGGCGGACGATGCAGGAAGGACCGTCTCTACCCTCGGCACTGCCATGCAAGTGTTTACATGCCCTGTGGGAGGAGTCCAGTGCTGCTGCACCTTTCAAGGGCACCAGTGATCTCCCCGATGAGCCCCATTTGGTCTCCCCCGCACCTTTGCCTCGACCTCCACGATCACCTTGAAGTCCTTGCACTTCTCATCGTGCTTGTGCGCATGGTGTGCACACCACGCATCTGCACACACACGGGGACAACCGTCGGGTGTGACGACAGTAACCGCAGCCCCGGCGGCTGCCCTCGGCTGCCCTAGGCACGTCAGGCTGATGTGCAATGTTAGTTCCACCCGCAAGATGGCCCTTACTGTGGTCGAATGTGCGCAGCTTGCGGTTGGCGTGCGCCCTGCGAAAGGGGACAGTGCAGGCAACAATGGTAAGAATTGCGATAATGGATACTAAATACATTAGTAACGCATGCGAGAGTGACCAATTGCTGCGCCATCTCCCATGACAGCTGGCACGTTCCAGATCGATCGCGGTGTGCCGGTCTGGAACAGACGCAGAACTCACCCTTCGGCAGCAGAAGCGGCTGCAAGGCAGAACAACGCTGCCAAAAGCAGCGCAGATGCTGTGAACGTCCTCATGGTGAGTGCGTGTGCGCTTGTAGCGCCTTCAGGCAGCGTGAAAGGGCTGGGGAAAGCGGATGGAAATGCGTCGAGGGAGATGTGGGCACTGTAGAGTAGCAAAGCCGTCGGAAACTTACATATGTCGACCTCAACGGAATCAACGGCTAAACCCGCCGATGGCGGTTGTAACGTTACAAAAGATGCTGGCATGTCTGGCACAGCGGGAATGGGAGCCTGTCAGCTGCCTGCAGGCCGTATAAAGTTATATATTCAACATTTCAAACTGAGACTAAGGAGACTTAGGGGGTCTGTCTGTCTTGCCTGGCAGCTGGCGCATGCATTCTGAATTTGATGCTGTCTGCCAGGATTAAACAGCACACAAGCCAACAAAGCGGCTGTATGTCGCCACTTATCAGCTGTGAGTAGGTTGTTGAGTTGGGCCTGACCATCCTCATAGGCTGCATTGACACATCCTTGACATGACACACGCATGTTGGCTTGGACATCCACTTGCAAAAATGCTGTGGTTAACGAGCTTCCGAAGGCTTTAGCTTTGCTGCCAAGGTAGTATTGCTGCCCTTGCTGGGGTGGGGATGGGTGCAAGGGCAGGCAACCCCAACCCCATGGCTCACTCTTGGACGCGCTATGTACGATTCGTGTGCACAGCAGCAGCCGGTAGTGACGCATTGCCACTCCTTCATTTACCACGCATGCCCCTTCAACCACAGCGCATGTGCATGAAGAAGCTTCAGGCCCGCCTCCGCTGAGCGCACGTCAAACCACCAGCTGCGCCCAGTTCGTGGCAACTTGCGTTGCGGCAACGCAACAGCCCGGCTGCTGCCAACCTCTGCAAACATGCCATGCCAGGTGCTGCACCTGACTGAGTCTGCTTCACACACTCAAGCTGGCCTGAGCCCAACGCCAAACGTGTGACACGAAACCCCTAGCGGTCTAGGTGGTGAGCAGTCTGTGTACTTTTTCCAGGGCGCACAAAAGCCGCACCACCCAGTGCACAGCACCCAGTCCTCAGCAGCACAATGGCTGAACAGAAGGTATGCCACACCCCTGGCACCACAGTGCGCTTTGGGGTCACACGTCACATCACCCCACAGGGTTCCTCAGGCATGGAACCGTACCTCTGCGGCTTGCGCTTCAAGCATGCCCAGCAGCCACCAAAGTGAAGACCATGACTAGCACCCCAGATGCAAGTGCAAGTGTCACACTGTGATCATGACCATGGTTTGTGGACGTAGGGATGCGGACTCGTCATGACATGCTCGGCAATCAGACACACGGCGTGCTCTCAGAGTCCAAAGACCTCCAAAGGCACCACTGATGAAGCCCCAACTTGGGCCAACTTATGCGACACACACGTACACTGCACATGGTGTGCACTCCACAGTTTGGCCGTCATTGGCCGTCACTCTTTTCATTCATTGCCATGCTCACTGTAGCAGACTTGGCTGCATCGCTGCTCACAACCCCGCGGCTGCTCTCTGGTGCCACACTGCAACTCAGTAGTACGTATACAGGCAAGTCAATGTACAAAAGCCCAACTCCGCAAAACATTGTGGTCACATACTGTTAACAACACCACCCTGGAGGCCAGTACCTACACAGCTACTCCAGAATACACAGGTACTCCGAAATCAATATACTGTTACCCATAATACACAGGTACTCCATAATAAATATACAACAAGTCAGACGGTGCCGTCATGCAGTACTGTTATCTGCTGGTCTTCAGGCTGGCAGCCCTCATGTTGCCAGCACAACTGCTTGTCAGGGCTTGGGCACCCCTTCATCAAGTGGATCACTGGTCAGCCACCCATACTGGTAGTACTCAAGGGTTGGTTCAGGGCTCTGGCCGTCTTGGTCCCCTTCATGTGCAACCTGGCTGCATGCTACGCGGCAGCCCCTCGCCCTCAGTGCTGCCAGCCCTCCCTCACCACAGTGCTGCCAGCCACCTGGTAGCAACCTGGCAGAATAGACCAGCAGCAGCAGCAGCAGCACGGGCAGCACGGGCAGCAGCAGCACATGCGGCAGCAGCGTTTGAGCTGACCAAGCTGGCTAGGGAGCCGTAGACGTAACAGCAGGGCCAGTGGTGTTGCTCAGTCCGACTGAGCGAGTCGCTACCCGGCACGAGATCACTGCAACAAAGCACACTCTACAGTCCCCAGCACAGCTGGTACCCCTCTTCCCCTCCAAACTGCTCCCTGCTTGCTGCCTTTGCCTCGCAGAATTTTGTTCCACACTCGCAGCTGATGCACCGCTGTTACTGGAAATTACTGCTGCTCAGCTTGCAAAGTTGGCCAAATTCGAACAAGTCTCAAACCCTGGGGACATCACTACGATCTCACCTGATCACTTGTCACCCTCTCCCTCGCCCTCTCCCTCAGGCTCCTCATCTCCACCACTGGACCCTCCCTTGCTGATGACGATGCTCTTGGTGAACACCTTGCTTGAGGAGCCACCCTTGCTCACGACAATGCTCTTGGTGGTGGCAGCAGGGGCAGGGGCAGGTGCCGGTGCAGGTTCCTCCTGCTTCCTAGGAGCTGGAGCCGGCTCAGGAGCCGGCTCAGGAGCCGGCTCAGGGGCAGGGGCGGGTGCCGGTGCCGGTGCCGGAGCAGGGGCAGGTGCTGGGGCAGGTGCAGGTGCTGCTGCAGTGGGGACAGGAACAAATCAGCAGTGCAGGCAAAAGACACAAACTTGTTGACTCTCTTGTCCTACCCGTGGTCGTTGCAGGTACCAATGCACAGTACACAGTACTTATGCCTCTTGGCTGACAGCGCTGTTGGTGGTCTGAACGGCAGGCTGGTGCACACGTCACTCACCAGCACCCTTTCCGAACTTCTTCTTGAACTGCAGTACCGCAGGCAGCACAGTGTCAGTTGTCAGCGTCACACAGTGTCAACTCCTTCAACTTGTAGCGCTGCTTCAGCTTGTGGCACTGCTTCAGCTGTGGCACTAGTACTGGTCACTAGTCACTAGTCACTAGTAGTGCGTAGTGACTTGCCCTGATAGCACAACTCAAGTGGGCGTTCGGTCGACAGAGGCTTGAAAAGGAAGCAACAACACCAAGCTCAGGTGCAGCGCTCACCAAGATGAAGCCCATGAGCCTTCGGGGCAGGGACGGGTGCCCGACATCCAGGGAAACCAGGTCACTCTCCTCGTCCCTGCGCGCAATACACGAGTGTTGGATGGAAATCAGGTACAAAGTAGAGCACGACAGTGCTGTTATGTGCTGACCAGGCACACACATATGGAGAATTTTCTCGATCAGCTGATAGAAAGTTACCTGGCAGACTCAGCAGCTGCAGCAGAGGCAGCTACCGCCAGTGACAACAGAACAAACATAATGAATGTTTGTTTCAGCATCTTGCAGCGTGTATTCAGTCTGGTATCGCAAACCGGGTTGTACAGTCAACTGGCACGACACAGCACTGAGACGCAGATGCTTGCAGTCGAGTCGAGGTGGGCAGTCCGGCTGTCACATAAGGACTATATGGCACGCCACAGCGCGGGAGGGCTGCACCGCAATTCACACGTAACGTTGATCATGACGATGTCATGACAAGATTTTGGGCCAGGGCTGGCCCGCGTGTGTGCGGGACTGACGGTGTGCTGAAAAACCGTACCGATAGTGCCTTTCAAGGTGGAGCAGGGCCTGTATGGTCGATGTTTCTGCTAGCCCAAGAACCCTACAGTCAGCAGTCAGCAAGTGTCACCGCGTTGTGTATGGCAGCTCAGCAACTTGTCCAAGCACACAGGCTTCAAGATTCGCATGCCTTACCTTGCATAGGTATGTGTGGCAAGCAGTGTGTATCACAAACTCATCCCAAAGCTTGCGCAGCTGTCAGGAAGTAAAGCACTGCCGGCTGCACAGTTTGGCAGAGGCATTGTCCCCAGCACATCACCAAGTCAACACTATTTCGCTTGGCAACAACACCAAGTAGTCACACGATCACTGCAAAAAACCCACCAGCAGCAAAGCCATCCACACCTGGCAGCTGCTGCTGCTGACCCGACCCCCCCCCCCCCCCCAGTGCTGATACCCCAGCAGCAGCAGACAGCTCAAGCCCGCCACTGCTCACTACACCAGACTCCCCCACCTGCCCACGTCCCCTACTTCATAGCCGCTGCTGCCGCCGCTGCAACTGCAGCATCTGCCCGCACAGCGGCAGGGGATACTGGCGACACACACACCTCCTCACCCCTCACAGCCAGTGACGCCTGCTGCAATTGCAATGGGGGCACTCCCGCTGCTGCAGCAGCGACAGGGGACGCCTGCGACACCTCATACACCTCTTCAGCCCTATGTTCAATAGGCCGCCCGGCAGCAACCTCCCCCTCCCTCACAGCTTGAGATACCTGTGGCGACGGTGCTGCTGCTGCTGCTGCTGCCCGGAGCAGCTCCCCAGGCCCCTCATCAACCGCCCCCCGCTCTTGACAAGACCCCACAGGCGATATTGACACTGCATCCACAACATCTGCTGTTGAGTCATCGTCCCTGCCGTCCTGCCCATCATCCCTCTGAAGCACCCCTCTCCACGGCAACCCCACCACATCCCCTGCCGAACTGTCCTGTGGCGCTGGTGCAGCATCTGCATGCTGTGCAAAGACACCTGCCGTTGCAGCTGCCGGCGAGCCCTCCACACCTGTGCTGCATGCGTACTGTGATGCAAGCTGCACAGGGCTGCAGCTGAGCCCAGACTGCATACAAGGGCCAGTACCATCAGGGGGGCCCCTGCTGGGCGGTCCCTTGGGTTCTGGAGAGCGTGCAGGTGAGGCCTCAGGGGTGCGGTCAAACAAGGCAGCGGCAACAGCAGACCCCAACAGACCCCTCAACCCTAGCCGCCCCTGACCACCAACCAACCCAGGGGACGAGCCTTCTGTGCTGACACCCTGCTGCTGCTGCTGCTGTTGTCCGAACAGCAACCCAGGTGGTGTGGAAGGCACCGAGCTGCTGACGCTGTCACCACCACCGCAAACATCACCACCACCACCACCAGCAGCAGCAGCAGCACTGCCAGTAGGGAGGCTGCAGCTTGGGCTGTTGGGGTCTGAGGTTTGGGGGCTGCTAGACCCCACACATGTGTGTAGGTGGATCTGGGTGGGTGCAGGGCCCCTCTTGGACCTCAGGCCAGTTGGTGGCAGCTGGGGCAGCACTGCTGGGCTGTAGCTGCGGCCCTCGTCATCATCAACAGGACGCAGCTGCTGCAGAACAAACAGAGGTGCAGGACGCAGTTGCTGCTGCTGCTGCAGGTCACCATCTGCTGCTGCTGCACAGCCTGCCTCCACCTCAGCTGCTTGTGCAACGGGCGCACTGGCAACACCAGAGTCAGGACCCGCTGCTGCTGCTGCTGCTGCTGCATCCCCACCAGCAGCTGCACCACCATCACAGGCTGCTGCTGGTGCGTCCGATTCGGCTGCTGCACCTCCATCACCCACAGCTTCTGCTGCAGCACGGTGCGCCTCTGTTGCTGCTGCAGCAGGGAGGCTGCTTGCTTCTGCTGCTGCAGCAATGCACCGAGCTGCCTTTGACTCGGCTGCTGCACCTTCATCACCCACAGCTGCTGCTGTAGCACCGCCCGCCTCTGCTGCTGCTGCAGCAGGGAGGCTGCTTGCCTCTGCTGCTGCTGCTGCTGCTGCTGCAGCAATGTACCATCCTGCCTTTGACTCGGCTGCTGCACCTCCATCACCCACAGCTGCTGCTGTAGCACCGCCCGCCTCTGCAGCAGCAGAGGCAGCAGGCATGCTGCTTACCTCTGCCGCTGCCGCATTGTCAGCGTCTGCTGCTGCCGCATTGTCAGACCCTGCTGCTGCTGGCAGTTGAGTAGCAGCAGGCAGCCAGGGGCACCTGCTGTCAAACCTGCTAGAGGGCTTGCTTGCACCACCAATACTACCACCTCCACCAGCAGCAGCAGCAGCAGCAGGATGGTGAGAGACACTAACTGAACCCCCAGGCGGCTGCTGCTGCTGCTGTTGCTGTGGTGAGTGCTGCTGCTGCTGGTGCTGCAGTGGTGCCTTGCCGCTGCCAGAAGGTGGCTTGTGCTGAAGAGATGCACCAGCGGCAGCAGCCCCCGGGTCACCTGCTGAACCCTGCGGATGTTTACTGAACCGCAGCACACACCGGCTGGTGCCGCCACTGCTGCTGCTGCCGCCGCCACTGCTGCTGCCTTCCTGCTGCTGCTGTTGCAGTGGGAGGTCCTCAGCGCGGTGAAGGCTTGCTGTGTCACCTGCTGTGCTGCTGCCAGCGTCACCAGCAGTATGGCTGCTGTCCACTGTACCAGCCGCAGCAGCTCTTGACACATCTGCTGATGCAACACCAGGAGGGCTGCCGTCCAATGCATCGCCAGCAGCAGCAGCAGCAGCAGCAGCAGCATCTCCTGCTGCAAAAGGGCTGTGAGCAGCTGCAGCACCATGCAGCACCAGCTTGCGGCGGGCTGGCTGCTGCAGCACCAGCCCAACTCCTGCAGACAAGGCTGAGTCAGTGCCTGCTGCTGCTGCTGCTGCTGCTGCCTCCCCAGGGGTGCCACCGGCTGGCAGCAGCTGGCCAGCAGCAGCAGGGGTTCTGCTAACAGCACCAGCAGCAGCAGCAGCAGGTTCGTCAGCAGAGGCTGGTGTTAGCCGTGCGATGCCCTGGCCCCAGCTTCTGCCACTTTCAACCGCAAATTGCTGGTGCTGCTCCTCATCCAGCAGCCGCTGCTGCTGCTGCTGCTGCTGCTGCTGCTGCTGCTGCTGCTGAGGGACCAATGGGAGGGGCAGCTCCACTGGCTGCACCTCCGTACTGCTGCTGCTGCTGCTGGTGGTGGCAAGCGGCTCCGCCGCGCATGCAGCAGCAGACCAGGGCACAGTTGCACCTTCTCCGACAGCCACATCCATGCTTTTGCCCAGGGCCTCTGGCATGCTGCTGCTGGGCCCTGGTTCACCGCACTCGGCAGCTACTGTCAACGCTGTTGCCGCTGTCCGTGCTGCTGCTGTCATCGCCTCCGCTGCTGCAGCTGCTGCCACTGTCTCGGCTGCTGCTGCGGCCACCTGTGCTGCTGTCTCCAGGCTTGCTGCTGCTTCTGTTTCCGCTGCTGGGCGAGGCGAGTGCTGCTGCTGCTGGATCACGCCTAGAGACAGCCCATCAGCACCGGTGCCATCAGCAGCAGCACTAGTGACAGCAGCAGCAGCAGGGGCATGTGTGTGCGCCTGTGACAGGTCCACGCCGGCGAGTGCTGCTGCTGCTCTCAGCCTGGCCCTCCAGTTCTGCAGCAGCACCTCAGGAGAAGCAGTGCTGGCCACACTACCACCACCACCAGCAGCAGCAGCAGCAGCAGCACCGGGCGCACAGGCAGCAACCTCTGCGCCCCTGCTGCTGCCGCAGCAGCTGTGCTGGTACTGTCTAGCTGCTGCTGGTTTTGGTCCAAGCTGGCCGCCTGTGCAGCCAGCCGTTGTCTCCAGCTGCTGATAGCCGGCAGCTCAGGCAGCAGGGGCAACAAGGGGGCACCACTAGCCTGGCCCAACGGCAACACCACCTGCTGCTGCTGCTGCTGCTGCTGCTGCTGCTGCTGCTGCTGCTGCTGCTGTCGGAGCTGCTGCAGTGGGCTGCCTACAAGCGTACCTTGCAGCACCTGCTGCTGCTGCTGCTGTTGGAGCTGCTGCTGTCGGAGCTGCTGCAGCGGACTGTCTACAAGCAGGCTACCTTGCAGCATCTGCTGCTGCTGCTGCTGCTGCTGTCGGAGCTGCTGCAGTGGGCTGCCAATGCTCTGCAGTCCCAGCTGCTGCTGCAGCTGCTTGATGGGAGACAGGGCTTGAGACATGGAGACCGCAACAGGGCCAGCACCCAGCTGGCTGCTGCTGCTGCCACTAGCAGCGCCCGCTGGCGGGAACAGGGCAAGCTTGGCTGGCGACCGCTGCTGCTGCTGCTGCTGCTGCTGCTGCGACCTCCAATGAGCCAGGAGGTCTTGCTGAGGGGCGTCCCTGACAGGACTGAGGCAGGGCACAAGCTGCTGCTGCTGCTGCTGCTGCTGTGGTTGTGTGATTGGTGGCCCAAACTCCTCAAGCAAGCGCTTCTGTGTGTGGCAGGCAGCAAGGAACAGGCGTGCATGGAAAAGAAAAAGGGTTGAGGGGGTATTTGGTGTGGCATGTACGCCAAGGACGGACAAGACACCATGATGGTGTGTGCTAAATGGAAGGTCAAGAGGGAGTGGAGATGCGGCGTTGAAGTGGTGTTGTGGCTCAGTCTATTTCAGCATGGCAGACAGCAAGCACACGCTTACCACAGCTGGACAACAACATTACAGCTTGCAGCATTGAGCACGTTTGACAATTGTGCAGGCAGCATGCATCTGCCAGTCCAACAAGACAAACCCACCAGCTGTTGCCGCCATGTCGACGCGCTGCTTCCCTCCTGCTGCTTCCCGTATCCAACAGGCAACACGCGTTGCTGCTGCTGCTGCTGCTGATGCGCTACTGCTTGCTGCTGCTGGCTCCCTGGATGTGTTTGCGTAGGCTTGCTTGCCAGAAGCCGCCTGCACCGCTCCAGCAGTGCAGCAGTGGCATCTCCCTCCTGCCCCCCCACCCCCTCACAGCCGCTGCCACCAACACCAACACCACCCGCAGCCACATGCTGCACAACACCCCCAGCTGCTGCTGCTGCTGCTCCGGCCCATGGCATCGACACACCTCCCTGCTGTGCCTTGAGAGATGTCGCTGCCCAACCCACGGCACCCTTGACAAACCCATTGCTGCTCCCAGTCCATCCCACTCCTGCTGTCAAGCTGTTAGAGGTCCAAGGAGTCAGAGTCGTATTTGCTCCTGCTCCTGCTGCTGCCGTTGCTGCTGCTGCTGCTGCTGGCTGCTCGTGCTGATGTACAATAGTATCAAGGCCGTGGAGGCTTCCCTGCCAGTCCTCCCTTTCTGCTGCTGCTGCACCAGCAGCATCACGGTCAGTCCACTCGATCTGGTCTTGCTCATGTGCACCATCCACACCAAGCTCCACTTGGGGATAAGAGTTTGCGCTTGGTGTAGCACTGAGCAACTCGCCACCTGACCCACCGCCACCAACAGCAGCAGCAGCAGCAGCAGCAGCGGCAGCAGCAGCAGCCCCGTCTGCTGTGGGTACCCCACCAGACGAAGACCACCAGGGCATGTCCTCACCCGCTGCTGCTGCTGCTGCTGTGGGCCAGTTTGTGGTGTGACCACCAGTCAGTGGGCCAGGTGGGTGTGTCCTCAGCTCCCTAGGGAGAGGAGGTGCCTCCCTGAACCGCCGGATCAGTTCAGAGACACGGACCGGAGGGACCTGGACATCGCTGCCGCTGCTGCTGGCTGCCGGCTGCTGCCGTTCTGCAGCAGCACCAGCACCAGCAGCACCAGCGGTTGCTGTCTGTGAGGGCTCTGGCACAGCAGCAGCAGCTGCAGCAGTAGCAGCAGGAGGAGGAGGCCGCTGCCCGAGCCGCTTTGCCTTCAAACGCTGCAGCTTCTCAGTACGAGTCAAACCGGGGCCCGCAGCAGCAGCAGCAGCAGCTCCTGCTGCTGCTGGGTCCTGCATGCCGGCTGAAGCCTGACTCCTGCCGCTCATGCTGCTGCCGACACTCCTGCTGATCCGCTTGCTGCCGCTCCCGGGGCTGCTGCTAGAAAAGGCCCGGCCCGCTGCTGGTGCTGCTTTTGGAGGTGTCCGCTGCTGCTGCTGTATGTCTGCCGGAGCAGCAGCAGCCTTGGCCGCTGCTCGTGCCGCAGCCCTGGCAGCAGTATGCAGCTGATCCGGGCCAGATACACCAGCTGGACCTGGCACTGACGCTGCTGAGCCTGCACGTGACAGTGCAGCAGACGCTCCAGCAGCTGCTGCTGCTCCTGCTGCTTTCGAAACCTGTGCAGAGAGTTTTTGTAGCTCTGAGCCGACAGCATCTGCAGCTGCATCAGCATCTGCACTGGCAGGCGTGATGCTAGCCTCCTGCGCCCACTGCAGCTGCGTCCCTGCTGCCTGCGCGCCTGCTGCTGCTGGTGCGAAGCCCTGTGTAGGACCACCGTACAGCTCATGCCCTATTTGCGGGTATGTTACAGCTGCGCCAGGGAGCCCATGTCGCTGCTGCTGATGGGGCTTGCGATGCGGGCCGCTGACGCTGCTGCCCCGCACCTCCAGCACACCATGTTCTGCGTCAGCCCGTGCTGCTGCTGCTGGGTCTCCTGCTGCTGTGCCATGCAGGACTGCTGCATGCAGGAGTCCTGCAGTTGACCCCAGCACGGGGTTCCCTTGTGGTGCTGCTGCGTGCTGGCCATGCAGCAGCAGCTGCTGCTGCTGCTGGTCAGGGATGCTGCTGGCAGCTGTGTCTGACTGGCTGCGCACAGCTGCATCTGGTTGGCTGTGTGGTGCTGCGTCAGGCGCCGCACCTGCTGCTGCTGCTGCTGCGGCGGCCGCTGCTGCGGCCGCTGAGTCAAGTGATCCTGCTGCTGCACCTGCTGCTGTTGATGCATCGCTAAAACAGTGTGCTGCACCAGCTGTGTAGGTCGAGCTGCTGTGAGGCCTGCAGCAGATAGCAGAAGAGACATTATATGGTGGTGTGCTGAGCAGCACGGGCGGTCGCATGTGGTCCCACTGCAAAAGGGGTTGGGAGCGGTTTAAAATACAAGACAGCTGCCAGAGGCGATGGATGGCAGTGCCGTGCTGCTGTGCTGGGCCATGCTTCTGCAAACTGCAACTTGAGCACAGCACACATTTGAGGAGTTGGCTGGTGTTGCTGTGCACACTCTGCTGATCGCACCAGTTGGGTGCTGCTGTGTTACTGTACACGCTCTGCTGACCCCACCTGTTGGGTGCTGCTGTGTGCGTTGCCTGTCCCTTGATCCTCGACGGTGCTTTCACAAACCCCTGCACACTGCAGAGGGGACGGAAGCACAACATATGAGTGGGCAGCTGTTCAGCATGGTGAGCGTGCTGCTGTGTGTTGGACTATGCACATGTTGACCTGTCCAGACAAACTAAAGGCTGGGCCCACTTCACCAGTCTGGCCGGAAAAGGCACACATGGTGTCTGTTGTTACCTGCTGGTGACCCAACGCCTCTGTTGTGTTGCTGTGCCCATGCGCAGTGTCACCAGCTACCATGACTGCAGTATATGTTTGGATGCTGCCACAGCTTGACAGATTTGGCAAGAGGAGAGGAGATTGTGCAGTGGCTGTGATGTGCTGTTGTTGTTGTGCCTCAACTGTTGCAGGCTTGAACACGCAGGGAAGCTATGAACACGCAAAAACAAGGATTACGATACAGAAAGAGGAAGTTGATTTCTGTGAAGAACGTTTGTGCTATACGACGGTTGGAATTCAACTTTTGCGACACGATCGTCACTTTGCTCATCATTCCTCCTTCCCTCCCAACCCTTCCTACCGGCCTCATTTCCTGTGCTTGTCTGTGTCATTGAACGCTTCATCAGATTGTCCGTCCTCAGCCTGTGTACACCAGCAGTGCAGTTACAGCAGACAGACTTCGGACTGCCAGGCTTTTTGAACATTTCAAGCCTATTGCCAATGGAAGGTAATGGGTCTGCTGCAGCAGATCCGGCCGGGCAGCAGCCGGAAGCAGCAGCAGCACCCCCAGCAGCAGCTGCAGCAGGTGGTGGTGTGGCCATGAAGCAGCGCAAGAACAGGGGCAACATGCGCAAGCGGGATGCTGACAGCACGGAAGCAGCAGGTGCAGCAGGTGCAGCAGCAGCTGATGAGGACACCACCACAGTTGTCCGCAAGGCAAAGCAGGCACGGGGCGAGCCCCTAGCTTTCAGCACAAAGCAGGACAAAAAGCAGGACCTGGCAGTCACGTATGCAGGCACAGCAGAAGCGCTGGCAGCAAAGGATGAGTCAGCTACGCGGCATCTGGAAACAGAGACGCAGTTTGATCGAGACAACCGGTGAGCCTGCTGCTGCATGGGGGGGGGTCTCAGGCCTGACACAGCAGCTGCAGGCAGTTGACAGCAGGCTGCTGTTGTGTCTGTGTGGTGCTGGGTTGTCAGCAAATGACATGTTGGCATTCATGCAGTTACATGCACAACAGCAGGGGCTGCAGCAGCAGGTTTGATTGTCATTCATAGCCAGCCCAGAACAGCCACACACTTTGGGTTTGCCTGTGTGTGCGTGTGTGTGTGTGTGGGGGGGGGGGGTCCATGCGGCATTTGGGGTACCCAGCTGTAACGCCACACATCCAGTGTCCAGTTTGGGATGGTCATCAGCAAGGGATTGCTTGCTGATGATCAACCCAAAGTGGACACTGGATGTGTGGCGTTACAGCTGGGTACCCGAAATGTTTGAGAACAAGCAAGTGTAACCAGTACTCCAGCCTGAACCCCAGTGTCAGGTGTGCAGCTGTGACGGCTCTCACATGCCCTCCCAACCCCCATCGCAACCTCAGTGGACCCCCCCCCCACACACACAAGGCGTGGCCGAGCGCAAACCGTATCTCCTCAACCATGTGCTGTGCCATGTTCTGTGTTCCGTCATGCCGTGCGTCGTGCTGTGCTGTGCTGTGCCGTCCTCAGGGCCCAGCGCGAGAAGCTGCTAGCGGTCAGCGCAGAGGCGGGTGAGCAGCAGCAGGGCAAGGCCACGTACAAGGGCATGAATGCTTACGTGGACTACAAGGCAGGCTTCAGGAGGGAAGGTCACACAGTGGGGGCAGAGAAGGGCAGCGGATCGCACGGGCCACTGCGTGGCAACGTGTTTGTGCGCTCAACTGCCAGGTGCGTGTGTGTGTGTGGGGGGGGGGGGTAGAGTGGGGGGCTTGCGTCATGTGGGGAAGGGTTTGGGGTTGCCTCAGGGGCGACGAGAAGGAAGGCAGGGGGCAGGATGCAGATCATACTGATGTGGATTACAAGGCAGGCTTCAGGAGGGAGGGGCACACAGTGGGGGCAGAGAAGGGCAGCGGTTTGCATGGGCCGCTGCGGGGCAACGTGTTTGTACGCTCGACTGCCAGGTGCGTAGGGGGTGATTGCAGGGGTAAGGCCCTGTGTTGTGGTGGCTGTGAGAGGTTGAAGGAGGAGGGGAGGGGGCAGGACACATGCTTGTGTGCGTATGCCGGTGGTGGTCCGATAGGACAGAGGGAGTGTGTGTTGTAGTGTCATCCGCCCCGTTCCTCTCTTCTGCACAGCGTCAGCATGCCTACACGCTGCAGAGACGGAATTCAGCAGGTGTTTGCTGTTACCACCAGCACACCAGGGGTGTGCCAATTGGGGCATTTCGTGTTTGGAGCTCATGCTCGGTTGGCTAGTCGTCAAAGTCACCCAACAAACACGACATAGATTTTGCTGATTGGGCTGGGGTCAGCCTTTGGCCTGATTCAGTCTATGCGTTTGAACACACGCGCATGCCATCTGTCAACACAAACACCCCCTTGCAGGTTTGACTACCAGCCTGACATCTGCAAGGATTACAAGGAGAGTGGCTTCCCTTGTGCCTGCCTTCCATCTCATACCTCCAGCCACTTCACATCTCTCCCTGCAACACCCCACACCATGCTTATTCCCCTCTTTGCAGGTTGCACCATGTTCGTACTGACTTCAACTCACCGCCCTGCTCACTGGCTTGTAATATTGCAACACGCTGTCGCCTGCAGTTTTGCTCACCAGGCAGAGGCATCTGCAAGGGCCACACTCTACCAGCCTCCCTTGTTCACCCCTTACTCACCCAATTTTCTAGAAATACCTATCCAACCTCTCGCATGTTTTATTGTTAGCCGGTCATTGCAATCCCGCTGTTGAACACCCCCGCCCCTTTCCCTCATCCCACCCACGGCTCCTTGCAGGTTTGACTACCAGCCTGACATCTGCAAGGATTACAAGGAGACTGGCTTCTGCTCCTACGGGGACAGCTGCAAGTTCATGCACGACAGGGGAGACTACAAGAGCGGCTGGGAGCTAGAAAGGGTGAGGAGCTGTACAAGCATGCAGCTAGCTACAGCCCAGAAGCTTTGCTCTGCCACTCAGTGGGCCCTGCCCTGGCTGTTTGCAAGTGACATGCCTGTACAGAAGCTGCAGGCATGCAGGACATGGTGTTCCTGCTTGCACAGATGGGTGCTGACGGCGAGGGAAATGTAGGTGTGTGTGTTGTGGTATCAGGGGTGCAAGAATACCAGCCATATGGAGCAACATTGAGTAAGACGTGTGCATGCACAACACGGTTGATAACTGTATCGTGACATTGCGGCGGTGTGTGTGGTGGCTGCAGGATTGGGATGCGGAACAGAAGCGGCGGCAAGAGGCCCTCACCAAGGGTTGGAACCCTGATGGGGACAGCGAGCCGGACGAGAATGAGGAGGGGCCAGATGACGACCTGCCCTTTGCCTGCTACATATGCAGGTAAGGAGCTGCAGCCTGCACATCCATTCAGTGTTGTGAGCAAGGAAACGGTATGCTTGCTGTGATGGTGACCTGTTGATGCTGCTTTACCGACTGATGCCATCCAAGATCTGCAGTATAGATGTGCGTCAAATTAGTCGCAAGATTGCGGGTGGTCAGGAACATCTGTGGTGTAGATGCTGTGAGCAGTTGGCGGGGCCCGCCACCCCTGGTTGTGCAGAAGGATGGTAAGAGCATACCGAAGGGGTACCTCTTGACACGTGACATTTGGTGGCAAGCAGCCTGACGTCTGTCGCGTCTCAATGCGCTGTCGTCCCTGCAGGAATGTGTGGGCTGAGTGCAAGAGTGAACCAGTGGTGACAAAGTGCAAGCACTACTTCTGTGAGAGCTGCGCCATCAAGTAAGTGGTGAAACACGGGGGACAAAACAAAACACGGGGGACAGGCATTGAGGGGGAAATAATTAAATAGCGCTGTCTGCATTGTGGCGGCCTCTAGAGGCGCCCTCAACGTTGCGTTTACCTGCTGGCTTTCAACAATCTTGCTGCATAGGGTGCAAGCAATGAGGCTATGCTGCATACACCTGTACACCGTGGTTGCATGCGGTGATAGGAAAGTCACAACTCACACGTCAGAAGACACTGCACTGCACTGATGTCTGTCATCTGTTGTCCCGCGTATTGCGCATGTGCTTGCATTCAGTGATAGGAAAGTCACAAATCACACATAAGAAGACACTGCACTGCACTGATGTCTGCCATCTGATGTCCCGCGTATTGTGCTTGTGCTTGTGCAGGCACAACACCAAGACGGGCAAGTGTGCAGCGTGTGAGCAGCCGACACAGGGCATCTTCAACATCGCCACAGACATACTCAAAAAGGTCAAGCAGGGCAAGGGCAGCTGAGGCACTGCTGCTGGATTGTACGACAAAATGTGAAGGATTATCTCGCAGGGATTGCCTCTCCTTGTTGCTGCCAGCTGCCAGCAAGGCCAACGGTTGGCCAGCAGTAAGAGCAAGGTGTGCATGTGTTGACCACATGACCTTGATTGTGTGTTGCTGTCATGCCCCACACCAGGGTGGGCCCATTTATCTGTTGCTGTTGTTCAATAGCACCGCGCTGTGTGTGCTGTTCCTACGGCTTGCTGTTTGCGCCAGCAACTGCTGCGCTGTTGTGTGGCTGGTTAGCTCACTTCATCATGGGCTGCCAGGCATGTTACGTTGCCAACAGGCCAGTCCAGGCCACAAACATCTGCGCTGCACCAACCAAGTATCAAGGTTCAAGCCTAGTCTGTTGCAATGCAGTCAGCCCTGGCCAATGGGGTGTCAGTGGTGATGATGTTGGCATGATTTAGCTGCCATCCCTGCAGCTTCCCTCTTGTGGTGGCGATTGCTTGGTCCTCATGGCCGTGTTTTTTACAGTCAGCTGACTGACTTGGCTTGGCCTGCTGGTGCATTGCTGCTGCAGCCACTAGCTGGTCGAACCCGCTCCAACTGTACAGCCCATGCGCACTTGCGATGCTGCAAATGCATCGCATGCTGGGGTGTGTGACTGCCACCTGTCAGTGGCTGGTGCTTGCATCATGACTGGCCCTCAGTTGGCACTTCTAGCCTACAGGGTAGTGCACTAATGCATGCATCATGGTTTGTCATTGCCGTGAATCCTTGGTAATGCATGCGGGCCAATTGCTGCATCCAATGACTGGCACACTGGTGAGGACGCTCTCTCATTGACTGAAAGCAGGCATGCTGTGTTCCACAGGGACAGGCCAAGCTTCCTGCTGTAATCACCGTGCTGACTTGCATCTGGCAAAGCTCTCTCTTCAGCAAGCGCTGCCCTGTGATACGATGTATTGTTTGCATCATGCTGTACTCCATAAGTCCGCAGGTGGTGGCATTGTACAGTATGCTTGCTGCACATGTTCAGAGCGTGCGCAAGCACTATCATAGTCAGGGACTTGACCTACCACACTATGCAGGGTTAACCTGTCAACGTTGCACACATGTGTAGGGTCAATGCACCACACAAGTACACCAGAGGGACAGTTGGGCCAAGTTGATGCAGCTCGGCTGTCTGACTGTACCTCAAGAACCATTCTCACATACCAAGGATCACCATCAGGACCCTTGCCTTGTGAGACCCCACAGACAAACCATGCTCGTTTGTTGGGGCTGCTTGACAAGCGGCTTTATGATGCCAGCAGCAACTCAACTCTGGGACCAAATAAGTTGTGGTCCGCAGTCTGATAACCAATGCTTACTAATCTAACAAGGGGCATGCGTTCCAGCATGGCCGCAATGCAGTGCCTTGCTTCTGAGCAGCAAGTATGCATGCCGTGTAACCATGCGTGCTTTCTGAAACCAACCGCAGCAAAAACAACCTGGCAAAGCATCCTCCTGCTGCTTCTGCATGCCGCTACACCATGGCGCTCATACAGGCACATCACAGTGTGCAGTGCAGCAGTCACAGCGTCTGAATGCCTGAGCAACTCTGCACTGCTGCATGCAGCAACACACGCTGTGCATGCTGTGCAGCATGTGCACTCGGCAGCAGCAGCAGCAGCAGCAACATCAATACGGCCTATGTCCTACCTACATGGCAGCTTTCCTAGCACCTCGCCATTCAATGGCGGGCGCTGTGCACCGCAGCAGCTGCACCACACAGTGCTAAACACACTCGCTGCTACCTACGCTGCTACCTACGCTGCTACCCCGGAAAGTGACAGCCTGTCGTAACTGCCATCACCACCACTCCAGCATATATGGCCACCTCGATCAGGGGTTTGGTAAGCCGCACAACCACACCTTACCCTAAACCCTGTCTACACTGCAAGGGGCTCACTGGCAGTACTGGCGAGCACATCAACATGGCAGGTCGCACTCCTTCCCGGGCCTCTCACTCTTCTCACTCACTGATCACATGCCTGAGTGTGAGACCACTGAGTGAGGGGACAGGGGCTCACTGTGTGCTGCATCCTCCTCAGCACGCCTGGCCCTGCGGTCCTTGGCACACCTCCACACTGTGCCCGCAACTGCAAGGGCGACTGCAATGGCTCCCAGGGCAATGAGTGCGGCCACCCATGGGGCAATGCCGCGCTTGTGAGGAGCCTCTGAGTTGCTGCTGCTGGGGGAGGTCGAGGTGCTGTGGGTGCAGGTGGAGGAGCGGGTAGACAGGCATGGGGACAGACAAAGAAACGGGTCAGTCAGGGATTGCGTGAAGGAGAAAGTGCAGCCACCCAGAATGCAATGCCGCGCTTATGGGGAGCCTCTGAGTTGCTGCTGCTGGGGGAGGTGGAGGTGCTGTGGTAAGGATTGAGGTGGAGGAGCGGATAGACAGGCAGAAACACAGACAAAGAAACTGGTCCGTCATGGAGTGGGTGAAGGAGAAATTATGAATGATTTAGTAGCTGGGAATGGGGGCACGATCTGGAGTGAAGTGAGTGCAGGATAGGAGGCGCATGATTGTTGGGGCTGTCCAGACAGGGGCAGCACCACAGCACAGCAGATGCAATGATCAACATGCAGGGTCAAGGACTAAGCAACGATACTATCAGCACTTCCGCCCGCCTGCAGCTTTGGAGAAGCAGCCTGCCCTTCCTGAACCTGTCAGAGGCAAGACAGTCCCCTCTTCCCCCTCCTCACGCACACAGCAAACTTCACACACACACAAAACCACATAGGCCAAGTACCCCTTACGCCCACACCGCCTCCTCTTACCTGCGGTTGGCCATGACGAAAGACGGCTCCGCCACTGTTGCATTGGTCACGTTCTTTGTCACAGGGACCTTAGGCTTCACCAGGTCTGTGTGCTTGTACAGCTTGTGCTGGAAGTTCTTCGTGTCCTTGCTGCCGTTGACAAACCTGTTGGCAGGAGCCTCCATGGCCACCTCTCCTGTCAGGATCTGCTCACCATCTACCCACATGGCGGGGTAGTACCCGACACCGTTCTCCTTGAGCAGGGTATAGAAGCCCTTGAGGCTTGTACCCTGAGCCATGCCGAAGTTAGCAGCAGATGCCATAAGCTTCCTCTTCACTGTCTCACGAACTGCCCAGGGCTCGCTAGCATTGGTACGGATAGCATACTCAACCATCGCCTGATTGGGCGCGAGCTGTGCTGGGGTGATTTGCGAGGCGCTGAACAGCTTGCGGCCGCCGATGACGAACACGCGAGGGACGTTAGGGCGCCCGGTGACTGGAGTCTCCACTGGCTCTGCCTCCGGCTGGGTTTGCCTGGCTGCACGGTTGGAGGTCAGGGCGTTCTGTACTGTCTCCCAAAGGCCCATGGATTGAGGGGCGGGGGTGGTAGGGACAGCAGGGGCTGCAAGGTCACCTTCGCCTGACTCTGGCTTTGTCTGCACTGCTTTCTGCTCAGGCTCTGCTGGCTTAGCTGCACCGGCCTGGATGAGGGTCACCGAGGGGGCAGTGGTAGCAGCAGGGGCAGGGGCTGTAACTGCTGTAGCTGGGGCAGGGGCTGCTGCTGTTGGGGCAGGGGCTGCTGCTGCTGGGGCGGGTGTGGCCACCTGCACTGGGGTGGTGACAGCTACTGGGGTTGTAGCTGTCACAGGGGCGGCAGGCTTAGTCACTGTGACTGGTGCTGCGGGGACAGACTGTGCCAGGATGGGTTTGGCAACTGGGGCGGTCTCCTTGGTGCCAGGGAGTCTGCCGTCAATGAGCCTGATAAGGTAGTTGACTGGGACGCCACCAGCCTTGGCGACTGTTGCTGCTGTGGCATTGGCGTGCCACCTGTCGAAGTTGGGCTGATCATGGCCTGCACAAAGCAGGACACACACCAAAATTAGGGCCAAGGGTCTATACAGAAGCTGATGGCTGGTGAATCGCTTGGTGATCAAGCTGTAATTGAGGCCTGGTGCAGGAGATGGGATGACAGCAAGCACTCAGCAAGTGAGTGCTTGTCTGCTGCTGCTGTTGGCCAGCAGCCATGGTCCTGACGTCAACGATGCGCCCTTAATTACCATCGAACAGAAGCTTCACGAAGACATATTCATTTTCGGGCTTTGCACTTGGCTTGGCTGCTGCTACCGGGCGAATAGGCCCTGCTGCACTTCCCGACACCAGCAAGGCCCCAACCAGCGCCAACAGCAACACTGCCCTCATTTTCTATGTATAAACTGGGTCTAAAGCTACTGAAGATATGGATTCACTGGGTGTTCAGGCTCCGGTGTTGGTTGGTGCCACACAGGAGTTCTCCCGCGGGCCGCACAAGAAAATATGCGATCACCGAATACAGTGATCCACAGTGTGAAGAAAGAGATTGAGACGTGGATTGGGGTATCGACAACGCGCAGCTACCAACGGAAGGCACACAGGACACCGTCAACGACAGTTGGTGCAGCAAGGAGTCGTCTGTCTCGGGCCAGCAATAAACGCAGTATCAAGAATACTTTCACATTCGAAATCTGCATTCTCTTAGTCAGTCAATTGCGCAGGCCGTTGCTCTCACTCGCCCAGCCGCTCTGACTAAAAGTGTCACCAGCGCCATTGATTGCACGAGAGCACGAAGCTGTTGCAAGCTGCACGATGAAATACTTGACACCATCAGCAAGTTGTTTCTCGGCGATACAGTGGCCCCACTCAAATGGTGGGAAGTCACTGTCTACTGGCGGGAAGGCCATGGAGGGACGCGAACTTTTCAGTTCATCTCACCGCTCATTGCTCAGATTACTCATATAGTCAAATTGTCAGCACATAGGAAGTGTTGTGTTCCTTGGATTGCCTCCGTGACAGGGATTGACAGACTGTGTCAGGACTGTCAACTCCGTAGCTTCAGCCAGTCTGGCAACAAATATCGGCCCTACCCCCATCATCATTTCGTGAAATGTTTCACATCCACTGTGGCTGGCAACAGGCTTGCCACTGTCACCAGACAATCAGAAACCTGTATTACAAATTTGCCAAGTTGCTGCGGCTGAAGGTGGCCCGCAGCCCGGCACCTCCTAGGCCTGTTCAGATACCCCAAACATGCCTGGTCAGCACACTCCTGCCAAGGGCACCTCGGTCATGCAACAGACGTTGCCAGAGCTGCAGCCCATTTTGGCTTGGGGTTATCAGCATGTATCGAACATGCTACAACATCAACATGCAGGTGCACATTGTGCGAACACACATGCCATGCAGTGCACGCTGTCAACTTCAAAAAAATATGGTTGCCTGAGGGTATCAGGCTTGGCGAAAGCTGTTGAAGAACAAAGAAACATGCTGTATTACAGCTCATGGACAACCAGCATGGTACACCTGGCTCAGGACCCCATGCTTTGACAACAGCAGGTGATGCAGCAACACAATGTTATACATGTATACAATGTTGCAAGCTGCTTGCTCAGTGCACTGCGCATTGGCAATGCGACTGCAAACTGCAGCAGAACCTGATGTACAGTGATTGTTGACGGTGCTGCTTGTTTCATATGGGCCCTGCTGCTGCATCGTTTGCACTTCCCGCTCCTGCAATCCTTGCGTCTGCATCTGTCCCAGCCCCCTCTGGTGTGTCTGCATCTGCCCCCACGCTGTGACAGCCTGCTCCACCTGCATGCTGTGCTGTGCTGGCACCTTGGTCCACAACATGGGCTCTGCTGCCTGGCTGCTGTTGCTGCTGCTGCGCATGCAACTTGGCATACATCTGTGCTGCAGGCAACTCAGCTTCCTGCGAGCAGCACCCAAGCAGTACATACAGCAGTTTGCTTGCATATTGAGGCGCCTCATATATAAGGCTGGCTGCCACAGTTGCATGTTTGCTGACACCAGCATATTCCTGAACCAGATGTGCGTGGTGACTGCATGCATGCAGATAGTTCATCGTCATCCCTAGCCGCAGCTGCATGCCGGGTTGCAATTCAGTGCACCTTGACACATACATGTCTTGCACGTCATGTGACCATCATACAGTGTCGATAGGCTGCTGCGTCACACTGCATGTTTATCACACTGAACTGCATTGGGACCCTCACCAGGTCTGGGTGTTGTGGTTGTAGCCGGGCAGCTACCTGGTAGCTGTGCAGTGCAAGCAGCGGCTCCCCAAAGTTGAGCTGCACTCGTGCCAAGGTTATGTGAGCCTCAGGCCAGTCTGGCAGCATACTGACAGCCTGCAGTTTGGCGGGGGAGGTGGGGAAAGGGCAGCAACTGGCGTGATGACACCTACTGCATCTGTTGCTAGGCAGCATGGACAAAGAGGTGCACAGCAGGAGGCAGCTCCAACTGTAGCATGCGCAGCAACACAGATGCTGCTTTCGAAGGCTAGAGCACCGTTTGCCTGTCCTGACTGACACAAAGTGGCTATGTGGCACACCTGCTGTGCTGCTTGCAGGGCCTCGTAAGTCTTGCCAGCTGCATTCAGTACTTGGGCGCGCATCTCATGCACCCGGCCATCCGCTGGCTGTATCTGCAGGAAGGCAGGGTTGATGCGGCTAGCAGCCAGTGAGACACTATGCAAACAATCTAGCCTTGTAGTGGCGGTTTGCATTGACAGCACGGGCGGTGCCTTGACAGAGTGCACTGCTTGGATGGCGGGAGAGGCAATCGATTACATTAGTGACACCATTCAAGGAATGCATGGCCAGCTAGCTGCGCTGCCGTGTACACATTCTGAACTGGGTGCTGTGCATATGACACTGCCAGGCTGTTCAAGGCCCCACACTCACCAGCAGAGCTTGGTCCCAACACCGCAAAGCAGCCCCACTATCGCCCTGCTCTGCTAAGGTGCTGCCTTTGTCGATCCATTTTGCTGCTGCTGCTTTGTCGTCTGCTGGAACTTGGGCACCCTCTGCAAAGGGCTGTGGGACTGCTGCAAAAGTCTCCTCCTCGTCCTCACCAAAGGCCGCTATGCATTTTGACAGTTTCTTGGGCCTTTTGGAGGAGGAACTTGATGCAATTTTGAATGCCATGGGTGCTGGTGCTGCTGCTGGGTGTTTGCTGCCTGCGAGAAGTCCGTGTCAATTGTATTCAGTCGACAGAATACGCACGCATAATCTCACCTCGAACATTGGCTGCTTGCAGGGATCAGCGGCCTCTCCCTACGTCATGGATCATACAGATCAATGACAAATGATGATGAACGATGGGACGAGTGAGACTCCTTCATGAAATTCCAAGCAGAACCAGTAGTTCACTGAACGATCTGCTGGCTATCTGGAGAAGTCCAAGCCATACTGCTGCGTCAGTGAACAACAGCAGCATACCTCTCCTGGTCCAGGTTGTCCTCTTCCGGCTGCCGTTTAGCACAGACGTTCCCAAACCGTACAGTAAGGTCATAAGTCTCATATTTTCCTGACTGAGCTGGAGCGAATGTAGCCAGCCAGGTGCAGCACCTGCAGTGGTACTGCTGTTGGAGTCTGCTGCTGTGGCAGGAGCAGGCCAACTGCTCCAGTACACACTGTGGCTAGGCCATGAAGCCCCGAGATACCGAGTACCTAGTGCTCGAGTTCCTCCAAAAGAACGAGAAGTGAGTAGCACACTGCTGCATCCCTGCAGCTGCACCAGCCTGCCCAGCGCACCATCACAACTGCTGCTTCATGTAACGCCGCAGGTTCAAAGGCATCGCATCTGCTTTCCGGAATATCAGCGGCTTAGACAAGGACCTCGATGGCCAGTCAGCTTCTCTCAACCACCAGCTGGATACAGACCACAGCCTGCAGGACTCCCTGCTGTTTTATGCAGCAGAGCGGGACCCTCAGAAGTATGTAGACAGCTTTGATCAGCTGGTGGCGTTTGTCGATGCGTCCCTAGACCTGTACAGGGTGAGTGTGCAGCACCTGTCAGCACAGTGTGTGTGCAGTACCTGTCAGCACACAACAGAGACAGACACAGCACTCGTCCAGCGCTAGCAGCAGCAGCACCCTTGAACAGCGTGAGGTTGGCACATGCAACTGCTGCATCGCTGACAGAGGCAGTAAATTACGTATGGTGGTGCATCAGCAGCTGCGTACTTGCAGAAAGGTGCAGCAACATCAAGGGTTTTAGCAGCCATCAAGACTGCTTGATGAGGTCACTGATTCTACAACAACATGCCCACGGGAGGTAGGCAAGTGTGTGTTTCCGCCTTTCCTCTGCTTTGGTGTCTGCAGCCGGAGCTGCAGCGTGTGCTGTACCCTGTGTTTGTGCACGTCTACCTGCAGCTGGTCTCATATGGTGCCTCACAGAAGGCAGCAGAGCTGTTGCAGCGATACAGGTGGGTTGCAAAACTGCCCCGGTTGACGAAGCAGTGCATTCTGCTGGGTACCGATGCACGGAAGCCCCAAACACAGCCCAGCAGCAGCAGGGGACTGCTTGACCAGCTACATGTGTCAGCAGCTGTGGTAACATAGTGCCAGGGGGTCCAGAAGCACAACCCTGTGGTTGGGACTACAGTCTGCGGGCAGCAACTCCAAATTATGCAGTACTGGCTGCCTTGGATGTCCGCACACATTCTCAGAAGTCAGAAGCCCACAACCGTGAACATGGCTGCCCTTGTTTTTTTTTACCACGCTCTTACCCTCACACATTGTTCCCTGCAGGCGGCGGCTTGTGGAGGTTGGTGGGCGGCAGAGCAACGTGCGAGCACAGGAGCTTCAGCAGCTGCAGGCAGTGGCAGTGGCGCAGCACTTGGCGGTGAACCCCTTTGCCAAGGAGGCGCGCAAGTGCAAGAGCAACCTGCGGCTGTGCACCTACTCCTTTGAGCTACTGGTGCACTACCTGCAGGTGTGTGCTGAGCAAGGGGATGGATGCACTGATGCACTTCGGGTGGAGTGGTTGGGTTGATGCCAGCATTGCCTTTCAGGCATGTACTTGTTGGGGTTTGAGGGACGCGGGGTTCGTACGTTGACGAGGCTCGGTGGAAAACTTGGGCAACCGAGATGTGCTGTCTGCTGACAGTGCATTGGGTGAGTGGCACAGGATTGTCCTTCTGTCTGCACCACTGCACTGACCATCCCCTGATATGTGCTGCCAATGCTGTGGCGGCTGCTGCTGCTGCTGCTGCTGCTGCAGGCCAACAAGCAGTGGCTCATTCTGAGCATCCTCAACAAGCATGTAGCGTTTGAGGTGAGGTGTACTGGAGGGGTCCCGTCACACTGCTGTCCTGCACAGCTGGCACTGCACAGAGTGCGTCTCACTCACCACACTCCCTGCTGAAACTTTGAGCCAGACCACATCGCCTTCTCCACCTGGATTTGGCCACTGCTGGGGCGAGTATGTCTTTGTCGCATATCCACTCTCAAAGAAGATGCCAGCTCATGTTCCAAGTCCAGTCAAGGGATGTGCGGGGCAGCAGACAGCAAATCGTCACTGGTAGTGGACAGCCAGCCAGCGCCAGAATGCACGTGCCATTCACTCTGTGTGGCTGGCTGTTTCCACTTACCTGTCTACTGCCCTGTATTGTCTGCATGTCACCGCAGTTGCATGAGGGGCGGCCGCTGCTGCTGGATGTCCTGGCTGGTGACGAGGAAGGCACAGGACTGCTGCAAGGCAGGGCAGGTCAGTACACTGGCTAGGCAGGTTGTGGGGCTGCCAAGGATGCCGTATTCGTTCTGCAGTTGCATGTCATGGTGACTCTCTCTATACACGCGCGGGATTTTTACACGCGCACGTGCTGCAGCACAGCCAAGCCAGGCCAAGCCGGGCTCGAGGATGGTGTTGGTGTTCGTGATCTGTGGCTGCTCCATCATGTGGCGACAATGTCATGCAGACCCAGCCACATCCTTGTGGGGGGTGCCCAACAATTTCAGTCAGCAGGAAATGCAGGGTGCAGTAGCAATCTTTCCTGTTGTCGCTTCCTGCCCTTACAACACAACAGCTTTTTGCTTTCGTGCACTGCAGGCGAGGCGGCCGGTGCTATCAACAGCACGGCCCTCAACCTCAGCTTGCTAAAAGACAGCAGCGATGAGTCCTATGCAAGCCAGCGGATACAGGTGCGCCTTTTCAGCGTCCCTGTGTCACCAGGGGGGGAGTGGGGCAGCGCACTCACGACAGTGCATCAGGCCATGGGCCCATGGGGGGAGCAAGGATTCACATTTCTTGCAACAAATCTCTATGGGGGTTTGCCTTCTGATCAGAAAGGAAAGGCAGGAACATAGCTCATGCTTCAGACAGATAGGGGGCAGCTTCCACGGAGTTGGGAATTTGGATCCAAAATCAAGTTTTCTACTTTTTATTTGTTGCAGACGGTTGAGGACAAGATCACGACTGTCGTGGCTGCAGCCAGCCAGACAGCCGAGAATGACATGGACGTCGACGGCGAGCAGCAGCAGGCGAGCGCAGCAGTCAAGCGGCTCAAACACATCAAGGACAAGGTGCTGACAGGTGGGCGGGGGGGGGGGTGCATGGGTACTTGGGTGATGTTTTGGGTGGGTGGGTGGGTGGGTGGTCAGGTAAGCATGTGCGCTGGCATCGGGGGCTGCAGCCGTTCAGCACAGTCTCTCACCCAATCATTGCTTATTGCTGCCCAGTCGGCTGCCAGGCCGTTCACGCTGCAATGTGGTGAGGCTCACTCCCTTCTCTACACATTCACGGTGTTTGCTACCTCTGTGTTATACCTTTTCATTTTCTTTGACATGGTGGTGCAGGGGCCAAGGAGAAACTCAAGGCCTTGCAAGACAATAGGCGCCCTTCTGCAGTAAGTGTGCTGCTTCAAGTCCGGGGCACTTTTGCACCAGCGCTGTCATCGTGTCTGCGTGCCACTGGTATGCTGCAGCGCTGTAGGGGTAAGCCAAAACTCACATGACTGCACTTTCTGCACCCCCAGCGGCACGTTGCCTCGCACCGCCCACCTTACTGTTGTTATCTGCTTCTTTTGAACTTGCAGTTGCCGCTGCTGACAGCCAGTGACAAGGTAGTCGACTTGGCGCACAAGGACCTAGCAGCCCGCGCCACTGTCAGCCCCGTCGACCCGCCCTCCTGCTGTTTCTTCACGGTCGTCAACTCGTGGCACGGCGGCGTTACAGCGTTGACTGCCAGCCCGGACACAAAGCACCTTGCAGGTATGCTCTGATGCCAACAATATCAAACTTAATGTTTGGCACTGTTCACCTTGTAGTTATGCGCCCATGCTAGCAACGCCAATGCGCTCCTACAGAACTGTGTCGAGTCGTTTTTGGCATTGTCATGCAGGATCAAATCGGACCTTGCTGTGAATGAGAGCTGTTTGCTTGTTGTGTGCTTTCCCTGCAGCTGGCTTCTCTGACAGCGTTGTTCGTGTGTACAACTTGGAGAAGATGGGCAACGCGCGTGCCAAGCTGCCGAAGCACCACAAGCGGCAGAAAGGCGACGGGCTGGAGCCTGCCATCGACGTGGACACTGAGCTTGCTGAGCTGCAGGTGTGTTGATACACTTGTCACCACTTGTTACCTTGTCTTTGAGCTTGCTACCAGCAAGCTTGAGCTGCACTTGTGCCTGCTGCAGCCTCAAATGCATCCGCAGAACGCTTCTCGAGCCACCGTATTTGTGGCGTGGTGTGTGCTGCATACACAGCCCCAATGTTTTTTTGCTGCTGCATCAGCACACGAGTGCAGTTCTCCTGCGTTTGTGTTGATGCTGTGAGATCTCCTTTGGTCCCACCTGTCCTGCAGATTTTGACGGCAAGTGCGCAACACAGTGTCACTGCGTCTGTCTCTCCCATGCTCAAGGATCTGTCCTCGTTACTGTTTTGTACTGCTGCTTTCTTTATGGCTATCCTGCTGTTCAGGATGAGCTGGCTGACCTGTCAGAGCAGCAGGTGAAGCACCTGTACGGCCACTCTGGCAGCATCACAGGCCTGTCCTACAGCACAGACCAGGCGCTGCTGTTCAGCAGCTCGGCAGACGGCACGGTGCGGCTGTGGAGCACGCAGTGGGGCAGGAACCTGGCGGCTTACAGGTGAGCCACAGATTTTGTTTTGTGAATACAAAAAAGTCTATGTAACGCTCCAAACGTAAACAAAATGCGGCATGGTGACACACGTGCGGTTGACATCGCTTGGTGCATCATCAGAGCACACGCCACGCTACATGTGCAGCAGGAATCTTGCTGCTTACAGAAAAGCATGCATGGCGGCAACACTCTTGATCCCCCCCCCAACGTCCAGTGGGGGATTCAATGCCTTGTTGACTGAGTCACCAGGAGATCAAGCCGCTGTGCCTGTATGCATCCCCGTTTTGTGATGCACACTATGTCATCAGGCGTGGTCTCAGCACGGCTGCAAGCCAAAAGGGAAAACGGCAGTGCAAGATGGAAGCAGGTGTGCTGGGGCCTTTGCTGCCCCACAGCAGCCTGCTTGGGCAAGGGCCAAGTGCAGTTCCTTGGTTGTACGCTAAGGCGCTTATTCCTGACCTGTTGTGTGGTGCAGGGGTCACATATTCCCAGTGTGGGATGTTGCTGCGTGCCCGCATGGCACTTACTTTGTCAGTGGGGGTGCGGACCAGACAGCGCGTGTGTGGTCTACAGAGCTGGCGCGGCCGCTGCGGATCTTCAACGGTGTGTGTGCTGGCTGTGGAGTAGGCAGCACAGCCTTCTGATGTTGCAGGACTCGTCACGTGCACAGGCGATTGAGATAGACTGCAGCTCTAGTAGATGCCATCATTTATACAATCACTGGCAGGCGGTTGTACGTGTAGCACATGTGCTGTGCATGTCCTGTTTGTCCTGACACCTGCCCGCTTCTGGCCCCCTCAGGTCACCCAACACACCCACCAGGCACTTTGTTACTCCCTAGCTTGTTATGATGTATCCTGTAACAGTAACAGCATCCTTGATGTGTGACCTGTCCAACCTGCAGGTCACCAGTCTGATGTCGATGTGGTGTGCTGGCACCCCAACAGCCACTACGTGGCGACCGGCAGCAGCGACAGGACAGTGCGGCTTTGGGATGTCAGCAACGGTGAGTGAGCCGCACAGGGCTGTGGGCACTAGGTGGTGAACTGGGGTAGTTATAGCATTCCAGCCATGTTGTCTACAGTGAGCTTGAACAGTTCAAAGCTGACCGGTACGCAAGGTATCTACCTGTTCGGCTTTGTTACGGACTATCAGAGATACTATGCTGTGGCCAGTTCTGGCACCTCTCACCAGCAGGCCCAGCAGTCCGTGCTGGTGTACTTCTGGCAACCAATGAGCAGAATGCGAGCACCCACATACAGGGGCAGGCTTATTGGGGGTTAACCAAGCTGCCAAAGAAGCTGTGGGTGTGTAAAAAGCTGTGGGTGTGCTGACAATGATGTGGTGTTGCTGTTGGTTGTTTTCCTGCAGGTGCGTGTGTGCGTGTGCTGACCTCCCAGACCAGCTGTGTGACCTGCCTGGGCTTCTCACCGGATGGGCAGCAGCTGGCAGCAGGCACTGAGGACGGCACGGTGGCAGTGTACGACCTGGGCTCAGCACGCAGGTGGGATGGGGTTTGGGGGCTGGGGTTGTTGGTTGAGGACAGTATGCTGTTGGTGTGGTTTGTGGGACAGCCTGCGGCAGGCTGGACATTTTTGCTTCCGTTGCTGTTGGTGTGGCTCACATCAGGTGTCGTGGGAGGTTGATTTGAGGGTGGATGTTCCTGCAAGTTCTGCCAGACTATGCCATGTCACCGAATGACACTCGCAGTTGCAGCAAAACATGACGACAGCGAACCACAGTAGTGCGCTGCGCGCATCTCACACTGGCACGTCAACTGCAGCCGCGCAAGTCTGTTTTCCATGCTTCATACTAAGAGACAGTATTTGTTCAAAAGACCTGCATGATGCTGTATGGCTGCTGTCTGTCGCAGGATGGCTCTCTTGGAAGGCCACATAGGCCCAGTGTGGTCCCTGGGCTACAGCAGAGGCACCGGCAGCTTGCTAGCCACAGGGGGAGCCGACAGGACAGTGCGTCTATTCAGCTGCCCCCGCGGCGAAAGCATGGTAGAGGTTATCAACGATGAGCTAGCTGTAGCAGAGGAGGCCGTCACTGAACACCAGGCCAAAGCAGCAGCAGCGGCTGCTGCAGGAGCAGCTGGATCCTCAGCTGGACCACTGCTGCCGGGTCAAGGCAGCAGCAGCAGACGCGGCGACCGCGCGGCAGCGGCGGCTGCCGCCGCTGCGGCTGGCGGTGCGGGCGCGTCGGCAGGAGCTGGTGCTGGACCAGCTGGAGCAGCAGGGGCAGGGGGTGTGCATGGGCATGGCCATGCGCCCAGCTGGCAGCCGTATCAGCTGCTGAAGACGTTCACTACACAGTCGATGCCTGTGGTGTATGTGGACTTTAGCCCGCGGAACCTGTTGCTGGCGGGGGGGCCGTGGACGCTGCAGCCAAAGGTCAACAGCAGTGGGCAGCATGGGGCAGCCGGCAAGGGGCGCTAGTAGCTGAGTGGAGGTCATCAACGACGAGTTTGCAGTAGCAGAGGAGGCCGTCACTGAACACCAGGTCAAGGCAGCAGCAGCGGCTGCTGCAGGAGCAGCTGGATCCTCGGCTGGACCGCTGCTGCCGGGACAGGGCAGCAGCAGCAGACGCGGCGACCGCGCAGCAGCGGCTGCAGCCGCCGCTGCGGCTGGCTGTGCGGGCGCGTCGGCAGGAGCTGGTGCTGGACCAGCTGGAGCAGCAGCAGGGGCAGGGGGTGCGCATGGGCACGGCCATGCGCCCAGCTGGCAGCCGTATCAGCTGTTGAAGACTTTCACTACGCAGTCTATGCCTGTGGTGTATGTAGAGTTCGGCCCGCGGAATCTGCTGTTGGCAGGGGGGCCGTGGACGCTGCAGCCAAAGGTCATGAGCGGTGGGCAGCATGCAGCAGCAGGCAAGGGGCGCTAGCAGCTGATGGTTGCCCGCTGCTCGCTGACGGTGTTTGTCGGTTTGTTGTGGTGCGGACGCTGCAGTCTTAAGCCGTGAGCAACATGTGGCAGCTGGCAAGGGGCGCTAGCAGCTACGGGCTTCATGGGTATGACAGTGGGCACTGTGTTTGTTTCTTTGTGTCGGCTTGAACGGGACTTGGTGATCATGTGCCAGGGTATGCTGTGATGTGCTGTGCTCGTCGGCTTCAAAGGAAGCATGATCCTGTTGCAACATGACCTGTTGGATCTGGTTGCCCCCTCTCCGGCCCCTGGATGTTTGTGCTCAACACAGCATCATGCTGAGCATGCTTCTGCATATATATTTAGGAGCATGTGCTGCGCCTTGAGGCCCCTTGGCATGTGTTTGCAAGCATGTTGCTGTGATTTCACTCAGTGTGGGCCTGCCAGCCCCAGCAGTGGAGCCTCAAAGCCGGCTGATACAGCAAGTTGCTGCTGAGAGAGGCGGCTGTCTGTCTGCAGTGCTGCTGACTGCAGAACCGTCGGCAACCATTGCCGACGCATGCGTTGGTCACAAGGCAGCGCAGTGGGAAATGGCTGACGCAGCACCTCTAGTCATATTGGAGCTGATCAGTGGATTGAAACTGCCCAGGGAACCACACAAGGCGGACATGGCTGCTGATAGACTGCATGTGATGTACTGGCTAATGGGCAGCTGGAACAGTGCACTGCACCTCCAGACAAAAGCTGCGCGCAGTGCTGGTCAAACACCAGCACTATGAGGTTGTTCACCACCAGCCAGTTGCCGCAGTCCTGTTGACGTACAGGCAGTGCCGCTGCTTGGCCGCATAGACTCAGAGCTGGTGCGGCAAATTTCAAGGTTGTTAGCGTTGAACCCTCGGCCCAAGGTTGACATAGCCAACAAAATTGCTCTGTCAACCTGGGGCCGAAGGTTCAACGCCAACAACCTAGAATAGCGGTCGATCATCGCTCGGCCTTCTGACATAATAGGAATCACATAATGACTTGCACACTGAAAGTTGGTATAAAGGCTCAGATAGCGCGGTTGCGATTGTCAAGGTACACACCTCCACTGAACACGACAGCCTAAACCCTAAACCCCTTCTTCTTCTTCTTCTTCTTCTTCTTCTGAACACGACAGCATATCACGAAACCCTGCGCTGCGGACATGGCTCGCTTCGCTGCCCTTGTCCTGCTGGCTTTGTTTGCTTTCGTAGCTCTTGCTGCTGCTCAAGATGGCGAGGTTGATATGAGGAACCGCAAGCTGCTGTCGGCCAATGGTGGGTGCGCTGCTGTAGTTGCTATCACCGAGGTAGACGCCGAGATGATCAGTGGAGATGACAGCAACAACTTGAGCGCATACCTTCCATTTTGCTGACCTTCTAGAAGCCATGATATGCCAGCGACCCATCTATTGACAAAACAACTCCATGCTGACCTCCATGCACACCCGCTCATGTCTTCCTCCGCCTTCCTCCCCATGCCTGCAGGTGCCGCAAAAGCAGATGGTATGGAATGGAAACACCCAGACATCACAAGAAGGGCAAGCCCAGCTACAACGAGTGTGTGGCAGCAGCCTCTGCCAGCGCCGACTCCTTTGCCTCTGGGGATGGTGAAGCCTTTTCGGAGTCCGAGGCTATTGCCGAGACTGCGTCTGAGCTCAAGAAAAGCGGCTTCAAGTGGGGCTCACCCGAATGGAAGCGCAAGTTCACCCAGACATGCTGGGCCAAGGCCAGCGCAAGGGCAGTGAGCTACTCTTCCAGCAGGGGTGGAGGATTTGCTTCTGCAAGTAAGTCCACTGAACTGAACTGAATTGAACTGAACTGAACTGAACTGAACTGAACTGAACTGTGATTACCGTAATCACAAGTTGAGATGCTGAGCCACCTTTTGGCTCCGAGAGGGTGTTGATGCTGATGGGCCATGCATTGAAACAACCGCACCGTTGTCACGTTGTTTGCATGTATGGTGGCCAGGCTGATCCCGGATCGGATCTCAGCCTAGGCTCCCAGCCAGCAAGTTGTGCATTCCAGCAATCTGCTGTTGGCAACCAGGCCCCGCAGCCGGGCAACCACTGGATGGTCAGCCACCTGAACCTCTCAGGATGGCCCATCCTGAGTCAGGTTTTTTGGCTGGCAGCCTCACGCCATAGTCACAATGATTGTGTAGTCTGTTGCCTGACACCGATGAGGTTGTACTACTGGAAGCTGGCTGTCTTGGCGTCAGGTGTGACAGTGTCATTGCGCAACTAGGTTGGGAACTTTGACGCATGCATTATGGCCTGCCGTCTTTGCTGCGTGCAGGCGCTGAGGCTTCTGCCTCGGCAGGCTCTGGTGGAAAGTGATGGCTGTACAACAGAGAGTCCAACTTGGCAAGTCTTATCCCGGCTGCAATGAGCAGTAAACAGCATGTTGAACTGCCAGTGTTGAACGTCCAGTGTTGAGATTAATGTACAGATGTTTATGTTGTGCACGTGCAGGTCTGTTTGCCAAACATAGTATGTTATTTGCATGTGTTCAAACAAACAGCGCGCATGTGTATCTAGGGTAAATCTACATTGCCAATGCAGCCTGTTTTGGTGGGCACCCGTGAGCATGAATGCGGCAAAGACATGTTTGTTGCACCCGGTGCGTGGTTGATGGCTAATTATGATGCCCCAATGCATAATGTTCGTCATATGCATACTGTCATTTTTTCATGGTCCAGCACGTGCCTGAACACCCCGTTGAGAGCCAACATGGCTCCATGGGTGATTTGCATCTGATGGATCACCTGATGTCATCCCTGCCTTGCCGGGCAGCAGCAATCGTGGGCTTGTGTTGTTTATGCGGGGGGTGTTGCCTGCCACATAAGCACGCACTGCCCGTAGGCATGCTGCCATCAACTTGATGCCAACAGTGTTGGCTTGTGTATGGCATACGTGCCGCACCTGCTCACAGTGTGAGCTTTTGTCTACTGCTGCGTGGGAGAAACAGGGGCCAACTTAAACTACCAAGTGCTGCCTGAGTTGTTGTGTAAGTTGCTGTGTGTTGACATCGACATTATGTAACGAGTTGAAAACACCTTTGCAATACGTCAGACCGCTTGTGGTACCACCGGTGCTGATCAAGGTGCAACCTGTGAGTGCCTCAGGCCAACTGTGCTATCATTGTGATGCAAATGAATCGTGGCACTGTCAACTGGCAGTCTATTTTGTTTGGCTACTCAGGATCATCCAGGCTGGACAGTGTGAAGTGGTTCCCTCCTTTCACACAAGGCTCAGCACACCCGCTGTGCATGATGCACAACACACGTGAGCAGCAACGTCATCACGGCGGACAATCACAACACCGTGCTGATCACAGCAAACACAGATCATCCCCCTTCCACAACATGAGGCTGCACAGCCTATGACAGCTGTGAGCAACCTTTACCCGCAAACATCACAAGGCTGCATGCTGGGGACTGCTGGTCACAACAAGAAGGGTAACCCAAGTGCCAGTCTGAGGTGGCGGCATATGTGCTACTCAACACGGTGCCCATGGGGGCTGAGCAAATCTGCTACTGACTCAGTAGCAGAGTGTCCAGTATGGTGGGGGCTCAGCGGTGCAACTGAGATGCAATCAATGCCATGCTATGACTCATCATGATTGGCAATCATCTGTTGAGTGTCTCAGACCGTGAGTAGTACCAACTGTGCTGTCAGCCCCCGTCCCCACACTACGACAGCCCACATTCAACGTGCCACGTGCACGGTGTAAGACACTGGCAGTGTCTTGCACCGTGCATGATGCCCATTGTGTGGGGTTTTTTCCGGACCCCCACCCCATCTTGAGCATGGCCTGCCCAAATTCCCAAGCAACCCCCACACGTCATGCGCCAGCGGCCTTTAGGCTTGAGTCACCTCTATAGTATGCTGCTGAGTAAGCAGTGAATGTCGATCACAAGCGCAGCCGCTGCGCTTGTGCCACATGATGATGTACACGCGACACAAAACCCACGATGGTGTGCAGGACACATCTTCACCAATGCCAGGCCCAGAACATGCGACGCTGCCACTATCAAGTTGACCAGCTGAGCCTGTCAACAAGTCAACTTATCAATGTTGCACCGTGCTGCAATACAGCTATAAGCTCAAAGAGCTCATGCCGGCCATGATGGCATGAAACCACAGGATAGCACCGTGCTGCAATGCAGCTATAAGCTCAAAGAGCTCATGCCGGCCATGATGGCATGAAACCACAGGATAGCAAACCAAACGGAACTCAAGCCGCTGATTGAAAGTCGGGTGTAACACTAGGGGTGTCAGACTGTCAACCTCCCACACATAAGACAGTGTGGTGAACCCAGAAGAGTGCCCCAGGCCATGTCTGCCTCCTTTTGTAATATATTTCCACACAGAGGATGTCACATCCAGTGTATGATCAACGCTGAGAACGACTGCTGCTCAGCACAGGCAGCCAAAAGCAGCTACCATGCAGTCTCGGGTTCACACTGTGACGTAGGATACCTCAAGAATGAATTTAAAGCGCAACATGTCCACTGCTTGTGGAATTGCATGTTGCCCTGTGCATGCTCCATTTCACATCTGGCAAAGTACGCCAGCAACTTCACCAGCTTGGGCAGACGGTCCCGCAGTGCTGTGGCCACTGTGCTGATCTCCTCCTCCCCGAGAGCCCCTGCCATGGGCAGCTCTGGAGCACCTGCTGGCATTGCTGCCAGCGCAACATCTGATGCGGATGCTGCTGCTGCGGCCGCCTGGTAAGGTCCTGCCATGTGGTAACTGCCTGATGCTGGCTCAGCTGGCGCTGCGTCTGCATCATCGCCAAAGTCCAACCCAGCAAGGTAATTAAGTTAAAGCTCCTCTGCCGTTGGGGCGACATATGATGCAGATGCATGCCTGCGGAATCGGCGATTGTATGCCGCGCATGGGTCCCACTTGGGCAGTGCATCAGCCAGCGCAGGCCCAAGGTAGGCTAGCAGGGCCGGCCTGTTGTGCACCACACACTGCTGGGCCTGAATAAACGTGCACATGTGGTCTGACTGCAGGAACAGCTCCAACAGGTCTGGCCACACGGGCATGTTGTTTGAGACCCCTCGACTCCATGCCTGCAAGGGATGGTTTGAACAAGCGCATGTAACTCTTCAATGCACTTGCCAACAGTCATGTATATATTTAAGGGCCTCATTGAGAGACGGAAAATAAAAATAAAATTCTGTGCTGTTTGTTGTCGACATAAAAACCAAAAACAAGGCTCCCATGACAAAAATAAAAAAGGTATGGGGGAATAGCACGCACAAGCTTTGCTGTGCATGTGCAGTGTTGTTGCGAACATCTCCCAGGTGCAGCATGAGATGTGCCTTTGGGTAATGACAATCTGGTACAGCTGCTGCTGCAGCAGCACATGTGAGCCACTTCTGCACGCGGACGCGATAGACTGTCCAGTTAGTGCTGCCGTCAAACTTATGCCCTGGGGGTGGGATTGCGCGGTCTGCGGGGCGCTGCATGGGCGCAACCGGCTGCTGCATGGGAGAGATCGAGGGCTGAGGGGGGCGGGTGCGTGTGCAGGCTCATCGCCGATGGGGACAGGCAAATGCATTGAAACAAGCATGTTATCCTCATGCGAAAGGCGTAGGAACTGATCAATGAAACGATCACATAGGGCCCCACTCCTGTCATCCCTGTCCGCGTCAGCACAACCGTCCTCCATGCTATCGTCCTGTGGGGCCTGTGAGTCTGCATGGCGAGCTCCCCCAATGTCGTCTGCATTAATCTGGTCAAGTGTTTCCATTCCGTCATCATGCATGGGTGAATCCGGCATGTCGCTGAAATCGTCCGACAAGGATGGATCGATGTGCTGACAAGTGCAATATGCATATTGCAAACATGACAAGTGCAATATAATTGTATCGGAACTGGCCCTTCAATCCTACTTAGGCCCCAGCACCACTCCTCGACCGTGGGACAAACCCTAAACCCCGAAGGCCCAGAATTGCCCTGGCTGGAGCCATATGTAGATATGTTTCCCTTGTAGCTTGACGTATGTGCAGTAGGATGTGGCGCAAGCTCCAGATGGAAGGGCCATGAACACTATTGATGCAGTTGGCTCAGGCAGTCCAGCACATATTTGCCGCCGCTTGACACTGCAGACACCCTTACATCTGCGCGCATTCACCCCCAGCTGGTGCAGCTGGTTTGCTAGGTCATGCAAGCGGCAGTCGGGCAGTTTGAATGCGTACAACCATTCTCACAGCAGCCACACATAGGTGTGCAACATTGCCCAGTGCAACAGATCACTACACCAGCCAGTGCCAGACCCGGCCTGACAGGCTGGGGTGGGGCTTACGTTTCTGCTAGCTGCCGGCTCAGCGCATTGTGAAGGACCCTCACACCACCCTTTTTTTTTGCGTCTTTGCCCGCGCGCTCATTGGCCAACAGGCAACAGCCCATCCGCAATGACTAGTATATGATTCTGCAAAGTACTGTGCCTCTGGCCAATTGAATTTACTACACCATGGCATTGCGTGCATTACTCAAGCTTGAAGCGACATTCAACCAGAAAAACAAAATGCCAAAGTGCCACAAAATGCACAAGCACGTGCTGCTCATGCGCTCACCCTGCTTGGCAGGTCCACAAACGTCTCTCTGTAGGTGTCTTCCTCTGGACACCGGGCACCGTTGGGAATTGGCAGTATAACCTTTTCCTGGAAGTCAACATACAGGCGCGTGAGCTGCCAAAGGGCTGTCAGTTGCAGGATGCCCTGAGTGCCCTGAGTGCCCTGAGTGATGGCGTAATGCTGGTGCAGCTCCAGCTCCTGCAAGCTTGTTAGGCCAGCCACAACCTGCAAGGCTTCGCAGGTCATCCTGTATGGTGCATACGCTGCAGATCTTGCATCAACCCAATCCTCCTGGCCGCCCCACTCTAGTGAGTCAGAGTTTGCCATGTCGTCTTCGAAGCCTGTGAGGCTGAGGTATGTGAGCGCAGACAGCTGGGCCAATCCTGCTGGTGTGATGCAGCCCAGGATTGCGTGTGGCCAAGCCTGCGCATGGCCCACAGCAAGCCTCTGTAGCCCAGGCAGCTTTGCCAGGACATCCCCAGCATCTGCATCACTGACGCACTGCACACTGAGTGATGTCAGGTCAGTCAGCTGCAGTAGCGGGGCGAGGCTCCTAAATCCTTGTAGCGCCTGCGCGATGTCAAGCTTTTGCAGCCGGGGACAGCAGCTTGCCAGGCGCGGCAGGCACTGCTCCTGCGGATTGAGCCTGAAGGTGGAAGGCCTTGTCCAGACATCCGTTCTATGTTTGTTGAAACCTGCCAACTCCAGTGTGTGCAGCTCCGGCAGCTGCAGCCCAGGCCTGAAAGCATGCTGCCATATGGCCTGAAAGGGAACCATGTCGCGAACTCCATTTGTGAAAGCCAGGTACTGCAGCTTGCTGCTGGCTGTGAGGGCTGAGAATGCGGCAGCGGGGGTAGCCTCAGCAAACAGACACTTCAACTGCAGGCTGGTGAGCTGCGTCATCTGTGCAAGCTGCGCAAGCAGGGCCTCTGAGGCATGCTGCGTGAGGGCCCCATCATGATGATCTTTTTGGTACAGGTGGAGGTGCTGCAGCTGTGTTGTTGGTCCTAGCAGGGCTGCAACACCGCTCTCTTCAGCAGCACGGTGAAGAGCTGCATCAAACCCACCATCCACATCCAGCTCAAGATGAGTGAGTGTGTAGGTGTGGATGCCAGGGGCAGGCCTTGTGAGGATGGTGCTTGTGCTGAGCTCAAATTCCAGCCCGGCAAGGGCGACGTGTGTCAGCTGTTGGGTGTGCTGCAGTTCTGTGAGTCCTGAGAAGTCATGGCTGTGGCTGCCATAAGGTAACCGCAGCTCCTGCAGGTTGGTCAGGCAGCTGAGGTGCTCCAAAGAGTAACTTGGCATGGCCACGGTGAGGTGCGTCAGGTGCACCAGCACAGACAGCAGGTTGCCTGGGATGCACACTGTGCTGGTATCGTGTCCAGCAGGGGTGTTGTAGGCGAGGGCGTCGTCCTCCAGTCCTTCATCCAGGCGCAGGTGCTTGAGGGACTTGAGCGATGCCAGTGCAGGAAGCCCGCTGGGCGCATCCAACAGGTGGCAGCCACTGATGTACAGCAGCGTCAGCCTTGGGTTAGGTGCCACGGCAACTGCTGCCAGCACCCCTGGCTCACGACTTGTGCTGCTGGGCCCCAGCTGCAGGTTGAAGCCAGTAAGGCTCAGCTGCTGAAGGTTGGGAAGTGGCGGAAGGGCTCGCAGCTCCACTCCACCCCTGCTGGAGTAGTGGTCATGGGCTGCATGGAGCTTCAAAGCGGTCAGGTGAGAGCCGTGATGATGCATGTACACCTTGAGGTGGTTGATTGTCCTGGTGCTGGCACTGATGGATAAAGCAGACAGGACAGCAGCAGCTGCCACACGAAACTCGCTGTTGACCGATGCTGCTCCAAGCAAGCTGTAATTGTCGACCAGCGACAGTATGCGTTGCAAAAGAGTGCTGGGGAACGGGCTCAGCTCCGCATCAGCGAACTGAGCCACAACAGCACGACTTCTGCTCATGCTGTTGCTGTCTGTGTGTGTGGTTGAACGCAAGGAGAAAAGGGAACGAATGAAGGCCTGACGTGCAGGCATACATGTGTAGGAAGTAGGAGAAGGAGGCGCAATAATGACTGGGCTGTTGGGTTTATTCAAACCTGTTGGTCACCAACGGTGCCACAGAACGCATTTGCATGCGGTTGTGCCTACAGCAGTCCCTGTCATGCAGGAATTCGTGCACGTCGACGTTGTTTGTGCGCTCACAGGACAGTACATGTATGTGGTTTCAAAAAGTGCATGATCACACTAGTATCATGTACAGTACTGTACATGTGCTGATAGTCACAAGCGTGTGTTCTTTCCAATGCAGGGTGGTTACCAGCTGTTCAACACTGATGAAAGCTTTGTGCAATACCCCAGCCACAGACCTGCAGTCACGAGCATCAAGATCAGCTGCTGGCAGCAGGGCCCAGCACAGCACAGCATGCTCAGTTCAGCTTTCCTTCTGCTGGTGCCGGCTCTGTGATGCCCCTTGAGGGTGACAACTCCAGGCAGCTGCATCTGTCCGGGATGGGTGCTGGTATGCCTCTCTGCTGTTGGTAACAGCACCTGGAGGCTGGATGCTGCAGGTGACTGTGGCATTGTGTCAAAACTGCAGTGTACAAACTGCAGTGTAGTCAATGCACACGAATGAAGGCAGTACTACTGCTGGTAGCAGTATGGCCATGCCCTTGTGTGTGCATTATTAACCAGTTCTGTCTGTGCTTTATTGATGATACACACAGGAGCAGGACCAGCATGCCAAATGCCAAACACATCCGATAGGCACATGTTGCTGTTGGTTGGTTGCAGAACCATACACTGCTTCACTGGAAGCAAGTGCAAAACACTGGCTACCCCGATGCACAGTCTTGTCTGTCCATACATTTTTGCATGTCATGCCAGGTGCCAATGCATGTGGCGCACCACTGCTGGGCTTTCCCCCCCAGTGGCCTTTGCATCAACCGCTGCATCTGCCTGCTTCCCAGACATCGAGGAGGCAGCGAGGCACTTCATATGGGTGGCGGCCCCATAGATGCATCAAATCAATTGAAACCAATCATCTTGCTTTTCAACGTGTGCAGTCAGTCTCCCCGCCTTTTTTTTTTCCTACATCAGCACTGCCCTGCTGCTCACGTGCTGACTGGGGCCCATGGGGCCCCTGGGGCTTGGCCCAGTGTGTGTGGCTGTGGCACCAGCACCGTGACATGGGTGTTGCCTCACTCACAGTGAGTGCGTTCAGTATCACAGCATGATGATGCCCGCTCACGCCATGTTTTTGATGTTGGTTTTGTTTTGTCTGAGGCCCCTAGGGTCACTCCTGCTCAAGCACCACCACCTGTGCCTAGTGCGGTCATCTACTACTGTTTCAGGGTAACGTTTTCTGAAGCTTATACACCGTGTTCATTTGTGTCAGGGATGGAGTTGCTCCCCCCTGGGGGCATGGTTTCAGGGGCCAAAGTGCTCCTTGCTCACCCCCCCCCCCCTTCCCAGCACTGTTTTACTGCAGATTAGGCCAGATCAGGTCAGAATTCAGTCGCTACCCCCCCCCCCCCCTAGGGGCCAGGCTGCCCAAAACCGGCCTGAGCTGCCCAAAACCGTATCTTCGCTCCTCGCTCCCCTCCGGTCAGACGAACAGGGTGTATCAGCTTCAAAAAAATGTTACCCTTACAAGGGGGCAGGCTGACACGGGTGCAGCCAGCATCATCCCTCCCCACCACATCATCACCAATCCTCCCATCTGAGCAGGCTGGGATAGATACATGTTGCTGCTAGTTGGTTATCAACAACATTGTGAGCAGCGCAGTAGCACTGCAGGGTTGCCAAGTCAGGTGGCTGAAATGGAGGGAAGCCTGATGGCCACCAACACACAGTGCATGCAGCACCGCAGCTGGTTTAACAAAATGGACTTGAGTTTTACCAACGGCATACAAGTACATGCACCGTTCCGTGTTTTGGACAGTTGGAGCAGTTGAGAAACACCCAGCTAGGCATGCGCATAGGGTCGGTCAATTTGGGACATAGGCCTATTTATAGGCTATTTATAGGGTTATAGGGCTATTTTCACTATGTAGGATCCTATGTGTGGGCTGGCATGTGTTAGACAGACAGCCACGCCCCTGTAAATCGCACCATATATTCTTTACATTATATTTGGTTTATTAGTCGCATTTGCGGAGGTCGAGCGGTTCAATTCGTGGACCACACGACACATGCCAGCTCAGATCACCACTGCAACCAGCTGGACATGCCCTGCAGCACAGCTGTCCTACGCTGCCAGGTCCTTGATCCAAAAGGCCTTCTCAACCAGGTCGCCTGCTGCCTCGCTGCGGTGCTTCAGCCTGTAGCTGTTGCGCACCAGCATCATCTTACTGGCCTTCTAGAAGAGATCTCCACAGCCATAAACCTGCCATAACTGCCAAAACCCTATATTCTTGACCCTATGTCCCGTTTGAAGCACCCGATATAGGCTACTTAAAGCAGGGCTCCCTTCCGTCCGCATACCCGTCGAAGTAAGGGGCAGGCAGCCCAGTTTCCATCCCCTACATAACTTTGATGCCAGCATGCATCATCTAGATATCTGCTGTTGTCATGTGCTTAGTGCATAGCACAGCTGCCCGGTTGGTATATTTTCAATGTATCTGTATTTTCTTTTGTGCTGGACCTGTAAGGCCCCCCCTCCCCTTGCCCCCTGCGACCACTCTCTCGTGTTGCTGCACTCCAATCCATCGTCAAACACTTGCTGGTCCTGTAAGGCAGGGGGGCTAACCGCCCCCCTTGCCCCCCGCTATTACTGCCTGTGTTGCTGCACAACATTCAGTCATGAACTTGCTGGACCTGTAAGGCAGGGGGGCTGTCTGCCCCCCTGGACCCCCGCCGGCATTGACTGCCGGCATTGCCTCTCTTGCAGCACAACAACAGTACTGGTGGCGGGGGTCCAGGGGGGCAGACAGCCCCCCTGCCTAACAGGTCTAGCAAGTGTATGTGTGTGGTGCTGCTGCCTCTCTTGCAGCACAACAGCAGTACTGGTGGCGGGGGTCCAGGGAAGCAGACAGCCCCCCTGCCTTACAGGTCTAGCAAGTGTATTTGTGTGGTGCTGCTGCCTCTCTTGCAGCTCAACAGCAGTACTGGTGGCTCTCTGTATCTTTATCTTTATCTTTTTTTTGGTGGCGGGAGTCCAGGGGGGCAGACAGCCCCCCTGCCTTACAGGTCTAGCAAGTGTATGTGTGTGGTGCTGCTGCCTCTCTTGCAGCACAACAGCAGTACTGGTGGCGGGGGTCCAGGGGGCAGACAGCCCCCCTGCCTTACAGGTCTAGCAACTGTACTTGTGTGGTGCTGCTGCCTCTCTTGCAGCACAACAGCAGTACTGGTGGCGGGGGTCCAGGGGGGCAGACAGCCCCCCTGCCTAACAGGTCTAGCAAGTGTATGTGTGTGGTGCTGCTGCCTCTCTTGCAGCACAACAGCAGTACTGGTGGCGGGGGTCCAGGGGGGCTGTCTGCCCCCCTGCCTTACAAGTCTAGCAAGTGTACTTGTGTGGTGCTGCTGCCTCTCTTGCAGCACAACATCAGTACTGGTGGCGGGGGTCCAGGGGGGCAGACAGCCCCCCTGCCGTGCAGCTTCATGATTTATTCAACCGAAAGCAATGGCTTGCAGGTGATTTCAAGAAAACATCGAAAACGACCTTCGATCTGTCGACATACCCAGTAGATCACCATCACCACGCGGCCTGCCCGCGGCCATGCTACAGTCTGCGCTAGACAAAGACCCTTGATACTTCTTTAATTTAGCTTCGAAGTGTATTTGCAGTGCCTTGCTTGCATTCATGTGCAATTCGACATCCACGGGAGGCTACGGCCTTTGCCATCCGGCCTGCTCCGACCGTGCTGCAGGCCGATATTGCGAACTAGCTTGACAGACATCCATACAACCAGTCGAGTGCTCAAAGACCACAGCTGTCGCCACACTTTTTCAAATGAAACGGCATTACACATTTATTACACATTTTATTACACATTTTATTACACATTTTGTTACTCATTTTATCACACTTTTGTTCGGGCCACAGGCTCTCCGAAGGATTCTCCTTCTCCGAGGATATAGGCCTATATATCTATATAGGTTACATAGCCTACCCGATGTTTGCCCATGCCTACACCCAGCTGCAGGGTGGCGGTTCAGGGCTTGGTACCTCGGTTCGGGGCTCATAATCGTTTATGGTGACAGCGATAGTTGGTGTCGCGCGGTTTGGATGCGTCTAGCAGCCCCTAGCTCGATGTACTTGTGTACATCGCCCTCGAGCAGCAACAGGATGGGTGGGCCCTCTGCTGCTGAAGCAGCCGGGAGCGTTCGGGGGGGCAGGTAGGGTCAGGGGTGCAGTATCAGACAACAGGGCCACGCAGGACGGGCCCTGGCAGCCGCAGCGACAACAGCAGTAGCAGAGGAAGCTACTGTCTTCCTAGGCTAGGGGCTTAGAGTCTGATGAGTATGGGCACGGGTGTGCTCTGGCGACCGTGCGGCCAGTATGTTGGGCATGCGGGGGAAACCCCAGACGGTGGGAAACCACTCGACACTCACCCCTGTTCTGCTGTTCTGGGCCTCACCACCTCAGAGCAGCAGAACAGGGGTGCAGCTGGGCATGCCGTTCTCTTCGCCTCAATTTACCTGCTTGGCAGGTCCTGTAATTCATCGCACATCGACTGTCCCCCATGCATCCAAGCTCAGCGCGACACCACACTTTTTGGGATGGCCTGTGCGGCTGCAGCAGTGGCGTTCACAGCGTCGCTGCTGCAGGGGGTTCAATTCCCCCACATACCCCGTCTCTGAAAGATCTGGTTCAGAAAAGCTGCTCCTCTTTTGCCTTTGTAGCAGCAGTGCCTTGACAGCAGCTGCATCCTCGTACAGCATGGCAGTAGCTGTGCAGTCCTTGGCTCTGTAGTTGCCTGGTGCAGCTTGCTAGCTGAGCCCGCAGGTGCGCTCAAGACATGGCTGCACAATCTGGCCCTGAGCAATCTGTCCTGGATTCTGAACCAGCAAGTTGAGCTGCACCGTACATGTGTTAGCCAACTAGAGCTGCCCATGCCACAGCCGTGCTTGACCCGGAAACTGCAGGCTTGCTTGTGGTGCCAACAACAGAAACCACGTCGACAGCAACTGCATGCACCTGAGAATCTTCATGTTTTCTTTCCGCAGAGATGGTGAGCGTGTAAAGCACCTTGCAGTCCCTCTCTCTGCCAACCTCCAAAGAACCCCTGGTAGGACCCCCCCCTCCGCGCCCCCCGAAAACCCCAAAGAATAGAAAGGGTTACACCTGCTGCGTGTAGCTCACAACTGCTGATAGCCACAGCTGCACAACCCCACACAGCACCTACGCCCCGCCACCACACTCAACGCCGCAGACGCCGCTGCTGCTGTCAACGACTGGTGACAAGGCACACCCCTGAGTCAGCTAGAACTGTAGGGCTTAGGCCACAGGCAGCGCCCGCATGCTTAGAGCCACATGCGCCTGCAGCTGCCCAGCGCTGGTGTCCCTAAGGCAACCTCTGAGAGAGGAGAAGAGGTGTGCGCGCATCAACTGCTGCTGCTGCTTTACTCTGCTGCCTCCTCTGCCTCGGGGGCGGGCTCAGCTGGGCGCTCAACCTTGACGGGCACCTGCACAGCAGCAGACGACAACACACAACAGTTGATCCCATGCATTGCCGGGAGTCAAAACAGTTGCCGTGACATCAAACAGCCCACTCGACACAAGCATGCCAGTTCCCGTCTAAGCTACAAGGAACGCAGCTTGCCCAGGCATAACGCTCCACTACTCTCCATTTGTGGCACAGTGCGCGATCTAGGCCCCAGCTGCCACTGCCACCTCCTGCGCTGCTACTGCTGTGTCTGCCCATCCTGCTGCTGACCTGACCATGCTGCCGCTCTACAAAACCGCTGGCCCACACCCTCCCTCCCCCCTCACCTCCTCTGTGTAGTCCCCGTGGACGTCCATGAGCTTGGTGAGGTCAAACTTGGGGGCCTTCAGCACCTTCACCTTGCGGATGGCAACGTTCTGCACAAAGGGCAGAGGAGACCAGGGGGGAATGGGCGGCACGAGGGCAAAAGCAGCATGCGCGAGTGTGAGCACAGGAGCACATCGAGAGCCCGACTGGCAAAAAGTCTTGAACAAGGTCCGATGGAAGGTGACAAGCACCTTAGTGGTGTGCGTGCCAACTGTCTCCAGCACAAGCTGCACAAGCTGCTGGCTCTCCAACGCACAAGCTGCTGGCCACCGCATAAGCCATCCGTGCCTCACCACCCTGTCATCCCTACCCCATCATCCCCATAACCCCAGCCCCCTACACCCTAACCCTGAACCTCAGCCCCCTCACCTGCAGAGGGTAGATGCCCTGGCATGACTTCTCGATGTCCTTGCCGATGGCCTCAGGGATGAACTTTGCCACCAGGTCCTTCAGGTCGCAGCTGGTCGCCTCACGCACCATGATCTCAACCATACGCTTGCGGATGTTGCGGATCTGGTGTGTGTGATGGTGTTGCGGCGGCGGCGGGGGGGGGGGGGGGGGGGGGAAGCAAGAAAGGGGGTCAGACAGGGGGTCAAACAAGATGAAGTTCAAATTGATGAAGTGGGCCAACATTCGGATCCATGCGTCATTCACACAGCATCAGTCACATCTCAACATCACTGTGCCAATGGCGAGCAACCACGAAATCACAAACCGCCTCGCACCTGGCTGCTCTGTGCGTATGCTGTGCGCTTGATCTGTCCCTGGCGCTTCTTGGTGAAGCCGATGCAGAACATGCGCAGTGTGAAGCCGTCGGTGGTCTTCACGTCCACGTGGGCCTCAATCAGGGTCTGCCACTTGCGCACCATGCTGCGCAGCTTGTCAGTCGTGAAGTCCATGCCCTGGAGGAAGGGGGGTGGGGGGAGGGTGGGGGGGGGGGGATGAAAGGAGATCAAGGGTGAGAGAGGGGGTACAAGGGAGCTGGCTGTGAGGTGAGCCTCGCAATGAGTGCCTAATGGAAAGCCTTGAATTGTGCCACACCATGGCTTGCAGAAAGGAGGGCGAAGGCATATGCACTGCTGCTGCGGCAGTAACAGGATACACCCTTGCTACCCTACTGCCCAATGCACTGCTTTGGCCATCTTCTTGCCTGTGACTTAGTGTCGCTGTTGCTCCATACACTGCGCCAATATGCCCCCTCACCCAGACACAAACGTGTGGCAGATGCATGCCTACTACCTGTCCACAAGGCAGCAGGCACTGCTGTGTCCTTACTGGCCCCACAAACCCCCAGCTGTGCTGCCCCCCCCCCCCCCAAAGTGCACACCCCTCCACTCACCCAGAAGTTGGTGAGGCAGTTGCGTCCCTGCACATCCTCCACCCTCAGGCGCATCTTCCTGTAGGCATCCTCCTCGTTCTGAACAGGGACACAGCAGCAGCAGTTACAAAGACGCAACAACCGAAGGGTCAGCAGGGACACAGGCGAGGCTGGGTCACAGACCACATACCATATGCTCTCTAAGATTCACAGCTACAATTGTGACATGTGGGTGAATGAGTTCAAACCTACAGGTACACATACATGGGTACTCATGTAGGGGTCGCACAAGGACTCAGGGCCCTCCCAAAAGCACATGCTTTAATCAACAGGAATGCCTGAGGGAGTACGCTCTCAAACCCCATCAAGCACTATGCCTCGACTGTTTCCTAGCAGCGAATCTGGGCCCTTGAGGCCCCAGAGGCCTTCTGGGGCATACTACCCGATACTTATACTGCCCATCAGTTCTGTGCTCCATGCATCCCTCTCGACACTCTGAAGGACATGCACTGTTATATGGCTGTTGCACATCACCTGCCTTCATTGGTCAAACAGAGTCAAGCGAGCCCAGCAACTGCTGTAAGTGCAGCCACAGGCATGACCGCACAAAAAAGCAGCTGCCGGTCTCACACGATTCAGCAGACAAGGCTACGCAGCCTGCAAGCCCCCTGTTGCTGCTGCTGCACCCCCTCTCCACCCCCACCCCCACCCCCACAAACACCTCCCACTGCCCCAAAACGAACAAATACATCCCCGGCTGCCGATCAATTGCCTTTGACAGCAGCATGCCCCACTACAGTGCCACCTGCATGTATCCGTGCCTGCTGCTTGGCTGCTATGCTTGCATGCGCCCTGTCCAGATATTACTGCAGGGTGCTGCCGCTGCTGCCACGCCTGCCACTGCAACTGCTGCAAAATGCCTAAAGCGCTGTCATGGTTTGCTCTGGTCTCTTGTGTGCTGTCAGCGATCTGGGCGCTCACCCGCTGTGCAAGCCCAGCATTGCTGGCCCCTGCTGCTACACCACTGCAGCAGCGTGCAACAGCAGCTGCCAGCCTGCACCAGTGTCGTGCCAGCAAGTGAGAAGCGGCCCGGCTGGCAGGGCACTGCGCGCTTCCCGCTGGCTGCAGCATGCTGCTTACTGTAGCACTGCTGGTGTCCTACCACAGCAGCTGGCTCTGATGCAACAGCCCAACTGTGTGTATGGGTGCCTACTCTGGCTCCCCCACACCCATGGAAGCAGCCCACAAGCCAAAATCGCGACTGTTCCTGATAACATGCAAATGTGCCTCAGGCACCTGTACAGTACAGCATGTGTCAACACAATCATGCATCCCATAAATGCCCCGTGGCTCTGTGGGCGTAATCTGACCCCACCATCACACACCAAACGATGCAGTCTGCTTCCACTCTCAATGCCACTCTCACATGACCCTTGCTGCTCACACCATCTCACAGGAATGAGCGGGGTACGCAGCACTGGCCACTTGAAGGTGGTTTTGGGAGTTGTAGTGACGTAAGGTGAGTTGCAGGGGTTGGGGAACAAACAACCCTCGCTCATCGTGCGCGCTGACTAATCTGCTGTTGCTGCTGTCACAGAAGGCAGCCAGCAGCTGCTAAACTTGCTATGCTGTGCCATGGCAGTGTTGCTTTCAATAGTGCCATGGCACAGCACAGCGAAGCGGCAGCAGCGCGGCCGGCCAGTGCAACAGCGGCTGCCACCGCTGTTGCTCACCAGCATACCTTCCATGCTCCAACTGCTGCCGCCGCTGCTGCTGACACTGACAGCAGCCACAGCTTCACATTCAACCAGGCACATCCAAATGCACCACCCGCGCCCAAAAAGCAGACTCCAAATCAACCCGCTGCCATCTAAGGGCCGTTAACACCTATAAACCCTCACTGAAAATCATCTCAGTCGCGCTGTGACCACCTCCCCCCTCTGGGTTTGCCCTGCCTCACTCCCTGTACACCCCCCCCCTCGCCTTCTGCAGGTCAGCCCCCCTCCCTCTTCCCCAACCCTCACTCACTCCCTGTGTTGCACCCGCTCCCCCCCCCCCCCCCCCTCCTCTGCCCCATTGTATTGCCCTGCCGCGCCCCTCTGTGTCTCCACCCCCCTCACCATTTGCAGGTCATCCCTCCCTTCATCCCTCCCTGTGTCCCCCCCCCCCTCTGTGTCTGCCCTGCCTCGCTGTCTATGCCCCCCCCCCTCCCTCTCACCTTCTGCAGGTCAGCCAGAGACACCTCAATGACACGACCCTTCAGACCCTCAGAGGCAATCTGTGGCAGCAGCAGCAGCAATAGCGAACGTGAGCAGAAGCAGCGAATGCCGCTCAGATGGGGCCTGCAACCATTCAGGCCTTAGCAGGTGCCACGTACAATCAGGGGACGAATGCAAGACATGCACTGCTGGACAAAGACTGCTTGTAGAAGGCGAAGCAGCTGTGGCAGCTGCTGCGCATTGTCCACGTGAAACCCATTGCTGCGCGGCGATGGGGGCGAGTACTGTGTGTCACAGCTGATCTGACAGCTGCCGCTGCAGGAGCATGCTGGCAGGCGCCTCTGCTGTCCCCATTGCTGCCATCCTGGCCAACATGCAGCCCTGTGTCCTACGGCCCAAACGGGCAAAATCACGCGCGCGCTGCAACTGCAGCTGCCCTGCCCCTGCTTCTCCTGCTGCTGTTGCTGTCCCTGCCACCTCTGCTGCTGCTGCTGTTACCCGCCTCTGCTGCTGCAAAAGGTCCTGCCGCTGCCCCTGCTGCTGCTGCTGTAAGCCCTGTGCCGCCAGGCCATGTGCTCCCAGCCCCTCGTGTGTGTGCTGCTGACCTTTGTTCCCTGTGTGCGTGTGACCAGGGTCTTGCCCAGGTTGCGCACGGCAAACATGGAGGGGGCCTTGAGGTCATACCAGTCCTTCTTGCTGAAGGGGTCGACAATCTTCTTCTTGCCTCCCTTCTTCCCCTTGCTGATACGCTTGTTCTTACCTACACAGGAATAATGAATATAACGACAAATGCGAGTTGAAGACCACAGAGCACAGTGGAGTGTGCTGACAGTTGTGGTGGGTGAGTGCTGCTGCTGGGCATGCAGGAGGTTCATCACGCATAGCTGCCGAGGCAGTAGTGGCTTGGCTGAAAGACATAGATATATCGTTGCCGTTCCTAACCAGCTGGTGCTGTGCTGAGGCCTGATAAGATAAGTTGCTCACCGACAGCCATGGTGCAGCTGTTGCAGGATAGCCGCCTGCTGCCACCTGATGCACCAATCACAGGGACACAGACACCCGCATGGGAAGGTCAGATCAGCACATATGCAACAATAACAGTATACTGTACCCCTACAACACTGCCTCCAGTCCTCAACCATGGTTGCTGCTGCAACAGCTGCACAGATGCCATCTGTCGGCCAAGACTGGAGCTGCAGCGACTGGTTGCACGCCGTAAGCATCTGACGCGTTTTGTACGAGCTTAACATGAGCCACAGATCAGCCAACTGCACTACAGGCTCTCCAGCGGCTTTGCTGCTTCACAAAACACAGCGCGCACAGCAGAGGCGCTCACCCCTTGGATGTATGCGGGTGTTCAGAACACTGGCGGTCCTGAAAGAGGGCGAGCCACTGCTCTGCGACAGGCAAAACTGGCCAATGGTGGCTGAACCGCTTTGTTGAGGTTTAGCCTCAGCGCTTGAATACGTTCTCAATTGCTACTTTTCTGCATTTTTGCTTGTTGCAAATGCTGGGCTTGGCGCGCTGGGTGCGCGGTGCCTCTGATCACTTTCACTTGACTTGCTACTGGTGATCTGCTTTGAAGGATGTGCTCCCGTCCTCCTGAGCGATACATCGGTTACAAAAGCAACCAGGCTACATGCACAAGCTGTTGGTACATGGTTGGGGACCACAGGGTCAGCCTGCCTCACTGAATCATCAAGCAGAGGATGCGCACAACCCCTATGCACTCAACTAGCGCGCTCCACCGTCCTGCACACAACACAACGTAACAGCACCAGCACTCAGCACCAACAACAGCAACGGCAGCACTCAGCCCCTCAGGCTGAACCCGCCCTTCTTCTGCTTCTGCTTGGCCAGTTGGGACATGCGCTGCTTGAATGCTGCTGCCACATCCTCCTCCCCATCATAGCTCTTCACCACATCTCGAACATCCTGCAGAACAGTTAGATATATAGCAGCAACAGAAGCAGCAGCAGCAGCAAGCGTGTCAATAGCAAAGCCACATGAGCAGCAGTAAGGACATTGTAAGGACAGTGTAGCATTGTAGATGTCACTACTGCGAGAGCAATGTGTTCAGCACGACGCTGCAGGTGGTGTCGCGGGGAAGCAATATTTGTGTATAGAGCCAGGTGCCACTTTGGCAGTGGGCGTGTGGCCATGCATACCTAGACCGCTACCCTGCAACCACACACGCGACAAGTTGATGCTGTCGTTGCACTTGCAACATGCACCATCTGTGGTTGCACCCTCCCCTCTCCACGTGTATGAGTATCACCCTCTGCCCTCTGTTGGAAGTTGTCCCCTCCCTCCCTATGCGAGTGACCCCCCCCCCCCCCCCCCGGTCTCGTCACTCACGTCCACGTGCACCTCCTGCACCATCTGCAGAGGTAGATGAACCACTGTACTCTGCCCCGCATCGCCGCGTTGGCCCTCAAACCCAGTTGCCCCGACCCATCAACCTTGTGAGACCCCCGCCCCCCTTTTCCCTTGTGTACAAGTCTCAGCCTCCGCCCTGTGGAGAGTTGCCCCTCCCTCCCTATGCAAGTGACACCCCCCCCCCCCCACACGTCACTCACGTCCACGTGCACCTCCTGCACCATCTGCAGGAAGGGTATGAGGTCCAGCAGCGTTGTGTCCTGGCCACTGTGGTCCCACGCCTTGAGCTTCAACGTGTTCTCAGGCTGGAACATGTATGCATCAGGGTTGGCTGCAGACGGCACACGGCAACACACATCATGGTTGCAACAGTAACAGTACCTCATGTTTTAACATCATGTCAGTGGTGCTAGAGGTCAGTCATGTCCAACTACTTGCTGGTTGCAAGCCTCATGTCAACCCATTTCGTCTTCAGAGAAGGGTCACGACCTGCCGACTGGCTACACACGCTAGCAATCAAATCGATAGTGGGATTGACTTATGGCATGTAATACATTCCTCTCTGGCTCAAGGCATGGGCAGACCTACAGACTGTACAGCTTGATACGGGAGACTTGCAGGAGCTCATAAGGCACCTGTATTACATCAGGTGTGCATGGTGATGGCAATGCCCCCCCCCCCTCCCCCCCCCCTCCCCATCAGGTGTGCATGGTGATGGCAATGCCCCCCCCCCCCCCCCCCCCCTCCCCATCAGGTGTGCATGGTGATGGCAATGCCCCCCCCCCCTCCCCCCCCCCCCCCCCTCCCCATCAGGTGTGCATGGTGATGGCAATGCCCCCCCCCCCCCCTCCTCCCCCCGCCCTCCCCATCAGGTGTGCATGGTGATGGCAATGCCCCCCCCCCCCCCCTCCTCCCCCCCCCCCCCCCCCCCCTCCCCATCAGGTGTGCATGGTGATGGCAATGCCCCCCTCCCCTCCTCCCCCCCCCCCCCCCGGGCAGCTCACCTGATACAAACAGCACCTGTCCCAAGTCTCTGTTGAGCTTTGACAGGTCACGCACATGCTTGCCATTGTGGTACTGCAGCATGACGACAGTGTGGATCGAGCATGCGGTGAGGCTCATCAGAGTTTTGCAGTGCTTGTCGTCAAATAAGGATTGCACAGCTGTTGGTCACGAGACTGAAACTGCCTGCAGTCGGTGCTACTTCTCTGGGGCAACCCCCTCAACACCCCGTTGCCCCCCCCCCCAAATACCTGTGTCTCCTGCCTGTACAGTCTGTACAAGACCGCCATTGTTTTCACAAGCTACCTGCCCTCCCTCTTGACCCAAGACTATCACACCCACACTCACAACCACACACCCCCGAGTCACATTACACCCCCCCCCTACCCCCCACCCCACATGTGCCTCCTGCCTGTAGAGCCTGTACATGACTGCCCTGTAGTCTTCCACCTATGTCACCTCCTCTTTGCCCAAAATCATCTTACCCACACACGCCTGTATCTCGTGCCTATACAGCCTGTAAATGACCGCTCTATAATCCTTCAGCTACCCGCCCTCCCTCTTTGCCGAAGCCTGTCACCCACACCTACAAAATTTACACCTCACCCCGTCCCAACACCCACCCACTTGCAGAACCCCGCCCCTGTCCGGGGCCCTGAGGGCATGCCGCAAAAATTCAAATATTATGAAGCAACCCTCCCCCCCCCCTCACCTGTGTCTCCTGCCTGTACAGCCTGTACATGACCGCCCTGTGTGGGTCGATCTTGTTGATGACGGGGTCAGCGTACATTGCAGGCTCGTCGGTGTATATGACAACCTCGTAGCGCCTCCCCATCTCCAACAGGAACGCCTCAACACCAGGACGCTTCATCACCTGAGAGGGGGAGGGGGGGGGGTATGTTAGTTGGAAGGCGGGTGTGCGGTGCGGTGTGGTGGGGGCCAGGCGAGGGAAGACATCAAGGGGTGTTGACGGGAGGCTGCAATTGCTGTGGCAACAGAAAGGAGGAGTGCAGATCACAGCCTCATACTGCCTCCCCAACAGGAACGCCTCAGCACCTGGAAGCTTCATCACCTGATATGACAACCACATCAGTCACAACAGCGATACGAGCAAGGTTTCACCATGAGGCAAGGAATTTGACCATGAGGCAAGGAATTTGTGTGTGTGTGGGGGGGGGGGGGAGGGACGGCATGCCGAGACATAGAGGGGCAGGGGAAAGGTGGAGGAGGTTGGGCGCAGTAACAACAGAGGAGGGCGCTCCCCCTGGTGTCGTCCTGCCCCCCTCCCTTCCCCCCACGAACATCCCTTGGCCCTGCCTCACTCCTTGTGCACCAGCCGCCCTCCCCCTCCAAACGCCTTTTCGCATTTGTCCCTGCCCAAATACCCCCCCCCCTCACCCACCCCCCACCCCCACACAGGTCTTACACACATGTATGCTGGCCACATATGCATCCTCGTTGCCACACACACGCGCACCTGCCAGCCCTTTGCCCTGCTCCACTCCTTGTGCACCAGCACATCCTCCAAGTCCAGCACCAACCCTCCCCACTTCCCTGGGCCCACGCTCACGCACCTGCCACCACCCCACAACCACGGCACATACAGCCAATGGCAAAAGCGTGAAACCCCTCCCCACCCTCCATCCCCCCCCCAATGCACACTACTGCCGTTGACTACACCCCTCCCCACGCACCTGCCAGCCCCTGGCCCTGCTACACTCCTTGTGCACCAGCACATCCTCCCCCCTCCAGCCACCCCGCATGCGCCCCGGCCGGGGCATCCCCACCCACCCACCCGCCACCCCCACCCCGCCCTCAACACACAAACACATGTTTCCTCTGCTCAACATTTCTACGCGCCTGCCATCCCTTTGCCCTGCTCCACTCCTTGTGCACCAGCACATCTTCCAGGTCCAGCACCAACGTCTTGACATGGCCACGAACCTCAGGGGCCAGCTCAGGCAGCAGCGCATCACACGTGGGGTCCGTGTACTCACGCACCTGCAGGATGGACACGGCATAGCATGGCACAGCACAGCATGACATGGCATGGCGGGGCAGGGCAAGGATGTCAGCTGTGCCGAAACACAGCACTGCACACAGGGGAGGCATGCTTGTGCAAATGGTGTGCACCCAGGAAATATGCCTTTTCGTGCTGCTGCTATAACTCACACACCTTCGCAACTAGGGAAACACTATTGCCCTCAATGGCACCACTGCTAGACTCCGTCCATCGAGATTAGTCATGTTCCCAAATGCCCATGCCACACACACAAGTTGGCCTTGCAAGACAGCTGCTCAGCACTGCCTTCCCCAAAAAAGTAAGACAGCTGCTGCTGCTGACCCACCTTCATGTCCAAGGGGACCACCACCGACAAGTAGCTCTGCAGCAGCTGAACCCACGCCTGATTAGTAAACGAAGGCTCCTGCTGCTCCTGCTGTTGTGCCTCTGACAGCGCCTGCTGAACTTCCGGTATGCTGTACCGCGAATACACCACCCCACCTGCTGTCACTGCTGCTAAGCTCATGTACAACGTGTAATCGAGCATACGTCCGAGTATGCTGCGCCCTGCTCGTGCTGCTCCTGCTCCTGCTCCAGCTGCTGCCGCCTGTCCTGCACCTTCTGCAGCACCTTGTTCCGCTGCTGCTACCGCCCGCATGCGTGCTGCTGCTGCGTTTCCCAGGGCCGAAGCACCGGTCCCTGATTGCTGCCATCCTGCACCTGCGTCCAACATGCTTTTTGGCGGGCTGGATTGGCTGCCTCCACCTCCCTGACCACCCTCTGCTGAGCTGAACAGCTGCCTATACCTGGAGCCACGCCAGAAGGCATTGCTAGCGTTCGGCTGCTGTGCTGCGCCTGATTCAGACAATTGAGCTATCTGTTGGCGCAGGGGCTGCACTATATGCCGCAGACCACGCCGGATCATGGTGTTGGCCTGTGCAGATCAGCAGCAGTAGGACTATACTATCCCCTGACACAGATAGATGCACTGCTGAACCACTGTAGGATATACTGGCGCTTTGAGAAGTTTACAGTGTCGTGCCAAGGGTGCGCTGCTGTGGATGACTCCAATCCGAGCTGTAGTGACCTCGTCAAAGTTCAGCTCTTCATATGCCTGTTCTGTTTTATTTTCCGCGACCTCGATCAAATCTTGAATTTCATCAACGTGCGATTGAGATAGTAAGCGCCAGGGCGCTTGGGATTTGGTATGTAATTGGGGCCCCCCTTGGGTGGCAGCAGCACATGTGCTGATGTAAGCTGGCTGGGCACTGCATGTGCAGACAATGTTACACTGTGCGAAAGTCAAGCATAAAACGTCTCTCTCACAAAGGAGGCAGGTGTGCCTGCCCCAACAATCAAACCCGGCCTCTCTTGCATTGGCTTGCAGCCCGACCATGCTGTCTAAGGTCCAAAACATACAACACAATGCAGTGAATGTGCAGTCTGAGTTCTGGAAACATCACGTCTGCGTGACAAACCTACACGATACACACAACCTGTACAGGCCCAACACCACCACCAAGCACCCCAGGCATCACAACTGGCAGTGCCGCAGCAACTGCAGGCCACACTGCAACGCAGATGCTGGGGCGGTGAGTGTTGAGCACTGTTCACGGACCGATATCTGCTAGGGGCGGGGGGATCACAAACAAAATCATCAAGCCCCACCATCCCAGCACTGGACCCAACAGGCCGTAACAGGCCAACACCCTAGCAAACATCTGATTCACACACCCCTTGTGGTGGGGGACGCACGGGGGGCCCACTCCTGGCACAGCCTGGGGCAAAGGGAGCCTTGCAGCCCATTGACCTCGCCACAAGCTGGCCCGACAGCACACACAGCACAACAAAATGATAACAGACCTACGAAACAGACACTGGCGCACCACCGGTGCCCTCCACATGACTGAGCTTCCACACCCCACACGAAGCTGGCACGAGTGCAAGCACTGGGCGGAGACAAAAGTATTCCAAGCATCCCATGCACACACCAAACCCCCCTCCCCCCACCTACCCTCCCTCCCTCCGCCAATGCCATATTGACAGCACTGCAGTCGCAGTCCTCTTTGCACATGTGGATCCCAAACAGCAAGCCATCTCCATGTACCACAATCAGCCGAACCCTTGGCAGCAGATCACCCCTCCTGTCTGACAGACACACAGCCTGTCGCACGCAGCAAGCACAGCAAGCCACCCCAGCTGTGGGCGTGCGCCCAAGCGCGCGTTACAAATCAGCATGCAGGGTGGTGGTGAACTCCACCTTGAAGGCTGGTGGCGGTACAGTGGGTGAGGATGGGCCCTCAGCCAGAGTTGAGGTACAGCATACAAAGGGCTGTGTACACAACCGTCAGCAGTGCATTCTCAACATGTGCCACTGCTGGTGTGAGCAGCACTGTGTGACATAACGCCCCCCAGGCACACACTGGGGGGGGGGGGGCAGTGGCTGGTGCCACGCGAAAGCACGCACCTCAAGAACCACCACCACAAGCCACGCATCAGCACCGCTTGTGGCACAAACTGAAGCACAAATTGTATATGGGCTGCCACTGGAGTGGACAACCACAGGGCGGGGATGGAGCCAGACAGATACCGTTGCCGCCCACACAAGGGGGCCACACCCACCCACACAAAGCAACATGACCCCACAAGGAGAGCACAAAGGAAGAGGTGCCCTGCTTGTGCAGCGTGTACCAATGGGTGAGACATGTGCTTGCAAAGGGTGCCGAAGCAGCTTTGCAGCACCTACAGGCACTCACTGCAACCAGCATGCCTCAGAGAAAACCTGCAAGTATGTTGCAGGGGGGAGGGGGGGGGGGAGGGCACACCGAGCGCTGCCTGTCATGAGAGACAGGCAGCTGGGCGCATGGCTGTCCGAAGGAAACTGGGCAGAAGGTGGGGTGGGCGGCGTCAAAAAGCACGCCAGACAACAAACGGCACAGTGCTGCTGCAGAACGCCGACAGATCTCTAACCATCCCTGTACCCTGTTGTAAGCAAACAGCCGCCAAGCGGACAGACAAGCGTGGAGGACCAAGCCGTTCGTGTGGCCTGGCGCCCACCCCGCCAGATGTACAAGAACATATCCGTGAAAGTGTGCAGAGCCACGCACCAGCAAACCAGGCACTACCAAACAGCAGAATCCCACCCAACTGATCCCAAACCACATCCTGTAACACAGCAGCAGACAAAGATCCCTCCCAACTCAACCCCAACCTCCGCTCCATGTGTAAACAGTGACCCTGAGTCAAAAGCTGATGTGTGTATATACCAGCCGAGTAGCCCGCTCGACACCAAACCACCACGGCCAACAAGCTATGAATATCCTTTGATCATCCTGGCCCAGCCAAGGTCATGTCAGTGCCACAGCTCAGGAGCCAAGTTGGGTGTCTGAGGGTTCAGGGTTGAAGCAGGGCACCTTAAACCCTGACTCCTTCAACGCTCCACAGGGGGACATGCCCAAGCAGTGAAAGGGTCTGGGCAGCCCAGCCAACAAAGCGCCAGCAGGCGACTGCTGCAAGTGATGCACAACACAGGGGAGGCCGGCTCACGCAACTGCAACAAGCCCCTCCCCCAGCACGCCTTTAATGTACATCCACCGAGGACATAGCAGCTTGGGAATCGCCAAGCCCTGCCACCCCCGTACGCTGCATACACCATCCCTGCACAATCCCACACCCCAAATGACAGTACCGAACAGCAGCTGTACATATGGACGCATGTGGTGCGCAGCAGCAACATGGGCAGCTGCCGCACACCGAATGGAGCACCCGGTGTACCGGGCATGCAGTTCCTCCCAAACAGGGCCACCTCATGTGACCCCCCCTCCTGCTCCGGCCTTGACAACCACCTCATGCGGCCCACGGACAAACTCATGTGCCCCAGGGGCAACAGGACAAGCAACCCCCTGGAGCAAGAGCACCCAGATGCACCCCTGATGAACAGTCTCCCTGTTACCACCAACAACCTGCTCAAAAAAAGACAAGCTTGCCCACCAAGTCCACGGGCTGCCACAGCGCACCAGTGGGTTGGCGCAGGGTTCGTTCTGTCCAGCTTGGACATACCAAGTGGCACTGCACTGCACGGCGTTGCCACAGTCCTGCACACCGCTGATCTGGCTGGGAGGCAGCGCGAGTGGAGCGTGCACACAGTAGAATCGATCGAATATGTGGCCAGCGGCTGCCACGTGCACGGAAGCCGCATACTGTCAGCTGCAGGCAGCTGGGCACAACATGAGCATGACGTGTCTGCAGTGGTCCTTCAACAGTCGGCGGCGCCACAACTTACACAGCACCCAGCCAACAAGCAGTACAGCACAAGCATGGGGGCAGGGCACAAAGCACACACACACAGCATCACACCACTCGGGGAGAGCTGACGCAGCGTCACACTCAATCCCTCAATCAAGGAATGTCCCAAACACAACAACCAGCGTCCCACGCACCAGGCGCATGCTTGACCACGCGACGTGCCACAGCACAGTCACTGCTCGTCAGCCCAAACCACAGCAACGCCACAATTGAGTAATGCAGCAGACAAGCCGTGCAGCAGGCACACAATGTGTCATGGCAAGCCAACATCCTCACCCCATGGTTGGTGCCACACTTTTGTGGCCCTGAACACACCCCACCCAGAACTACCCGTCCAGCCGACACATACTGCAAGCAGCCATGCTCTATAGCACCGTCCTACAGCCACTCTCTGCTGCTTTTCAGGTAGATGTCAATCCATATATGCTGCTGTTGGGGTAAAGCCCCGTGCAACTTTGACCACAGGAAAGCCAGCACGCCGGCTGGGGAATGGTACGCATGTAGCAGTGCTAGAGTCCGCCCTCCTGCAAGCCCATGGGCTCGATTTGCAAGCCCATGGACTCAATTTGAGGTAGGAGTGCACCTCACAGCAAGCATCAGACACTTCAAAGTAGTGAGAGCAGCCAAGGGAGAGACCCAGTGGCTGTGACAAACAACACAACAGATGCACATGCCTCATGTGAGTGTACCAGTGAGGTTAACGACTACAGATCCTGACACACAAGAAAAGGGCACAATGGGCTCACGTCATGATCAAATCATGGCCTGTACAGCGCCTGGATCACCACATACAGTGGCGGCCCCCGCGCCTTAGCACTGCTTCCGACATCTGACGACAGAAAAGAAAAGAGACAGAAAAGAAAAGAGTCCGCTCAACGTCCCTGCGATGCTTGTCGCAAGCAGCCATGACAGCACTAGCTCAGCCCCCGGCCAACACCCCGCCTCCATACCCCAACGCCAACCAAGTGTCCGCTCCTGCGTGTAGGTGGGGTGCTCTGTACACAGGAAGAATCTCCCTCTAACACATGCTGTGCATGCAGATTGATGCTGGGCACGGGACCAGGAGTGCCTGGCCCACGCCAAAAACAATTCACCACCCTGGGAACAACCGCCCGCCGGCGCCACCCGAACCACCCAGCCGATCGCGGAGGGGCGCCGAAACACATCCCACCCCCTTCCCCCAGATCATTCAGGCTGTTGCAGCGGTGGAAGAATTACCCGCTGGCCTTGTCAACTCCCACAACATCGAGGTCCAGGCAGTCTAACCAGGCATTCACACACCCACAGGCCACATACCACAGCACGCAAGGGTGGCGGCACCAGTAGACATGCTCATTGGTGGCCACGACAAGATCACCAGCAGCAAAGCACTACACACACCGTGGGCCCAGTACCCACATCACGCCCTGGGCCCAGTACGCACATCACACGTGTCACTGTCACTCCCGCCAGAAACCCAGCGATAGATCCGCCAGAAACCCAGCGATAGATCACGTCCCAGACACACACCACACACATGACCACCCAGCCCAGCAGCTCCCACCCCACCCCACCACAGCCCCCACCCAGCCAGCCTTCTTCATGTCGGTCCACCAACTATCGCAGGCCCTGCTGGCCAAAAGCACAGCAGGGCACAGCACATCATCATACTCACTTCACTGGGGCACAGCAGCTGCCATGCAGCGACAACAGCAGCAGCAATGTGGATCATCCAGATACACTGCACATACAGCACTGCCCAGCAACAGCAGCAGCGGGGCCACACACACTTGCTGCTTCACAGCAGAGGGAGGGTGCCCTCGCAGGGCGCAAAAAAGTGGTGGGTGTGTGGTGCAGGGGCACCGCCTCACAGGGGCCCACACCCACCAACACCAACACTGCCGCACACCCTGCACAGCCCAAGCAAGCAAGCCAGTGGTACACAAACACATGGAAAGCACACGCACGCACGTCTCCTGGTCTCAAAATCGCACAACAGGCGGGCGTGGTGTTGCACACGCCACAGCCTGCCTTGTACTGTGCGGAGCCTTGCAACCGCCCTGGCGCCAAAACCCTGGCCTGCGCGACCAACCCGCCGCGCCTAGGTTTTAGCCGCCTCACGACAGAGTATAAGCCGCACGCAGCCACAGGGTTTAGGGCGGCGGCTGCAAGGGGTTCACCAAACGTACGCCTGTCGTGTCTGTGAGTGATTTGTACAACATCAATCAGATGCTGCCAAGGTACACGGGGGAGATGGGGCCTCCATACAGTCTCTAAGCATGTGTGACCGCATGTGTGACCGCACGACACACGGTCATAGATCCTGCCACGCTGCAGCCAACAAACCACTCTGCTGCACAAACAAGAGCATCCCAGAACCCCAAAACGATCCAACACTCAGCCAACCAACCACGCATCGAGACACCAGCCGTGCAGAAACATGCGTAGGTGTGGAAAGCTCCAGTCAGTGGAAACAAAGACATACGACCGTTGCTCAAAAGCAGCCGACAGCAGCTGCAAGCTGCTCTCTAAAGATTGCATGCCTTGATGCACACACCAGAGCATGGCAAACAACCACAAGTCTGTACAGCACCCCACAGTACTCGGGGATTGCAGCTGTCAACAAAGGGGACATGTGTGGTTGTCACACTTTGCCAGTGTAACAACCAGCATCGCGGCCACATGCCACAATCCTGCTGCTGCTCACGCAGCCAGAGTTGGACGGAGGCAACGGCTCTTACTGCTGCTCATGCTGCACAGGTCTCCAGCGGAAACCCAGGGCCGCACAGCAACGCTCCTGCTGCTGCTGACGCTGCAGAGGTGACCCACCAGGGGTTCCACCCCAGGGCCGCGCAGCGACACACTCCTGCTGCTGCGTTCACGCGGCAGAGGTCACCAGGGAACCGATAGAGGCCGTGGAAGGGCTCAGCCTGAGCCGCACCTCGCACACCGCCTCACCCTCGGCCGCGCGCTGCAGCTGCGCGGCCGACAGCCCCCCATCCTCCTCCAGAGCCACCAGGCTCTTGCAGCTACCGTAGGACTCCATACGGTTGTGGCTGCCGAGGCGGCGGATACCACTCATGCCACCGCTGAGCTGCTGCTCGCGCTGCTGCGGCAGCGCGCTGCCGCTGCCGTTGATCGAACCATTTGGCGACGGCGCAGGACCCAGTCCGAGGCCTGCAACACCGCTAGCGAGGGCCAGAGAGGCTGTGAGGGGGTCTGTAGACAGCATGGCAGCACCCTCGTCACCCTCGCTGAAGCTGCAGCTTTCTGCGAGCACGGAAAGCTGCCCTGGCCGCGCCATAAGGCTTCGGCCAGTGGGGACCTCCCCCAAGCCCCCCTGCCACTGCTGAAAAGCCGCCACTGCTGCTGCCTGCTGTCGCTCCTCCTGAGCTGTCTCCGCCTCGAGGGCGGCCGCCACCGCTGCCGCCGCAGCAGCCTCCGCCGCTGCCGCCATGTCTGCAAAGCTGTGCGCACCAAAGAGCCACGGATGCTCGCTGAGCTCCTTCGCACTCGCGCGGCGGGAGGGGTCCCGCTGCAGGCAGCAGCGCAGGAAGTCCCGTGCCGCGTACGAGGCCTCGACCCCCTCTGGCAGCTCCACCCCTGTGCTGGCGCTGGCGATATCGGCCAGGCTCTCCAGCTCCCACTCGCAGTCGGCGACAAAGATGTCGCGGCCGGCAAGCAGGAAGAAGAGCACGGCGCCGATGCCCCAGATGTCGAGCTTGGTGGTGATGATCCGCCGCAGCGCGTGCTCGCCGGGGCTCTCCCTGTCACGGTCCGTGAGGTAGTTGAGGACCTGCAGCAACAACGAAAAGCGCAAAGCCAATACTGTTACTGTTACAATTACCCTGTTGCGCAAAACACAGCCAGTCACATGTCAGCATATCAGGAGGGATGCGTTCCTGCACTACGGTTGTTGATCCTGGTCGATTGTGGACTCCATATGCACTACATGTCTTCGCATACAGTGAGGATCGCGTTGAGCTATAAAAATAAGCTGTCTATCATGCAGGGCCGTAGGCACCCAGCACTCTTGCACAGCTGGGTCAGCCGTCGTACCTCTGGCGGCATGAACAGCGGCGTGCCAGCAATGCCGGCCTGCTTGGCGAGTTCCCTGTCGTTGAGGGCCCCGATCTGGCTCAAGCTCAGCGCCTCGCCCCAGTCAAACAGCTGCACTGTGTGGTCGCGCTGCACTGCGATGTTGTCAGGCTTGATGTCTCGGTGGATGATGCCCTGCACACACGCAGCACAGACAAGGGTTTCCAAGGGGTTAACAGTTGGGGAACCAGGCTAGGGAGGGAGGTTGTGCAGGAAAACATCTGTACACTTCAGCCTTGAGGTCAAGCTGGCAATGGTCAGAGGGGAGGAAGTGGTCAGGCAGCAGTTCCCCCGTATGACTCATGCATGAATCATCATCAGGTAACGGATGGAGGGAGTCAGGGACAGACTTTCCCTGAATCCCTTGATCCGCTTATTGATGATGACTCATGCACGAGTCATCACGGGGGGACTGCTGCAGAACATTGCAGGAAAGGTGTCCACCCTGATGCCAGAATTTCTGGTCAAATGGGACATGCATGATCACAATGATCTACTTAGTAAGCTGATCACAAAGCAACCTTCCCTCATACTGCACCCCCCCCCCCCCCCGGGGTGTGTGGTGCATGGATAGGAAGCTGCCGCATGAGCTGCACCAACTAGCCAGGGCCCTCTATCGAGGGCACACAAACCAGTCCTCTCATGGTGGTTGCTCCAACCGAACAGTCACCCATGCATCTAGGCACCCACTGCTGGCCTATAAGCTGCAGCTGCTGATGTTGCAACTGTCGCTGTCAGCTGCTGCTGCACCACCCATTCCACCCATGTGACTCAGCTACACACATTACACGCCTTGCTGCGGGGTGAGCTGGAAACTATGATCCCACCATGAGGTCAAAGAGCAAACTGCTGCAGTGCCACACTGCTGGACAGAACAATATGGCACCACAGCAGTGCACCCTTTCCCTGACAGTAGTGACACAGCCCCCAGCACCCACCCTGCTGATGCAGGTGCAGCTACTGGTGCTGCCACAAACGGCCCCAATGGTACACTGCTGAAGGGTGCAGCAGCTGAACATCACTGCTTCAGCCGCTTCGCCTGGGCTGCTGTGCTGACCGCTGTCCTGCAGCACGGCTGCTGTCCGGATGCACGCTCCATGCACAGCTCGTAAGGGGGCAGCCCATACCACTGTCCCCGCTGGCTGCACCATCAAACCCATGTATGCTGGACAGAACCAACTGTGAGAAGCAGCTGCACCCACCTTGGCATGCATGTACACCAGAGCGCTGGTGAGCTGATACATCATGTAGCGGGCCACGTCCTCTGTGTACTGCTGCGACTGCGTGACCGTCCGGTGCACACGCAGGTTCTCGCCAGCCCAGTCCATGACGATGCTGATCCTGCTGCCCTGATCTGCAATGAACATGAAGCTGACCAAATGGGGGTGGTGCAGCTGCTGCAGGATAGCAAGCTCTTTCTCCACCTGCACAGAGAGGAGACAGCCAGTACAAGCACGCAGGGTGCCGGACAGATGTCAGCAGGAAAGTCATGACTCGCTTGGGGTTGCGGTGGTCCGCACTGCCCTCTAACGGGCGTATGCTGCCCCAGGTGCTCCGGGCTGCATCCAACTGTTCAGACTGCGACAACAACGACGATGCAGCCCGCGATGGGCACAGGCTTGCTCTATGAGCACGATGGTGTATGATAGGATTGCTTACGCCGGTGCCAAAGCTACGAAGAAGCCACACGGCCCTTGCTGCTGCCACCCTGAGGTCTCACCGTCTCGCGGGCCCCAGTGTACTCCTTGATGATGTGGGTGCCCATCGAGTAGATCTTCTGCTTGTAAGGCGTCTTACGCACCGAGAAGGGCGTCAAATAGCCCGCCTGCCTGAAGGCCACAAATCTCGCCCAAATGCCCCGACAAACGCCCTCACTAACGCCATCTGCTACTGTGAAACGTGGCTCTGTTGCTACTCCTTTCCCTAGGCCCCCGAAAAGCTCATTCAAGATTCCCATGCAAAGATGGACTTGTTGGAGCAGTAGGGGTCTGTTTGTCTATTTTGCGTGTGGCTTTTGGTTTCGTATGTCGTTGTGAACGTGTGAAATGGCTCCAGAACAGAATCGGACGATTGGTGCATAATCACGAGGAATGTTAGTGTGTGGAGGAGTGTGAGGAAGGTGTGCCCAAGTGTCTCAGGGAGGCATAGGGTTTTCCCTGAGAGTAAGTATACAGTATCATTGAGCTGTCTGAGGTGCGCTTGTTGAAGCAGTGGCCTGCCTTCAACCTATGGTTTCTTCCAGCAGGCTGTAGCTCTTGACAGGCTGGCTCCCGAGGGTGTGCTGATGTCATCTTCTGTGCCCTGGGGAGTTCACAGGCTGTATTGGTGAAACACGTTTGGGCCAGGCTGATGTTGCTGGTCGCACCCCGAAGCAGCCATACCCTGCAGGATGGCTCCGGATGGCACCGCAGGCAGTCTACTCTCGGGCAGTGCACAGTCTCCACAAGGTCGCATCTGAGCTGCTCGACTGACCCAGCAGTGCACAGAAAGCATGCAGCGACTGTCAAAGCAGTCAGCCTGACGAGCATGCGCACATATCTGCTGCACACATGGGAGGGTGACTCACCCATAGTGGCCAGCTGCCTCCACCTCCCTTCTGTTGACACGCCACCCAGCAACCAGCGCACAGTGTGTTGGAGCCTAGCACATCGAGCACAGGTCCACTCTGTGTGCATAGTGCACCTGCTACAGCTGATTGCACTAGCTGCCCCAGTTCCCTGGTGGCACCAAGGGATGGCAGGTGCAAACACACATTCCATGCTGCACTGTGTGGCTCAGCCGCTGCACCACAGCAACGAGAACAGAGCAGCCGGTAGGAAGTAGCCCGCAGCGATCAACCCGCAACTTGGCAATCAGTATGTAACGGTAGTAGTCGTGCACAGGGTCAAGCAGCAGGCGGTTGGCCTGACCAGGCCTCAGCTTGGGATCAATTCAACAGGGCACGCCCAGGGCTGCATGTATCCCTATGGTATGCATGATATGCTGACACTGCTCGGGTGGGTTGAGCCATATAGCCTATGGAAAAGAGGTTGGTGGGGGGGGGCCTGTCTGCACACGTCAGAGAGCATACAGGCCCCCCACGCCCTTGTCGTAGGACTGAATATGTGCATCGATGGGGCCGCCACCCAGATGACATGCCTCTCCTGCAGCCTTGTCACCGCCCCCCTTGTATCGCCTGCAACAGCATACTACTGCAGCATGGGTGAGAAGAAAGCCCTCACTTTTTCCATATAAAGCTTCCATCAGTGCCTGCCCAGTGCAGGGGGAAAGGGGGGGGGGGTACACCTGCCCCGCAGATGTGGCAGGAGGGTAGAGCGACAGGATGGTTGTTACACCAGTGTGGGGTACACAAGGCTGGAGTATGCAAGGAGTGTATTGCATGTGCATGGACTGAGGACTTCAGGGCGCTTGCCGATGTGTAGGAAGCTGGTTGACGGCGATTGCATCTTGGTTGCTGCTGTGTATGCAGCGAATTCATACGCAATCAAAAGTCCTGGCCTCTGAATATGCTTGCTAGGAGCTGACCCTGAGTGCCAGCTGAAGGGTAGCAAGCTGGTTTGGTGAGGTCACGCTGTCAGCAGCAATTCTCCAACGCAGTGCTGATGACACACGCGGGGGGGGGGGGGATAGCTTGATCTCAGTGCAGTTCCCTCTTAGTGCAGCCTCACGAAACAGCTAAGCATGTGTGGATTGGCCTCATTTCAGAGGCTGTGCTTTTCGTTTGAAGAGGCACAGATGACACAGAGACAGGCACAACATAGCAGGCCGAGGAGGTTGGCTGAGTACAGCAGTGAAAGATCAGGCTTTTTGACATCGTCTTGTTGAGTGCGTGAACCAGCGAGATAGCCCTCGTCACCAACCATTGAAAGTGCGCGCGAAGCAATTTCACCAACTGATGGGAGAAGCAACCTGCTGCAAGGATGCATCTTGAGTTTCTGTTTGCTGTAATTATCGTATTCGGGATCTGTGATGGCGTGCTAGCAACAGCAACAACCACCCTTCAGAGCAGACCGATCATCTGGCAGGAGGGCGTCCTCTGTAGATCCAATGACAAGCGGATCAGGCAGTGCACAGAAGTCGACTATCAAACCCTTCACAATACCCACAAGGATGCACTGGCGAACAGCAAGAGCTGGCCAGTCATGACCAGTGATGGCAACCACCCAACAGCAGTCCCTTCCACACCAGCCACCCCAAAATTCGTCATCCTGTCTCGTCTGTTACAGCCCAAGGAAGCCAACGTTCGGTTTGCCCAGGCCTTCTGTGTGAGCATCAAAGGCCGCCTGGCCTTCTGGAACACCCCCCAGGAATATGCAGCAGTAGCCCACCTCGCCAGAGCCTTTGCAGCAACACAGCAAGGAGGCCCAGTGTACGTCTACGTCGGTGCGGTGCAGCTTCCGGGTTCAAAACGTGCGCAGGACGGCTGGGTGTGGCTACACAAGCCGGACCTAGTCAGCACAGGCTTTCCATGGGCTGCAGGAGAGCCCAACGATCACAATGAGGGCAAGCAGCAGGGCCATTCAGAGGACTGTGCTGTGCTGGCCACGTACCACAAGGCTGCAGGAAACCAGGGCATGGTGGACGACTTCCCATGCAATTATGCAACAGCAGAGGGGAAGTTCATGTTCAACGGGCACAACCCTCGCCTGACGGTTGCATGCAGGATGTGAGGGTGGGGGCATACTGTTGCTGCTCGGGTACTGTGCGCGGGTCCATGAGCCTGAATCATGGCCATGGTTTACCTATACTGTCCTGCATTGTACTGCATTGTACTGCCTTGTACTGCACCAGTTGCCTTGATGTTGGTATCCTCTGGCAGCTCGCGCTGTCACTGTTGGCAAGGTTGGTGGATTCTTGGCCCCAGGGGGAGGGGAGGGGGGGGGGGCTGGCTTTGCTGTGATTGCCACCAAACTGTGCTGAAGTGCTACTATTACAATGTACTATGCACACATGCCGTTCCTGTATGTTGTGGAAGCTTTTTGGTTGACTGATAGCAACACACTGTCCATGTATGCTACTCAGTATGTTCGTGCTTACTAAGCAAGAGTCTTGGCCAGGCTGGCCAGTGGCCAATGGTGTGACCTTACTTACGGTCCAGTTGATGCCAGAAACTTGCAAAAGGTCTTGAAACCTTTCCCATGTGGTGGGGTTGACGAGTGCTGGTGGCCAGCCCTGACCAGTGTGTATGCACAGCAGGGCAGAGCCCTGACCTCGTCATGTTGAGGCTGCCAGCTGGTGCCTTGCAACCCCAAGCGATGTGCTGTGTATGCTTGTGGCAAGCCCAATTGTTGAGCTGCACTTGTTGTCAGCAAGACCAATCAATGTGCTGCACATGTCACATAGAACTTTAAAAGTTTTATAGTTCTGCACAAGTACCGAAGCATCCAGTGGACAAAGTTGTGAAGCTATTGTATGCAGTAGTTAGCCCCTCTGCAAGTGCCTGCCAATGCTTGATGGAAGGACAACTAATCAAGCCTCGATATGTGGCAAACTGAACAGCACAGAATATGTTCATATGGTCAGCCCTGGCCGGCCTGGCGGTTATCTGTTGACAGCTGTGTATGTGCTGAGCTCGGCTGCCAGGTCTTTGACCCTTTGGGCCAGATCTCGTGTAATCTAATGCAATGGCGCACAATGCCCAGCAGTGCTGGGGCTGCCAGGTCCTCAGTGCTCCTGGTATGTGCAGACAAAGTCTTTCTTCAGGCTGGCTGGTATGCCATGGTATCCAGAGGCTGGTGCACCAGTTGGTACTGAATCCTTGAACCTACTACACACTAATGTTCTGCCGGCGTACGATGCACGATGAGTTGTGAATACAGAATGTCCGGGCTGCTAGGGACTCAATCAACTCTAGTACGTGCTGAGCACGTCGTGCTCGTCAAAGTCTGTACAGACGTGAGCTGGCAGACATACCTTCCCTGCACGTATGCCAGATGTTATGATGACACAACACCGCACTTTTGGATTGATAGCCATTGCATTGTGGCCCCGGAAGTCCCAGCGTTCCCCATGCAAGCTCAAGGACGAAACCCACGTCCCTCCAATGCAGCTTATGGTGCCTCCTGTACCCTTGTCAAGGCCAGCACTACACCCTGCAGCTGCTGGGTCACACTTGCGCAAGTCAGTGCGCCCCTTCACTTACAAAGTGCAAGGCCCACGACGGGACACTTGCGGTAATCCCAAAGTACCACGAAGGTACGTGCCAGTATCCTAGCTGGCATGGACTTTGGTAGGTGCCTGTAATGCAACCAACACTGCCATCCAACAAAACATCACACTACTGAATTGTACGGACTGCTGGTAGTTAGTCCAGTGACTACCAGCAGTTAATCCAGTAACTACCAGCAGTTAGTCCAGTAACTACCAGCAGTTAGTCCAGGTGCTGCAGTCCAAAGGTCTGAGTCAGCAGCTCAATCACACTGTCTGCTGCCACACCTGAACGCACAACCCTGAACCCAACACACCCCTCAGGACTCCCCTGCTGCTGCTGCTGCTCCTGCTGCTGCTGCTGCTGCGGGTCACACATTGCTGTAAGGTCCACCACAGTTGACCCCTGGTTGTTAGTCACCGGCACCTGCCCACCATCAAATACGGCACCACAGTACTGCCACAAATCCCTGCACAAAACAGCAGCAGCAGCAGCAGCGAGGGAAAATATAGGAAACTTTGCAAGCTGCGAACAAATCATCGGTGAGGGCATTGGAGGCAAAGGTAGGGGACACCCCCATTCCCTCGGGTGGAGGGGGGGGGGGTCTGCATGCCTCCCTGTCCGCATGCACAAGTCCATACTTTTAGGGCTTGCCTTTGCATGCACGACAGGTATGTATCCTCCATACCAACACAGACACGCACACACAATGTGTGTGTTGGCGTGCCTGATAGAATTGCATGCGTGTGTCTTGCATGTTCACTATGACACCTACACACGTACCCTCTGTACCAACACACCCGCACCTGAAGTCAGCAATGCTCAAGCTGCTCTCTGCCCCGCTCAGGTTGGCGCTGGTGAGCGCGATGCCACCCCCCCCCCCCCAACCCCTGCCCTCCCCAGCCTCACATCAATGGTGCACAGGCTACACCCCCCCCCCCCCTGGGCCCTGTTTCTGCCCCTCTTGCCCCTACTTCAACATATCTACTCTGCTTGTTCTCCTCTTGTACCCCCCCCCCCCCCGACACCCCCCCCCCCCCCCACCCAACACACACGCACCTGAAGTCAGCGATGCTCAAGCTGCTTTCTGCCCCACTCAGGTTTGTGCTGGTGAGCGCAATGCCACCCCCCAACGCACGACACAGACGCCGCACAAACTCATGAGGAACAACCCTCACACCAACTACTGCTCCTGCTGCTGCTGATGGTGCATCTGCTGCCGCTGCTGCATCCATTCTCCCAGGGCCAAACACCCCCTCTGCCAAAGCAGCAGCAGCGGCGTCACTCGAGTGACGCCGCGGGAGCAGTACCGTCACCGGGCCTGGCAGCAGTGCTGGCAGCAGTCCGGGTGGCAGGTGCTGAGTTATTGCGTAGGATGACACGTCTGACACGTCAGCAACAGCGACGGCAAAGGGTGCACTGCTGTCACGCTGCTTGATGCTGCGCAACTGTTGGACAGCTGTGCTGTTGCCTGGGGGGGGGGGGGGGGGGGGACACGCGGCCGGGGGGGGGGGGGGCAAGAGGTGGGGTGAGCGGCAGTGAATGTAGGGCATTGGAGGGGGGGGGAACTCAAAAGCAAGTGCTGACGGCAGCAGTGCTGGCAGCAGTCCGGGTGGCAGGTGCTGAGTCATTGCGTAGGATGATACATCTGACACGTCAGCAACAGCGACGGCAAAGGGTGCACTGCTGTCCCGCTGCTTTATGCTGCGCAACTGCTGGACGGCTGCGGTGTTGCCTGCAGGGCAGGGGGTTCAAGGGCGCACGAGGGACAAGATGGGGTAAGCAGCAATGCAGGGGTTTGGAGGTGGTGGGGGGGGGGGGGCAAAAGCAGGTGCCTCCTGTAACTTAGGCCCAGACACTCAACACGTCAGCCACAGCAGCGGCCAAGGCTGCACTGCCAAGGTGCACAACTGAACACAAAGCACACATGCACACCCTCGCCTGCTGTTTGTGCCCGTTCATTAAGTGTGTCAGTAGGCGATGCCACCACTCCTCCCCCTGACCCCCCTTCTCCACACACACAAGCACGTACCACCCCTACTTCACAAACACCCACACGTGCTGCTGCCGCAGCGGCTGCCAGTCGGCAGCTGCCACTGCAGTGCCACCAACCCACCCCTCAGCAAGGCTGCCACAGCATTGCTCTTCACCCCCCCCCCACCCCACACACACACACACACACACACACACACACAAACACCCCCCCCCCTCACCTGCTGCTGCTGCCAGGCCATACAGTGTGTCAGTAGGCAGTGCCACCACCTCACCCCGCTGCAGTGCTGCTACAGTTCCCCCCCCCCCCCGCCTTCACACCCCCCCCCTTCATACCCCCCCCCCCTCACACACACTCCCCCCTACCCCCTCACCTGCTGCTGCCGCCAGGCCGTACAGTGTGTCAGTAGGCAGTGCCACCACCTCACCCCGCTGCAGTGCCGCCACAGCATCATCCACATGGTCCTCAGAAGCAGGCAGCAGTGTGAAAGACCCAGCAGCATGGCGGCGAGGCACACTGCTGCCATTGCTGCCACTGCTGCCGGCCGCCGCCGCCGCTGCTGCTGCTGCTGCTGGTTTGGGTTTGGGTTTGAAGGCGAGGTCGTACACCACTGCCAGGTGGTCTGAGGGGAAGTTGGCACTGCGTGTGTGTTTAGGGGGGGGGGTGCAGGGGGGGGGGGGGAGGGGGGGGGGGGGACGGGGCAAGCAGGTGTTCAGTGAGGGTGTTGAGTGGAGGTGTGAGCGTTCAGTGATCCAGCAGCTATACAGCATATGGACTCAAAGCAAAAAGAAGGTGCTGCGCGTATCTCATTGGTGAGGCTTTGCCTCCGGCCCCCGGCAGTTGGGTTCGCCTGATTGCTGTGTGTGTGGCCAGGCAGTGGGAGTCCGACCCCCCTGGTCCCCCCCCCCCCAAAAAAAAGGTGCCAGCATGGCTGAAGGACGAACTCACTCAACATCCTCATCCACCTCATGCCCACTGTCAGATGCCCACCGAACCCGACCCCACCTTGGTATGAATCCTGCCAGCAGGTGTGGCGAGGGTTGTGGCAGCTGCCGAGTGACTGTCAGTCTGCCAGGGTCGTACCAGACATAGTCCAGCAGGGCCTGGTAGCCACATTTCCCCCTCCCCTTACCTGCGTTTCTTACCCTGCAACTGCCCAACCTCCCCTCCCTTTGGAAAGGGCCCTCCCCCCTTACACTCCCTGTTCGCATGCCCCCCCCCCCCCCCAAACCCCTTCAGACCCTACCTTGGAATGAATCCTGCAGCAGGTGTGGTGAGGGTTGAGGCAGCTGCCAAGTGACTGTCAGCCTTTGTGGGTCGTACCAAACAAAGTCTACCAGAGCCTGGTAGCCACATCCCCCCTCCCACCACCACCACCACACCTCCCGACCACACCCTCTGTAAGCAACACCCCCTCCCTCCTGACCCCTGCCGCCCCCCCTTCCCCTGCACCCCCCCCCCCCTGTCCCCCCCCCCCCCCCCCCTGTCCCCCCCCCCCCCCTTCTTTCAGACCCTACCTTGGAATGAATCCTGCCAGCAGGTGTGGTGAGGGTTGAGGCAGCTGCCGAGTGACTGTCAGTCTTTGTGGGTCATACCACACATAGTCCAGCAGGGCCTGGTAGCCACATCATCCTCCCCTCCCCCTCCCAGGCCCTTACTTCCCCAACCAACCCTGAGTATGCTACCCTCCTCTTCCCCCCTCCGTGGAACCCCCCCCCCCCACCACCACCACCACACACACACTCGGCCCCCTGACCCCAACCCCTTCAGGCCCTACCTTGAATGAATCCTGCCAGTAGGTGTGGCGAGGGTTGAGGCAGCTGCGTGTAACTGTTAGGCGTTGGGTCGTACCATACATAGTCCAGCAGGGCCTGGTAGCCACTTGTGTAATTGGTGTAGGGGGTGGACAGGTCATCGGCACTGTGAGGGGGGGAGGGGGGCAGTGACAATTGTGATTGGGTTTGTCAGTCCTGTGGTGTAGTGGTGACTGTGATCGTGATGACAATGGTAGTGGTGGTGTAGTTGGTGTAGGGGTGGACAGGTCATCAGCACTGTAAGGGGGGGGTGAGGGGGGGGGGGGGGGTGAGGGGGGGGG